>JAWWNI010000523.1:0-548075 GCA_034642065.1 Darevskia nairensis
TGCTTTCTCCATTCCGTGCATCATTTCATAAAATGCCATCTTGTCGCCTCTTACTCGACTATTCTCTAAATGGAAAAGTCCCAAGCGCTGCAACTTTCTGCTCTTTTGCGCTGCCCAAGATCCGTTCTTGGTGCCTGATTCACACACCCATCGCTCGTTATGGGTTTGGGGGTTCTGGGAGAAATGGGGGGCCAGGCTTTATTTAGCCCCATCTGAGCCTGCTAAGCTGATGTCTTCAGCAGAGAGATTCAGCCTTCTGCACCCTGTAACAAACATCAGCAGAGAGATCAAGGAATGGACTTCGGAGATGTGGGCAGCTGTGCTTCTTCAGACGACGCATCCATGTCATAAGTGGATTAGGTTAAAGGTAAAGGGGACCCCTGACAGTTAGGTCCAGTCGTGGACGACTCTGGGGTTGCGGCGCTCATCTCGCTTAATTGGCCGAGGGAGCCAGCGTACAGCTTCCGGGTCATGTGGCCAGCATGACTAAGCCGCTTCTGGTGAACCAGAGCAGCACACGGAAACGCCGTTTACCTTCCGCCAGAGTGGTACCTATTTATCTACTTGCACTTTGACGTGCTTTCGAACTGCTAGGTTGGCAGGAGCAGGGACCGAGCAACGGGCGCTCACCCCATCGCGGGATTCGAACCGCCGACCTTCTGATCGGCAAGCCCTAGGCTCTGTGGTTTAACCCACAGCACCACCGGTGTCCCCATCATAAGTGGATTAATGCTTCACTTTCTGGGGCTCAGATTCTGGGACCTGCAAGGAAGGTGTCCTCGTCTCCCTGCCCCTCTGAAGCCTTGGCCACTGCCTCAAGGGGAGCGGCTGGCGAGATAGATGCGCCTTTGATTAAAGACAAATGGAAAGGGAAGGAGCACAATGAGCCAAAGGCCATTGCGGAGAGATGTCTCAAAGCAGGAGGCCGAGATGCAGATGTCTTGGCTGACAGGAACCAAGACAGATTCTTTTCCCCGAGTTGCACTGAATAGAGAAGGTAGAGCAGAGGAAGATGGATGGATGGATGGAGAGGATGAGTGATCGGAAACTGATGCTCAATCAATCGGGTTCCTCCCTCCTTGGTCAATTTCACTTTGTCCCTTTTGAGGCCAAGGGGACTAATGAAGACACGGAGGACTGGGACAGTCGAGAGAGGGAGGCCCAAGACCTTTCTCTCCCCACAACTGAAGGGAGGCACTTTGGGCCACGGAGCATCGCAGCAGTCAGCGATCCAGGAGGATCGGGCCTTTGGCTTTTCCTGCTCCCAACTATTCCTTAACCAACTGACCTGAATTCATAGCTGTCAACCCTCCCTTTTCTTGCAGGAAACTCCCTTATTCCAATGCCGTTCCCCGCTGCTATCCCGGATTGTTGATATCCTTAAATTCCCCGGATTTCAAAGGAAGCAGCTCCTCTCCCTCCCTGCCGGCCAGGGAGGCTCCTCAGCTGCGTTGCTCGGCTGCCAATAAGGAGTCTGAGACCGACTGGGGGCGAGCTTGCATGCCTTGTGCAGCCAGACCCTCATGCCCAACCAGACAGACAGCCTGCCTGCCATCTACACGCTCGCTCTTTCGCTCACCCGTTCGCGCACAGCCTCTGGAGCGCAGGGTGGCGAGGCTACTTGGTGCCATTGCACCGCCCTCGTGGCATCCCTTATTTTCAAATCTGAAAGTTTGAAAAAACCCTTTATTTTCAAATCCGAAAGTTGACAGCTATGCCGGAATTAGCCAGCCCCTTGCTTCAGGAAGAAGGTGCATTTGCCTTGCTGAAGTATCGCCAACAAATCCATCCATTCAGATGTTGACAGTGGCCATCCAAAGGACTTGACAGCAGGGCTGCAAGGCGATGAACCTACACCAATGTTTGCCAACTGGGTGCCCTCCAGATGTTTCGGACTACAACTCTCATCAGCCCCAACCAGCATAGCCGTATCCTCCCCTATGAAATTGTCTCGTCCCTTTTAAAGCCATCTAGGTTGGTGGCCATCCCTGCCTCCTGTGGCAGGAGTTCCATAGTTTGAATACGCACTTTGTGAAGAAGGGCTCTCTTTCATCTGCCCTGAATTCTACAGCATTCATCTTCGTTGGAGGTCCCCAAGTGTTTGTGGGAAGGGAAGTTATTGGTTTATTTTGTTTTTATCATGTATTTTGTGTTTCTATTTTGCACTTTTATGCTGTGAACCGCCCTGATATTTTTGGATGAAGGGCAGTATTCAGATTTAATAGATAAATAAATAACGTGGTGAGAGAAGGAGGGAATTTTTTCTCTATCTATGTTCTCCATTTTACATCTATGAATAACATTTTGTGTCTGCGGGGTTTGTTGCCCTGCCTGGTTTCTAAGGCTGGATTTCTATCCTTTTTCCTGGAAGTAAACTCTAAGGGCTCGGGCCACCTTTCCCCAACACTCTGCCTTCCAGATGTTTTGGACTACATCTCCATCAGCCCCCCCACCAGCCTGGGAGCTGTAGCCAAAACATCTGGAGGGCAGTGGGTTGGAGGAGGCTAGTGGACTCCTGCTTTGGATCCATTATGTAGAGCAAAGCTGTCAATTCAGCCCGTGCCAACCTGGCTCCTTCCAGATGTTTTGGACTATAGTATTCCAAAACATAGGGAGGGTAAGAGGTTGGGGGAAGGCTGGTTTAGGAAGATTTGCTTCGTAGGACACAGGGGTGGGATCAGGGCTATAAGTCATGAAAACTGCAACTCCTGCATTCACAGAAATAATAACATGCTAGTAATGCTAGGATTTTTGCTTCTCCCTAACTGGGTGGTTAGGGACCCAGGTGGCGCTGTGGGTTAAACCACAGAGCCTAGGGCTTGCTGATCAGAAGGTCGGCGGTTTGAATCCTCGCGATGGGGTGAGCTCCCGTTGCTCAGTCCCTGCTCCTGCCAACCTAGCAGTTCGAAAGCACGTCAAAGTGCAAGTAGATAAATAGGTACCGCTCCGGCGGGAAGGTAAATGGCTTTTCCATGTGCTGCTCTGGTTCACCAGAAGTGGCTTTGTCATGCTGGCCACATGACCCGGAAGCTGTACGCCGGCTCTTGGCCAATAAAGCGAGATGAGCGCCGCAACCCCAGAGTCGGACACGACTGGACCTAATGGTCAGGGGTCCCTTTACCTTTACCTTTAACTGGGTGGTTCCTATGCAATATTTTTCTTTACAGCATTGGACTTTCCTTTCGCTTCCAGGCATATCCGTAACTGAGCGTCCTTTCAGCTTTGGCCCAGCCGCTTCATCAGCTCTGAATCTACTTGTACTTGTCCTCCGCTCTTCCTCAGTAGCATGTTGGACGCCTTCCGACCTGAGGGGCTCATCTTCCAGCGTCATAACTTTTATATGCCTGTTGTCTTTGTCCATGGGGTTTTCTTGGCAGGGATGCTGGAGTGGCTTGCCAGTTCCTTCTCCAGGTGGATCACATTTAATCTAAACTCTCCACTATGACCTGTCCATCTTGGGTGGCCCTGCACGGCATAGCTCATAGCTCCTCTGAGTTATTCAAGCCCCTTCACGGCGACAAGGCAGTGGTCCATGAAGGACCATGGTGCTGGATGAAACTCTTGAGAGTCCCATGGACTGCAAGAAGATCAAACCGATCCATTCTGAAGGAAATCAGCCCTGAGTGCTCACTGGAAGGACAGATCCTGAAGCTGAGGCTCCAATACTTTGGCCACCTCATGAGAAGAGAAGACTCCCTGGAAAAGACCCTGATGTTGGGAAAGATGGAGGGCACAAGGAGAAGGGGACGACAGAGGATGAGATGGTTGGACAGTGTTCTCGAAGCTACCAACATGAGTCTGACCAAACTGCGGGAGGCAGTGGAAGACAGGAGTGCCTGGCGTGCTCTGGTCCAGGGGGTCACGAAGAGTCGGACACGACTAAATGACTAAACAACAACAACTGGGTGGTGTGTCCTGGCCAGAAACCCAGAAATTACGCACACACAAAAATCCCAGAATGATCTCAGAATCTACAGTAGGATGGAGTAAGAAAAGGGTGGGGAATATTGCTGACAATTGAATAAGGCGCTAAGGTGGAAAGTGTCAGTAGAAAACAGCTCCCTGCTTTCATGAAAGATGGGGTCACTGGTCCATCTAGCTCAGTATTGTCTACACTGACCGTCAGCAGCTTGTTTAAAAAGATAAAAAGTGAATGGGAGCTTTTTTCTTTCTTTCTGGGATGCTGGAATTGGATCCTGCTTGTGGGTTTCCTACACAGTGGTGGGATGCTGGGAAAATGGGATCCTTATGTTATTTTGTGTTAATTCCTGGGACCCTTTGGGGGTTGATGGTCGGGTAATAGGGAACATAGGAGCCAAATCCTAGGGGGTGATGGGCATTGCCCTTCAAATGGTGATTGATTTTGTGGGGCAGGGCTTACCCCCCCCATATTTTATTCACCCCTGATAGGGATTAAATAAATGATCTGAGGTTGCCCTCTGCTCAGCTGCAGCCAAAGGAGCCGGCGGAAGAATGAAACCCACCTCCTTCTGCTGTCTTTTCAAGGCAGCAATTTTTAAAAGGCAGTTTGCAATAATAATAAAAATGTCATTAATAGCAATGAAAGGCCTGGGTCTCTGCATACACCCACCCAAATATTAACATTTCCCTGGCTCCCTTTCCTCAGTGGCAGGTGCGTAAATGGGGGTGATATGGGACCTCTCCCCCCCCCTTCTGCTGCGTCTGTAAACCAAAGCCTGGGTTCTGCTCTCCTACAATGGAGTCCTGGGGGTCTGATGGCATGGGAGGGGGGATGATTGAATTAGCGGGGAGGGCCAGGGACTGCTTAGTGCCAAGATTGAAAGGCAGATATTTGCCTTTAAAAGGAATTAAGGAAAACATTAACCACTTAATGACCAGAGGGGGAAAGAGCTGCTTCTTCCTCCACCCCCAACCCCCACCCTCCTGCTCTCCTCTCCCCCCTCTCCAAACATCCAGACACTCGGGCTGTCCATTTCTAATTTCGAAGATGTATTTGTGCATTTGCAATGTCAAAGTTCGCACCCCCCCCACCCCACCCTCGCGCAAAACCGCCAACCCCACTCCATGGCCAGAGGGGCCTGGTTCAGACATTACAGAAGAGGGTTTGTATAAAGGCAACTATTTCTCTGCACCAAATATTCAGGGGAAACTTTAAGGAGAAAGGCTGGGGGGTGAGCGGGCTGCCCATTGTTGCTTTCTTTTTGGTTATCATGAGGTGCACTTGAAATTATATTTTATTGGGGAGATTTCTGCCACAAACACACATCACCATAGAAAATAGAACTTGCAATGGAGTCTGGGAGGGAGGGAAGGAAGGAAGGAAGGAAGGAAGGAAGGAAGGAAGGAAGGAAGGAAGGAAGGAAGGAAGGAAGGACAGAAAAGGAAGGACAGAAAAGGAAGGAGGGACAAAGGAAGGAAGGAAGGACAGAAAAGGAGGAGGGACAAAGGAAGGAAGGAAGGAAGGAAGGAAGGAAGGAAGGAAGGAAGGAAGGAAGGCCAACGTAGATCTATTTGTCAAAATTTGTCTTCTATAAGCTCTTGGCAGCTCAAAGAGCAATTGCAACTCAAACAAGCCCAAAATCTTACACTGGGTGCCTGGTACTATTCCGTCTAGATAGAATATAGCGATAATGGATAAAATTATACATAACTTGAGATTTTAACTAGAAGCTCGTTATATATAATTTGGCGTTCCTTTATGCAAGCCATTGATAGTCCTCCATTAATGTGCCTAACCCTCTTTTAAAGCTGCCTAGCCACCACTCTCTCATGTGGGAGGGAGTTCCACAGTTTAACTGTGCACCGCATGAAGAAACAGGCATTGAGGGGCGATTCCAGGGGGATGTGGTGAAGCTGTTGCCTTGGATACTGGCAGTTGGTCTCCAGGGTCAGAGGGAGAGGGAGAGGGGGGGAGAGAGAGAGGGAGAGGGAGAGAGTAGTTCTCATTGCCTGCTGCTACCTTGGATGTCTGGGATGTTGGCTGGGTTAAGCCTTCTCAACTTTGCTTAGGCTCATGACAGATGCAGACCTAGAAGTTAGGAAGTGGCCTCGTCCCTGATCAGACTCTTGATTCAGCAAGCGCAGGACTCTCTGCTTTGACTGGCAAATGCCCACCTGTCATGAATGCTTTAGTTGAGATTCCTACATTGCAGGGGGGAGGTTGGACTAGATGACCGTTGGGGTCCCTCTCAATTCTACAATTCTATGATTCAGGGCCCTAGCATGGCGGCAGAGCGCCTGCTTTGCATGCAGATAAATCCCCCAGTTCAGTGGCATCTCCAGGTCGGGCTGCCTGCAAAAAAATGGAGAGTGGCTGCCAGTCAGTGCAGACACTATTGAGCTAGATGGGCAAAGACTCAGAGCATCAGAGGCCGTCTCCGCCACCCCAGGCTCCTAGGTTTCAAGAGTAGGGAAGCTTGTTCCCCGTTATCTGCTCCCGGATCCCCTTAGCAAGAGGTGACAAGTAAATTAATAATAATAATAATAATAATAATAATAATAATAATAAACCTTTATTGTCACTACACCACCTGTGTGCAGTGAAATTAAACGAGCCCCCCTCCATACACTCAGTCTTGTTCGCACTCTGTGTGCTTGTCGGAAGGAGGCTGAAAAGGGGGGGCGGTTCTGCATGCCAAGCAGCTGCCCCTCTCCCATTTCTCCCCGACTTCGTTGTGGGGCGGGGTGGGGGGCGCCCTTCACCCCAGCTGGAGTCAACCCAAAAGGATCCCAGCCGGACGGCAGGATCTGCCAGGGAATCTGCCTCGACCTCCCAACAGGACGCTGCACAGAAGGGAAGGGAAGCGTGGCCTAGTGGTTAGAGCGTCGGACTACTAGGAGCTGGGAGAGCAGGGTTCGAATCCACCGCTCCAATGTGTGACCTTGGGGGCCAGTTACTGCCTCTTAGCCTCCCCTACCTCGCAGGGTTGCTGTAGAGATTAAACGAGGAGGGGGAGAAAAAGGTGGGCTGGATGCAAGAAAAATGAAGATGCAAGCGAGGGAGCGATGCGCTAGCGGAGTCTGGCAGGCGTCTTAGGCTGAGAATCTATACTATCACAAACTGAGAAAGGAACAAAAAGCCCTGGACGTTGGGTGCCAGGCGTGGGTGCCCCCTTCTGCCCTGCTTCCCCCCACCCCCGCGACTGCTGCGGTTCACCCTACGGCAGGTCTACTCGGAAGTAAGCCACTTCCTGTTGAACCACCCCAGGGGCTCCTTCCCGCGAGCCGACAGAAGCAAGCATCTCGCCATTGTGAATACTGTATATAAATCATATAATAATGAAAATTACCCTCCCCTTTTGACCATACAGAGATTACCATTCAGAGGAGGGGACGGTAAAAAACAAGTTTTTAAATCGCTTATATTTTTTTTGTGCCCAGCCAGGTACGCGTGAACCGTATTAGCCTGAGAATCGGTTTTCACCGCCCAACTGGCCAAACGAGCCCCTTTTCGTTGCGCGCGCCCAGCTACACTTTCCACGTCCCCTTTCCCCCGGTTTCTTCGCAACTTGGGCAAGTTTTGAACGGCCGGGGGTTGGCCTAGATGTCCCTTGGGGTTCCCTTCCAGCTCTAGGATGCAAAGTCCTTCCTTAGTCAACGCTGAGAAAAAAACAAACGGGGCGCGGGAGAGAGGAGGACGAGGGCAGGATTTTGTTGCTGTTGAAATGACAATGGCAGGTTTCAACACAGGCTCTGAGCTCAGCCCTCCTCGCAAAACAGCCCTGCAAGGCAGGCCAGTATGTTTCCCTCCTACTAGCGAAGAAGGAGACAGCAAAGGTGGATGTGGATCCTTTAGAAGAGAATAATAAGTTTGGATTTGATATCCCGCTTTATCACTACCCGAAGGAGTCTCAAAGCGGCTCACATTCTCCTTTCCCTTCCTCCCCCACAACAAACACCCTGTGAGGTGAGTGAGGCTGAGAGACTTCAGAGAAGTGTGACTAGCCCAAGGTCACCCAGCAGCTGCATGTGGAGGAGCGGAGACGCGAACCCGGTTCACCAGATTACTAGTCCACCGCTCTTAACCACTACACCACGCTGGCTTTAATGACAAGGTTGTGCGCTGCACATATTGTCAAAAGATTCCGTTCTGGTTGAAGCAATGATTCTTCAACATCAACTTCGTTGGACTGGTCATGTTGGGCGGATGCCTGATGATCGTCTTCCAAAGCAACTACTCTATTCCGAACTTAAAAATGGAAAGCGTAATGCTGGTGGTCAACAAAAGAGGTTTAAAGACTCCCTCAAGGCAAATCTAAAAAAATGTAGTATAAACACGGACAACTGGGAAACACTGGCCTGCGAGCGCTCCAGTTGGAGAACAGCCTTTACCAAAGGTGACATGGGCTTGGAAGACACTCGAACTCAGGACGCAAGGGAGAAACGTGCTACAAGGAAGGCACACTTGGCAAATCCACACCGTGATCAACTTCCCACATGTCCCCACTGTATAAGGACATGTGGATCCAGAATTGGCCTCCACAGTCACTTAGGGACTCACTGTTAAAACCGTGTTTATGGAAGACAATCTTACTCGGCTACGAGGGATCGAAAAAGGAGATGGGGGTCCTTTCTCATTTCCCCTTTGGACCAGAGGAGGTTGGGGGCGGGGCCAGCAGCCGTCGGAGGCAGAGATGCTCCTGAATCCCAGTTTCTGGAAACCCCAGGAGGGAAAGCTCTTGGGCTCGGATCCTGCTCACTGGCTTCCTTTAACGGGCATCATCTCTGGCTTAGCAGCGTGAGAGCAGGATGCTGGAATCGGGGCACCATAGTCATAGGAGCCAACGCCTAGGGGCCCTTCGGACCTCCCCATAAAACATTTGAGGGGGCCGCCCACCCCAAGTTGATGGGCAAACATTGCGCGTGCACTGCGTCTTGTTTATGCGGGGTGGGGCTTACTCCATCCCCCAAGTTGGCTTTCCTGACCCTGGTCCTGATCCTGCAGAGCTCTTCTTATATCCTTACAGCAGTGCCCCTGTCTGCAATTTCCCCTTTTGGGGGTATGACCCTCTGCTTGTTGGCCCCCATGAGAACAGGACGCTGGAAAGATGGGCCTGATCCAGCGGTTCTCTCCTGGTGCCCTCAACGTTTTTTAAACACGGGGAACGTGGCAGCTTGCGTGGCGAAACTTCTCTGGCAGGGGAGGCAAATGGACTCAACCTGCAGCCTCTCCTGCTGCACTGAGGATGCCACCCGAAAGGGTTAACGGCTGGCTGAGCGACAGAGGGAGGGAGGGGTGGGCGGGGCGGCGGGCAGCCCCCCCTCCCCGGCCGCCCCTCCCTCCCCCCCAATCGACTCCCGGCGAGATTGTCATGCAAAGGACCCGCCGCCTCGTCCCTTGTTTCCCCGCGCGCCGCCAACTATATCACCCGTCCGCCCCGTCGGTGCGCCTCCAGAGCGGGACACGAGGCACCTGCAGCCGCCGCCCAAGCCGAGGGGGCCCCCTCTCTCTCCCTCTCCCTCTCTCTTTCTCTCACCCCGGGCCTGCCGGCCACCCTGCAGATCTCCCGACCCCGGGCCCGGCTCCCCATGTACAAGATGGATTATTCCTACCTGAACTCGTACGACTCTTGCATGGCAGCCATGGAGGCGTCTGCGTACGCGGACTTCAACTCCTGCAGCCAAGCCAACACCTTCCAGTACAACCCCATCCGCAGCAGCTTCGCCGCCAGCCCGGCCTGCCCGCCGCTCAGCACGGCCAACTGCACCCTGGGCGCCCTCCGAGACCACCAGCCCTCGCCCTACGCCACAGGTAAGGGCGCCGCGCCGACGGCCGGCTGGGATGGATGACCCCCCCCCGGGTCCCACTCCCGGCGCCGGAGCTCCAGGAGACGAGGGCTCCGTTGCCGAGGCGCGCAGGAGGAGGGCACCCCCAGCCTGAGACGGGCACCCGGCTGGTTTGCCCCGCGGGCCGGAGGCGCGGCTTCGGCCGGCCCGCCTGGAAGCCGCTCCCGAGTGGGGTCCGCTGGTTCCAGGGGTCAGGAGCGAGGGACACCTTCTCTGGAATATTGGGGAGGCAGAGACACCCCACAAAAGAAGCCCAGAGCCTCTCCCCGTCTCTCTCTCTCTCTCTCTCTCTCTCTCTCTCTCTCTCTCTCTCTCTCTCACCCTGGTTCCAATTTTTGTCTTGCAACCCGGCCGACCCTCGCCGCTTTATTTCCTTTCCCCCCTTCGCAGAGGGTGGGGGGGGCTCGCAACCCACCAGGTATAAACCAATTTTGCAAAATGCAGTTATAAAGATATAACATTTGTGCCTAATCGAGTTAAAGGGCTCCGTCGCCCCTCTGTTCACAGCCAAAACAAATTAATGCGTAATCGGGTTAGAGCAAATGGAAGGATTAGATCAAGGAATCTAATTCGATATTTTGCAGAAATTGCTCCCAGAAAAATATATATACTATTTTTTTTTAGGAATTTATTAATCTGGAGGAAGGAAGCGTCCGTCGCTGGCGGTTTTTTTAGGCTGGCGGGGAGAGGTTTATCTAGTTTACCAAGAAGGGCGCGATCCGGTTCGGGCTGAGGACCTGGTTTCTTCGCTGAGCATCATCCAGCAGGCTGGCAGCCTAAGGGGGGATTAAAAAAAAAAAAGGATATCTATGTTATACCTTGTAGCGATCCGATTGCAATAATTTCCAAAGCAAAATTTGTAACTAACTAAAACTGTGCTGGAATTTGACGGGAGGAAGGATTTGCGTTTACAAAGTATCTGGAAGAGAAATCCCCAAATGTGGAATTTGATGGATTAATTTGTGTTTGCAAAAAAACAAAAAACCGACGACGACGAAGCATCTGATGGTATCCTAGAGACGAACAGGTTCCCTTTGCCACAGGTAATCTGTTTTGCCTTTAAGATACCCCAGAAGACCTTTCCTGGCCTGGGTTTCCCTCTAAAACCCAGGCGCTTTTAAGGCAGTTCTTTCCCCACCCCTTGAAAAGAAATTCTGGGTTTTGCTTGACTTATCCTCGCCTACGCTTTGGAATGCGTATCGTGCGCCGGAATTGGTCTCCGCGGTGTAAGAAGGACGCGTTTCCTCCTGTGTAAATGTAGGCAAAGCGAGGCAAGACGCCACCCAGCAGGCCAAGAGCCCTTCAGGAGAGGCAGACGGGGTGTTAATTTCACTCACACACGGAGAGACAGTGTGGCATAGCGGTTAGAGTGGGAGACCAGTCACTCAATCTCAGCCTAGCCTACCCCAGAGGGTTGTTGTGGGAATTAAATGAGGAGGGGACTGAATGCCTCCCCCCCAGCTCATTGGATGAAAAGGTAAGCTAGGAATGCAGCGAATAAAACTATCAACGATAAAGATATTGTTACAAGCCAACCCAATCTCTACTGGGCAATGCACAATATTCCAGGGACTATTGACAACATATCCCTTCCGCTCTCCTCTCATTTTCCTCTGATATAATTGCCACGGACGAATATCACGGTATCTGAAGAAGTGTGCGTGTGCACGACAGCTTATACCCAGAACAAACTTAGTTGGTCTCTAAGGTGCTACTGGACAATTTTTTAATTTTTTAATTTATTTTGCCACGGACGAAGCGTTCCGTGTGACTCTCCAAACCTTGGTACGCCTCATGCCTCTCGCAAGAAGGAGCACGTTTGATCTGAGACCAACCCGGGCTTAGCCCACTTGGGCGATATTTCGGTGTAAAATAAAGGAAATTAAATACAGGACCACGACAATTTAAACTCAAAATCTCTATCTCTTTCCCACGTGTGTCCCGGTGTCCCGTCCCCCCCTCCCCAATCCACCTGTGCTTTTTGAGGGAGGGGGAAATTCAGCTGGGTGCGATTATCTTCCAATAACACTGTGCTTGAAAAAACCTCCGGCGCATCTCACCATTCTGGGGTCGCTTTTAAAATGCCATTCCGGTTTGGGAGAATTTGGGCCGGATCTAATAATCGGATATCAGCCGTGTAAGAGAAGTAACTCCCCCCCCCCTAAGTAAATGGGCGTCGGGGTTTGGCCTTAATGACTCATTGAATCCGATGGGGGGGTGAAGTATATTTAAAACCCTGTAGTTGAGTTTAATGGACCTGGAAACGTGCCCTGATGTACCGCCTTAAAGCGATTTTGCGCGACATTGGAATTATTTCATTCCCCCTTCATTTCTGGCGCGAGCAAAACACAATCCGGATTTTGCTTCTGGAGTTAGTCGTTGCAATGATAGTCAGTCGGTTTGCAAGGACCGAATGGAGGTTTCGTCAACATTTTTAGCCATTCCAACTCACTCATTCGCTCGACAGTAAAGATACCGTAGGAAACGAATCCGAATTTAGCAACAAGAAGGAAATTAATCCGGATTTAGGAACAAATAGGAAACGAATCCTGATTTAGCAACAAACATCAAAACACTGAGGTCTCTTGTTTTGAAGGCACAAGACTCCGAAATAAGGGAAGGGGGCCCACTCCTCAAAGCGAGACCCTTGCGGTCCATAAGCATCTTACCTGAGATTTAAATTGAATGCATTTTTACAAGGGAAATACGCCTGAAAATGAATCTGGTTTATAATGATGCGGTCAGAAAAGATTCCTAGTCAATTTCAAGGCAGCTGTGTAGATGACCAAACGGTGCTTGAAATCGACCTGGGGGGTGAAAAAAAAGAGTTTCAGTTGGCGAACCCCGAAAAGGTACCCAACAATTTGGGGACAGAGGAATCACTTTCCTTAGTTCCGTTTAAAACAGAATGACTGGACGACCGTGGGCCGCTCAGATTTAATTCGCATCGTTGCCAAGTCGGATTATTGCAAATGTCGAAGTATAGATGTAAAGCGGACCGAGTGTTCAAGAATTCAAGAACGAAAGCAGAGGCGGGCGCGTCAGGCGACATCTGGGGAATTCATTTATTAAGACACCGGCTATCAGTAAATGTGTGATCCGACGCGGCTGCCTGGTTTTCCAGCAGTATCACCATTTAATTTCTTATTTATTGCATTTATCTATTTATTCATTCATTCATTCATTTATTTATTTATTGCCTTTATAGCCCGCATTTCCCTACCAAGGATAATAATAATAATTTTTATTATTTATACCTCGCCTATCTCTCCTCCTTAATTAATCCTCACAACGACCCTGCGAGGTAGGTTAGGCGGAGAGAGGCAATGACTGGCCGCCCGGTCACTCGCACCCAGCGAGTTTCATGGCCGATAGGGGGATCGGGACCCTGGAGTCCCGGGTCCTAGCCCGACGCTCTAACCACTAGGCCGCACATTTCCCCCCGTAATGGGAGCAATAAATGCCATCCAGGCGAAATTCCATCCGCAGCCGAGCCTCAAGAGCGATGTGTCTTCACTTCCCCATGGCGCCTTCTGCAGGAGAGTACAGCTCTGGGTTCCTTCCCCCAAGCGCTAGCCTAGGCCTGTCTACTCAGAAGTAAACCTCATTGGGTTCCACTGAGACTTTTACTCCCCGGGGAAAGCACGCGCAGGATTGCGCACGGCGCTTGAACCCGGAATCCTTCTGCTCAAACGGAATGATGACAAACAGCTGGGAGGCCACCGATATGTTAAATTTAATTTTAAAATTTAATTACTTTAATTATTTTTATTTATTATTTTAATGCTTTATTTGTTTATTGTTTAAGACTCTGCCTACTGCGCAGAATGCAACGGGCGGCGGCCGCTCTCTACTCGGAAGTAAGCGCCGCTTATATTCCCCACAAAAATGGCAATCGGGTTTCATCCCGAAAGAGGATCCCGTTTGGGGATGTTCCCTCCAACTCTGCAGCAGGATCCGACCCCTCGTTTTCTTCCCGGCCCGGCCAGAGTTAAATAAACAGAGATAACCACCCACAGCCCTGGCGCCACCGCCACCGTGCCTATTAATAAATGTTCCAGAGTTTTTAATTTATTTATTAAATCTTTTTTTTTTTTAAATTTTAACAATCTAAGGACCATCCTATTCTCTTGCCTGAGAGCTCATCGATCTGCAATGCATAAAGTCCGTTTTTGAGTTAATCTGGACTGAGTTAATCCGGTCTACATACAACCCTCCTACCCAAATCAGGAGCGCGACTCGCCTTTTGAACAACGGGAGTGAGGGCGGGGGCGGGAGAAAAGGACTCCTGGCTTTGACAGTCTAAGGCACCCGGATTCCCTAGCCCTGCTGAGCACCTGAACGAATATGGATCGCCTGGTCTTAGATGGAAAACAAAAGCCAGTCAGGTCAAACTACAAGAAAGAAGATTCCACCTAAACATTAGAAAGAACTTCCTGACAGTAAGAGCTGTTCGACAGTGGAATTTGCTGCCAAGGAGTGTGGTGGAGTCTCCTTCTTTGGAGGTCTTTAAGCAGAGGCTTGACAGCCACCTGTCAGGAATACTTTGATGGTGTTTCCTGCTTGGCAGGGGGTTGGACTGGATGGCCCTTGGGGTCTCTTCCAACTCTAGGATTCTATGATTCCCTCAACCGTTCCTCATCAGGTCGCCCTCCTCTGCCCACCTTCCAGCTTGTCAACATCCTCCTTAAGTTGTGGTGCCCAGAACTGGACACAGAACTCCAGGTTGGGGGTCTGACCAAGGCAGACTAGAGTGGGACTACTCCTTCCCTTGATGTGGACACTAGACTTCTGTAGATGCAGCCTAGAATAGTGTTCGCCTTTTTTGCTGCTGCATCACACTTTTGATTCATGACTTGTGGTCCACCAAGATCCCTAGATCCTTGCTTGTCCTGCTAATAAGCCAGCCAGCCCCCCCCCCCAATCTCATATTTGTGCATCTGGTTCTTCCTGCCCAAGTGCAGGAATGAAATCCACTCGGTTAGTTTGGGCTTCAATCTGTTAAGGTCATTTTGAATTCCGATTCTACGACATTAACTGACACCCCCCCCCCCGCAAATTGGATGAGCACCCCCTCAATTCCTTCAGCCAAGTCATTTAGAGAGGTACGTGTTTTGCTCTCCAGAAAGTCCCCCTGAGGCCAAAGGCCTCCGTAAGTGGCCCCGAGTCTGAACCCCGAGTTAAGAAGCGGGGAGCAAATCGCGACTCCCGACCTCGCTGGGATCATTTCTGACATCTCCTCAGCAAAGCCAAAGGGACGACGGGGGTATTGGGCCCTGATCCCAGCGTGGATCCTTTCCCTCCGAGTCAACGCGAGCAGCGCAGAGGGATCCCGGCGGAAGCGCATCGCCGATCCAGCAGCTCCGCCTGAAACCGAGGGAGGGATGCGCCAGGCGGAGCCCGTCCGCTTCGAAGCCAGAGCGCGACGGGTTGGAAGGGCTTTACTCCCGAGTAAGCGCGGGTAGCGCATCAGCAAACTGGAGCCAGTTGAGGCGGAGTAAAGACAGTTGCGTTGGAACTGGAAACTCGCCGCTCTCGAGGTGCGCGTTTAAGGAATCCCGATTTAACGGATGCAGAAATGGAGTTGTCACCGCGGATTGGAGAATCTTAGGACCTGGAGAAAGTGGATGGAGGGAAGATCTCCCCCACTCTTCTTATAACGCACGAAATCGCGGACACTCGGGGAATGTCGGAGGATTCAGGACGCATAGCAGAAAGTCTTCCTTCAAGCAACACAGAGTTAAAATGCGGGACTCCCTGCCACTGGAGGCAACGGTGGCTTGAAAAGAGGGTGGCTTTAAAAGAGGATCAGAGGAGGAGGAGGAGAAGAGGAGGAGAGGGTTATCGAAGGCTACTCACCAGGATGGCTGGAGGCAGCGATGCTTATGAATCCCAGTTGGTGGGAAATGCAGGAGGGGTCAGGGGGGGGCTCTTGCGCTCGTATCCTGCTTACAGGCTCCCCAATGTCGGCGGCCACTGTGAGAATAGGATGCTGGTGGTGTAGATGGGCCGTTGGCCTTGATCCAGCAGACGCTTCTCATGTTCTCATCATCATAAGCATCAGTGTAAACCGGAGTCACTCCAGATTCGTGTCACTCAGACGCCGGGCTGCCGGCGCCGCCCCATGCAGCGCTGGGGCAGGCCGAGCACAAGGCTTGACTTGCGGGGCTCCTTCTCCTGACCACCGGCTGATGGAGCGCTATTTGCGGCCGCAGGGGGCTTCAGAATCGCAAAGCAGCTGCCACAGGAGCCGGGGCTGACACCTCAAGGCTCAAGAGACCCCCAGCTATTTGGCTTTCCCCAACAACGTCTCGATTTTTGGTACTTTCTCTCCAGGGAGGCCTGGAAGTGGAAGGAGGTGGGGTCCTCCTTTTAGCGTTCCCCACGCCCTTTTCCTGACATGGGGATGTCGAAGCTGCCTTATTCAGTATTGATCCAGCCCATTGATTCACCTACCTCTATATTGCCTGCACTGGTTGGCAGCATCTTTCCTGGGTGTCAGGCAGGAGATTCTACCCCATGCCCCCAAACCACCTTGAAGAGGCCAGGGATTAAACCTGGGTTCTTCTGCAGCAGGCCATGAGCCACATATAATGATAATGATAATGATAATGATAATGATAATGATAATGATAATATATTATTATTATTTGTACCCCGCCCATCTGGCCGGGTCTCCCCAGCCACTCTGGGCGGCTTCCAGCAAACATTAAAAAACAATACATTAACATGTTACAGATTAAAAACTTCCCTAAACAGGGCTGCCTTCAGGTATTTTCTAAATGTCAGGTAGTTGTTGATCCCTTTAACCTCTGCTGGGAGGGCGTTCCACAGGGTGGGCGCCACTACTGAGAAGGCCCTCTGCCTGGTTCCCTGTAGCTTTGCTTCTCGCAGTGAGGGAACCGCCAGAAGGCCCTCGGCGCTGGATCTCAGTGTCCGGGCAGAATGATGGGGGTAGAGACGCTCCTTCAGGTATACAGGACCGAGGCCGTTTACGGCTTTAAGGTCAGCACCAACACTTTGAATTGTGCTCAGAAACATACTAGGAGTCAGTGAAGATCCTTTAGGGCCGGTGTTATATGGTCTCGGCGGCCACTTCTAGTTACCAGTCTAGCTGCTGCATTCCAGATCAGTTGTAGTTTCCGGGTCACCTTCAAAGGTAGCCCCACGTAGAGCGCATTGCAGTAGTCCAAGCGGGAGATAACTAGAGCATGTACCACTCTGGCGAGACAGTCTGAGGGCAGGGAGGGTCTCATCCTGCGTACCAGATGGAGCTGGTAGACAACCGTCCTGGACACAGAATTAACCTGCGCCTCCATGGACAGCTGTGAGTCCAGAATGACTCCCAGGCTGCGCACCTGGTCCTTCAGGGGCACAGTTACCCCATTCAGGAACAGAGAGTCCCCCACACCTGCCCACAACCTGTCCCCCCAAAACAGTACATACACACACCCAGCACACCTGTTGCATTTGTGTGCCATTCAGAGCATTTGCTTGGACTGCAGAAGGACTCAGGTTTAATGCCTGGCCTCTAGAGGAGGTGTTGAGGTGAGTTGAGCAGAGCTGGATAATTCCTGTTTCAGGTGTGTCCTTAAAAGCCAGCCTTTCTTTCCATGGTTTAAGAAATTTACAGCATGCCTGTCTATGTCAGCATATCTACTTGAGTGCGGCTGACAAACTCCCAGCAACTTCATTATAAAATAGTCAGAAGGGGAGACTACAACAACATGATTTCTCGGTTATATTAATGTATGTCATTGATGACTGGCTGTAAACAGCATTGGGGGCTATCTGAAGATGTCTGTCCAGCAACTGCAGGTGTCGTCCGAGGAAAAGTTTCGAGACTCATTTAGCCAAGGAATTCTGTGTAACCCAGAAGATTACATGCATCTATAAGAACAGCGACCCAGGTGGCGCTGTGGGTTAAACCACAGAGCCTAGGGCTTGCTGATCAGAAGGTCGGTGGTTCGAATCCCTGCGACAGCGTGAGCTCCCGTTGCTCGGTCCCTGCTCCTGCCCACCTAGCAGTTCGAAAGCACGTCAAAGTGCAAGTAGATAAAAAGGAACCGCTCTGGCGGGAAGGTAAACGGCGTTTCCGTACGCTGCTCTGGTTCGCCAGAAGCGGCTTAGTCATTCTGGCCACATGACCTGGAAGCTGTATGCTGGCTCCCTCGGCCAATAAAGCGAGATGAGCGCTGCAACCCCAGAGTCGGACATGACTGGACCTAATGGTCAGGGGTCACTTTACCTTTACCTATAAGAACAGCAGCCATTGGTGTGGTTTTCGTTTCTTCCACAGCTCTCCTAAGTACAATGAATTTTGAGGGGTGCGGCTGTCTTGGCTGCTGGCAGAATTGCCACATGCTTTTAAAATACTGGTATAATTTAGGAAACCTATGCATACTTCTTAATTTAACTTCCCCACTCTTCAGAGAAGTTGGTGGTTATATTATGAAGCAGTTATATTATTAAATGATAATATTATCTTAGCGGTTATATTATTAAGTTGTTCCCCTAGCAATGGTCGATGATACACATTTGCATCTTCACTGTAATTATGCAAGCATCAGTACCAGTTTAGCATCTCAGCTTTTAAAATTTCTTTCTTCTATTGATATTGCGGGGGGCGGGGGAGGGACCCCTCCCCAGACACATGTTGGGCTCCGGTCAGTTTGCAGGATCCTATTCTGAACTCTAAGCCACTTGGCTGTTATGATTGCTAATACTTAGTGCTTATATTATTGATTGCCATTATTGTGGGGTATTATTGTTGTGGGGTATTATTTATTTATACCCAGCCAGATGGGCGGGGTATAAATAAATTATTATTATTATTATTATTATTCAGTGTATATCCTGCCCTTCTCCTCAAACGGAAACCAGGGTGGCAAACACATATTTAAAGCACCATCATCAGAAAACTTCTAAGCACAGCTTTAAAGCAATCGCATTTTCCCAGCTGACAATTTCAGGATTGCTAGGAACAGTATCCTTCGGCCATCAATGAGAGACGGGTGCACCTTTCCAGAGAAGGCATTCCACAAATGGGGAGCCACCACCGAAATGGCCCTGTCACACAGCCCACAAGGCCTCACCTGCCAATGATAATAATACTAGTAATACTGTTGTTGTTCAGTCGTTCAGTCGTGTCCGACTCTTCGTGACCCCCTGAACCAGAGCACGCCAGGCACTCCTGTCTTCCACTGCCTCCCGCAGTTTGGCCAAACTCATGTTAGTAGCTTCGAGAACACTGTCCAACCATCTCGTCTTCTGCCGTCCCCTTCTCCTTGTGCCCTCAATCTTCCCCAACATCAGGGTCTTTTCTAGGGAGTCTTCTCTTCTCATGAGGTGGCCAGAGTACTGGAGCCTCAACTTCAGGATCTGTCCTTCTAGTGAGCACTCAGGGCTGATTTCTTTAAGAATGGATAGGTTTGATCTTCTTGCAGTCCATGGGACTCTCAAGAGTCTCCTCCAGCTAATAATACTACTAATAATACTACTAATCATTTATTATTTATACCCCAGCCACTCTGGGTGCTTCCCACAAAATATTAAAAAATACAATAAAACATAGGATCCAAGATCGTTGTTATTGACAAGGAGGTATTTTACGCAGGTATTTGGGTCCCGAGTCATTTAGAGCTTTGTATGCTAGTCCTAACGCTGTGAATCTCCCTGGTAGCTCACTGTTTACTGTGTACAAAGTGCTTTACCCAGAGAGATTGTTACAAGAACCTTGTAAGGTAGGATCATAGAATTATCTCCATTTTGTGGATTAGGGTGGTGGAACGTGAGGTTGAGAGGCAATGGCTTGCTGGGCCACCTTATTTTACAGTTGAAGCCAAAGGGGATGGACAGGGGAACCTCGGTTACCTTCCAAGCTAGCCTTCCACAGCATGGAGCTCTCCAGGTGCTTGGGACTACAACTCCCAGAATCCCCAGCATGGTTTGGGACTACAACTCCCATAATCCCCAGCCACGACTGTGCCAATTGGGGCTGATGGGAATTGCAGTCCAGAACATCTTGTGGGGCACCAGGTTGGGGAAGAAGACTGCTCCAAACCCGCAATACTGGAAATGAACAAGGGGTGAGCTCAGCCCCACAGAACCATAGACTTGCTTAGCTGTAAGGGACCCCAAGGGTCCTGTAGTCCTACCCCCTGCAATGCAGGAATGCCACGTGACCCTGTCTTTCTCCTTCTAAGCCAGGGGCTCTTTCTCTCTCCTCTCTCTTCAACCAGTTCCCTACAAGTTCTTCTCGGACCCTTCCACCATCAACGAGAAACGGAAGCAGCGCAGGATTCGCACCACGTTCACCAGCTCGCAGCTGAAGGAGCTGGAGAGAGTCTTCGCGGAGACCCACTACCCTGACATCTACACCAGGGAAGAGCTGGCCCTCAAAATAGACCTCACAGAAGCCAGGGTGCAGGTGAGAGGCTTTTCCTGTCAGTTGCAACGCTGATCCCTTTTTTTTTTAAAGCGGCAGGGGGGGGGGAATAAATCATTTTCCTAGAGATGGGGGGCGGGGGACGGACATAGTGGCCGATCCACTGAAAGCCCCAATTGCTCTGAGCAATTTATTCATTGCATTGAAATTAAATAACCTTAGAACTGTAGAGTTAGAAGGGACCCTGGTGGTCATCTAGTCCAACCCCCTGCAGTGCAGGAATATTTTGCCCAATATAGGGCTTGAACTCACAATCCTGACATTAGGAGCCTAGTGCTCTACCGACTGAGCTATCCCCGGTCTTCTTTATTGTGTTTATATCCCAACTTTCCTCCAAAGCGCTTAAGGGTGGGGGCATAATCCTCCCCCCCTGTTTTATCCTCACAACAACCCTGTGAGGTAGGTTAGGCTGAGAGGCACGAAGCAGCCTTAGGTCACTGCATGAGTTTCATGGCCCAGTGGGGAATTGAACCCTGGTCTCCCAGGTTGTAACCACTATCAGGGCCGCATTTAGGTTTGATGTGGCCCTCAGCTCCTGAAGGTAATGGGGCCCTTTCTATGTCCAGCTGTCCTTTGTCAACAACAAATGGTTGCTGTTTTTTGTGCTGAATATATGCTATGTGGTAATTGATGGACCTCATAGGTATCTCAAGCCATTTGCACATGCAGAATGTAGGCACCCTATATATAGAAAGGAGCAAACCAGTGATATTTTAGGGAGCAGGCTAGCAGGCGGGGGCCATGACTTACATCATAGGAGCAGCCCCCAAAAGTGGACACAGATCTGGATTAAATATAATAATAATAATAATAATAATAATAATAATAATAATAATAATTTATTATTTGTACCCCACCCATCTGGCTGGGTCCCCCCAGCCACTCTGGGCGGCTTCCAACAAACACTAAAATACATTAAAATATCACACATTAAAAACTTCCCTAAACAGGGCTGCCTTCAGGTGTTTCCTAAATGTTATGTAGTTGTTGATTGCTTTGACCTCTGCTGGGAGGGCGTTCCACAGGGAGGGCGCCACTACCGAGAAGGCCCTCTGCCTGGTTCCCTGTAACCTCACTTCTCGCAGTGAGGGAACCGCCAGAAGGCCCTCGGCGCTGGATCTCAGTGTCCGGGCTGAACGATGGGGGTGGAGACGCTCCTTCAGGTATACAGGACTGAGGCCGTTTAGGGCTTTCAAGGTCTGCACCAACACTTTGAATTGTGCTCGGAAACGTACTGGGAGCCAATGTAGATCTCTCAGGACCGGTGTTATGTGGTCCCAGAGGCCACTCCCAGTCACCATAATAATAAATGTGCCTGTGGTGATTTATATGAAATGATAATAATAATAATAATTTATTATTTGTACCCCGCCCATCTGGCCGGGTCTCCCCAGCCACTCTGGGCGGCTTCCAACAAATATCAAAATACATTAAAATATCACAGATTAAAAACTTCCCTAAACAGGGCTGCCTTCAGGTATTTTCTAAATGTCAGGTAGTTTATCGCTTTGACCTCTGATGCAAATTTTGGAGCAATTACAAGAATTACAGATCGAAAAAACTTTTGTATTTTTATGTTGTGAACCGCCCTGAGATCTACAAATGAAGGGCAAAATAATAAATTATTATTATTATTATTATTATTATTATTTATTTATACCCCGGCCATCTGGCTGGGTTTCCCCAGCCACTCTGAGCGGCTTCCAAGAAAATATTAAAATACAATAAGCCACCAAACATTAAAAGCTTCCCTAAACAGGGCTGTCTTCAGATGTCTTCTAAAAGTCTGGTAGTTGTTTTTCTCTTTGGCATCTGGTGGGAGGGCGTTCCACAGGGCGGGTGCCACTAATAATAATAATAATAATAATAATAATGAAATAATTTCAGGCAGGGAGTCTCTCCTAGTCCTAGCAGGAGTTATCATTGGGGACCAAACCTGGGACGTTCTGCATGCCAAGCAGCTGTTCTGCCACCGAGCTGCTTGTTGCTCACCTGCCCTCCCCTCCTCCTCCTCCTCCGATCCAGGTCTGGTTCCAGAACCGCCGCGCCAAATTTCGCAAGCAGGAGCGGGCGGCCAACGCCAAGGGCCAGAATGGCAGCAACGGCGGCCCCTCGGCCAGCAAGAAGCCGGACCCCCGCTCCTCTTCGGAGGACGACGAGTCCAAGGAGTCCAACTGCAGCCCCACCCCGGACAGCACCGCCTCCCTGCCCATAGCGGGCAGCCTGAACAGTCCTGGCAGCAGCCTGAGCCCCAGCCCAGGCACGGGGCAGCAAGGTCTGGGGCCCGGCCACACCGCCCAAGCCCTCAAGGCGCCCCTGTGGGCTGGGGTCAGCACCAGCAACGGGCCCACCAACACGGCCGACCTCCTGAAGGCCTGGCAGCCGGCCGAAACCATGTCAGGCCCCTTCTCTGGGGTCCTCTCCTCCTTCCACCGGAAGCCGAACCCCCTCAAGGCCAACCTCTTCTAACCGCCTCGGACTGAGCGCCGCCAGCCTGCTCCGCTGGGTGCCCCACGGAATAGCTTCCCCTCCACCCTCCTCCGCTCCTTCTGTAGCTGCTAGTTTTTGTCTTGCAGGGCGGGGCCCGGCTCAACCTTAAGGGAACAACAGCCATCATCTCGCCGTGTCCGGGCAACCACGAATTCTTTCCACAGGGCTGGACAGAGTCCAGCATCGCCCATTTCCCAACTCTGTCTGGAAAAATGAAGTCTTGCTTGCATCGGGCATTGGGAACATCTGCGCAGGCCCTCCAGATCTTGCTGTACTACAAATCCCATCACTCCACGCTGGCTGCTGGGAGTTGCAGTCCAGTAAGCATGGATCTGAAGGGACACCGCTGCTCCCAGCCCTGGTCTCCAGTCTCCTGGTCTCTGTGTGAGAGATTTTGTCCTCAAGAGAGTAGAATTTGTTTCCTTTTCCTGATGTCAAGTGATTCTGAGCGAAGAGTCGCTCCTGACCCTGGCGGTGACTTTTCGGCTTGCTTCGAAGGCTGCCTAGCTTTTTTTGGTCTCGCCAGCCAGCAGTCACTGATGACGACGTGGAATCTAACAGCAGAAGGGCTTTTGTCACAGTGGTTTTCCCCCTGCTTCACCGTCTCTGCGGAAAAATAAGTTTGGCCAAGTGGATGTCAGCGAGCAAAGGAGAGAATAAGCAGAAAGGAACCTCCAAGGTCTTTTCCACAAACTCACCAGGAATTTTGGGCTGGAGTCGAGAGACTTGAGTAGAAACGTGGGGACCTGTGAGCAACCCTGGACCACCCCACACAAACTGGAGGGCTGATCTCCCCCCTGGGCTGCAGGCATCTTTATTTACCTCTTTCTGAGACTTCGGAGCTTCCTTTTGACTTACGGACACTCGGGCTGTGTTTGCAGCTCAGGTAGGACTCCCCGCAGCAGGAAGATGGACTTTGTAAATCGTTTGCACCCCCCGGTACTTTTCGGACCTGACCTTTCTCCCAAGCGGGAGGCCAGTTTTGCGAGCCATCCGGTCACCCCCTCAGCCTGCTGCCTCTGGAATAAGGGACGGCACTTTGGTTGAGCAGCCCAACTGGAGAAAGAGAAATTAGGGGATATTTGGCAGGCTGGCTGTATGGTCTCCTTGATGGCCAGACTCCCCAAACCATTTCCTATTGCAAGGGGGGGAGGGAAGACCTGACGCTGTCCAGTGAAAAGGGGGCAAGCCTCTTTGGGGCAAAGTGTATCCCTTTCCTGACACCGCTGCCTTTGCTTGCTTGCTGTTGGTGAGAATTAGCGGATCTCCGTCAGATCCTGAGGGAAGACGGGCGAGCTCTTTATGCTGGAATTCCCCCTGTCTCTCCGCAAATCTTCAGCCCACGCGAACCATGCTCAGAGGGGCCTAGGCAGAAGCAGGGACGTTTGGGCCTGACAATTCGCCTTGCTTTAGCCATAAGGATCGAGGGAGGTCCCCGCGAGACCTTGCCCAGGGCAGGTGGTGAGATGCCAGCCTCCGTTCGTGATGGCAAACCCACCCACAGAAAGTGTATCCCACGGACTATGTAGATAAATAAGACTGTGCTTCTAAGAGACACCTGTCCATATGCACACAGCCTCTCAAGTAGCTTTCGATGTCAAGAAGGTCTTTTGTCTGCCTGAACATATGATCTCACCCTGCAGTCCCTGGCTGCGTGCGGATTGTCGTTTCCAAAAAGAGCAAAACAAGGAAGATCAACGCCGCAGGTACCTTCCTCGTCCTTCCGACCCCATTTGAGTGGCAGTGACCCAGTCCCATCTGCTTCCCCACATCTCCCAAGTGGAATTGACTAGTCCGCAAGCAGCTTCCGGGCTAGTCAATTACCCTCTGGAGAAAGGAATCTGGGGCGGTGGTGGAAACTGGATTGATGAGAGGCAGATGCAGCCCAGCACTGGTTTGGGTTATCCCCACCCGCAATTGCAAAGGGCTGCTTGGGCAGACGAGTGAATCAGCACTCGGATGAAGTTGCCTTAAATCAATCTCCCCCAACCTGGTGCCGCTTCCTGGAGTTTTGGACTACAACTCCCATCAGCCCCAGACTTCTACAGCCATGCTCACTGGGAACTGTAGTATCGAGCCAGACCATGAATGCTTTAGTCTCTAGTGTCACATGCCACCTTTCCTGGTTCTGACGCTTTGGAGAGAACCCTTATCACTGGAGCAGGGGATGAGGAACGTGCGGTCCTCTGGATGTGGGTGGGCTGCTGCTATCAGGACTGGTTCACCTTTAAGGAAACCGGGCGCCACCAGATGCTGATAAGACTCTGGGCCCAGACACGGGGCGTTTTAACTCCACGGCATTGAGTGGGCCCCACATCTCACAACTCAAGATTTAGGGGGTTTTCCACCCTTGCAGGCTTCGTAGCTTTTCCAGCTGCTAATGGCCCCATCCTGTGGTGGTCCTCTGCGGCCATTGTGCCGGTTCACAGGTGGCAGAACCCACGTGAGGCCCAGTGAAAAGACAAGGCAAGTGTGCAAGAACGCAGCAGTGCTCTTGCACAACTCCCACCCCAAGGCAGCGGGCCAGGAGAACCTCGCGGGTTGTGCCCAGGATCCCGCCACAACTCAGGAAGGTGGAAAGGTGGGCTGGAGAAGAGTCCTTTTAATGTCACAGTATGTTCAAAGGGACCCAGGTGGCGCTGTGGGTTAAACCACAGAGCCTAGGGCTTGCTGATCAGGAGGTCGGCGGTTCGAATCCCTGCGACGGGGTGAGTTCCTGTTGCTTGGTCCCAGCTCCTGCCAACCTAGCAGTTCGAAAGCACGTCAAAGTGCAAGTAAATAAATAGGAACCGCTCTGGCGGGAAGGTAAACGGCGCTTCCGTGCGCTGCTCTGGTTCGCCATAAGCGGCTTAGTCATGCTGGCCACATGACCTGGAAGCTGTACGCTGGCTCTCGGCCAATAAAGCGAGATAAGCGCCGCAACCCCAGAGTCGGACACGACTGGACCAAATGGTCAGGGGTCCCTTTACCTTTAACTTATGTTCAAAGGAGGATTTCGTGTTTGTAGCCAAGCTGTTGGGGAAACAATGCATTCCGGGTTTTCATTGTTAGAGAAAGTATTTTCATGAAATGGTGGCTTGCCACATGTGTCTCAGAATCTCCAGGGTGTGCTTTGCAGCGAGGGGAGTAGTTCTGTTGCACCCCCGTCCTGACCCACGCCCCTTTCCATCAACAGATATTTCGACTTTATATCCTGCAGACCCTTTCAGCATTTGGGGACCTGCCACCTCTAGTCAATTACTTCCTAATGCAGCGCATAGTTGAAATGTGGAATTACTTCCCCCCAGGAGACAGCAATGGCCACAATCCTGGATGGCTTTGATAAGAGGAAGAGACAAATTCATGGAGGAGATGGCTATTGATGGCTACTTGCCAGGAGTGGGTAAGAGCGGTAGACTGGTAATCTGGTGAACCGGGTTCGCTTCCCCGCTCCTCCACATGCAGCTGCTGGGTGACCTTGGGCTAGTCCCACTTCTCTGAAGTCTCTCAGCCCCACTCACCTCTCAGAGTGTTTGTTGTGGAGGAGGAAGGGAAAGGAGAATGTGAGCCGCTTTGAGACTCCTTCGGGGAGTGATAAAGCGGGATAGCAAATCCAAACTCCTCCTCTTCTTCTTCTCTGCTCTGTCTCCACAATCGGGAGGCAGAAATGCTTCTGTGCTGGAAACCACAAGAGGGGAGAGTTGCTCTTGTGCTCAGATCCCGTTTGCCGGTTTCCCACGGGCAACTGTGAGAACAGGATGCTGGAATAGATGCGCCATTGGCCTGATGTCATTGGGGAGAAATTTAAGCAGGCTTTGCAACAGGTGGGATTTAAGGTAGCAAGACTCTTAAGTGCTTCACTGCTGGTTTCATTGGGGCTAAAAACCCCAATGATGATTGGCGCCGTGTTGACAGGTGGGCTCGGGCCCCATTATTTAGGTGTCTAGGCCAGGCATCCCCAAACTGCGGCCCTCCAGATGTTTTGGCCTACAACTCCCATGATCCCTAGCTAACAGGACCAGTGGTAAGGGATGATGGGAGTTGTAGTCCAAAACATCTGGAGGGCCGAAGTTTGGAGGTGCCTGGTCTAGGCGTTCTTGGGGTCCCCCCGAGGTCTGCTTCATTGTGGAACAGCAACAGTTGGGGGGGCAGCAGCATGGAACTGCCCCCACATCCCACGGCACAGTGAAATCTTTATGGGCTCACAGCCCCACCCAGGACTCCTGGCTCCACGTGGCCCACCCATAGCTGGAGACGCAAAGGCGGCAGCGTGGCACCATTCTAGGAAATGATGCAATCTTAGGACTCCCTGAGCCACGGAAAAAACATTCCAAACCTCCCAAAGGAAAGATAAACAGTAGGTTCAGCTTGCGGTGCTCACCTGGGTCTTGGAGGGAGGGGCAAGAGGTTCAGGCCCCAAAGGAGGGCGAGATGGATAGCATCAGGATGACGATGTATGGAAATGTGGGGCTATAGGAGCCTGCGAGCGAGCAGCACCTCCTGCTCCAGAAGAGGGTGCCTTTGGGGCCAAGACTTAAGGGAACAAGGGGCACCCCCCACCTCCATGAAGGAGCAGCTTCCAGGCCCCCAGGGCTCAGCTCTGTGGATGCTTGGAAGAGGATGGTTCTCCAGGCTTTGTTTTGCTTGTGTTATTCCCCCCCCCCACATTTATTATTTTTTTAAAACCAACAACTGTTCCGTAATTTATTGAACTCATTTGCAAAATATGCTAATCTAAATAAACTTAATTTATTGAAGAACTCCCACGAGTGTGAGTGCTCCTTTTGAGAGAAGGAATTTGGTTGGGGGGGGGGGGTATATGGCGAGACCGAAGGCAGCCGAAGCCCCAGCCCTGAGCAGGCAGAGCGGACTTCAAAACACACTGGCCGGCAGGGAAGAAGCCGCCGCACCCCCTGCCCGTTCTTATAATCCAAACGCCAATTAAAACGGTGTGTGTGCAAAATTGCAATGGTTTTACGCCTCCAGGCCCCTTAGGATTGGGTTCCTGGCATGGACTGAAGTCGCAGAGAGCCAGCACCAGGTATGAGAATCAAATGCACAACACCTTGGGCCCCATGGCAGAGATAAATAGGAGAAAATACAGTACGAGGGCATCTGACATGGGGGTTCGGTTCCAAGGGTTCATGTGTACATGAAAATGACATGCACTCAAACCTTTGAGCCTACCCCACAGCTAGCAAGGGGGTGGGGAGAGTGTCTTCCCAGGGTCTGCTGCGTACTGAGCAGGCCTTGCCCATTGAGAAAGGCAGAGGGCTTAAAAGCTCTTTCTACGTTGGAACCATAGCTGTCAACCCTCCCTTTTTTTGGTGGGAAACTCCCTTATTCCAATGCCGTTTCCCGCTGCTATCCCGGATTGTTGATATCCCTTAAATTTCCCGGATTTCAAAGGAAGCAGTTCCTCTCCCTCCCTGCCGGCCAGGGAGGCTCCTCAGCTGCATTGCTCGGCTGCCAATAAGGAGTCTGAGACTGACTGGGGGTGGAGCTTGCATGCCTTGTGCAGCCAGACCCTCACGCCCAACCAGACAGACAGCCTGCCTGCCGTCTACGCGCTCGCTCTTTCGCTCACCCGTTTGCCGCAGCCTCTGGAGCGCAGGGTGGCGAGGCTACTTGGTGCCATTGCACCGCCCTCGCGGCATCCCTTATTTTCAAATCCGAAAGTTTTTGGAAAATCCCTTATTTTCAAATCTGAAAGTTTGGGGAAAATCCCTTATTTTCAAATCCGAAAGTTGACAGCTATGGTTGGGACGCGGGTGGCGCTGTGGGTTAAACCACAGAGCCTAGGGCTTGCCGATCAGAAGGTCGGCAGTTCGAATCCCCACAACGGGGTGAGCTCCCATTGCTTGGTCCCCGCTCCTGCCAACCTAGCAGTTTGAAAGCACATCAAAGTGCAAGTAGATCATTAGGTACCGCTGCAGCGGGCAGGTAAATGGCGTTTCCGTGTGCTGCTCTGGTTCGCCAGAAGCGGCTTAGTCCTGCTGGCCACATGACCTGGAAGCTGTACGCCGGCTCCCTTGGCCAGTAAAGCGAGATGAGCGCCGCAACCCCAGAGTCGGACACGACTGGGCCTAACGGTCAGGGGTCCCTTTACCTTTTTACTTTACATTGGGGAACCCCAAGCAAACCCAGGGCAAAAAGAGTTTTTAAGCTCTCCATCTTGCTTGGATTTAACTTGCACAATTGGCCTCCAACTGCTTACACCTGGAACTGTGTGACTTAAACGTGGCTCCTCCTGCCAATAAAAACGAGAGAAGGAAAACAAGAAATCACGATGCACTTCTTTAAGCAAACAAGCCCTTTTATTGCGTCAGGATGCAGGCGGTGGCAAACTAAGGACATGAAATGCAAATACCGGGGTTTGTTTTGGGGACGACGACGGCAAATCGTCGCGATTCCTGGTTCAGCCCACGAAATAGTAAACGTATACAAAGTGTCCCAAACGACAATTAAATTAAAACATTAAAACAACAAGTACATCTATAAAATACGGCACAGTAGAATTTAGTAGGGTTAGAACTCACACCAAACGCTAATAAGGAAAAGAATGATAACTGAACCCACACCTGGGAGCAAATTTTGCGGGAGTAACAAAGCACACACAGAGAGGGAGATCCTTCATTTCAATTTCAGAGAGCTGCTCCTTTGCCGAGGTGTGGAAATGTCCCACAAAGGGAACGGTTTCCTTGCAACCTCCTGCAGGGAGAAGAGCTCCCTTCCCCCTCACCAGCAATATTATAAAGTAAGGCACTAGGGTATTAGAGCAATTACCCGAGGGGAAAAGGTGAGCAGAACCAAGACTGGAACCCAGAACTTGCTTCCTGACTTCTGCAAGTCTGTCTATTGTCAAGATCCAGGTTCCCGCCCTGGATCTTGGGAACGGTCTCCCTGCAGGCACCAAGGTTTGCATCCGTACGGGAGGAAGGCATCGCGTGAGCCGCCTTCCCCGGATCAAGGACAAAGAGCAAGCAAAACGAGGAAACTCCCTGGGAAGAGCAGACTCGAAAAGATGCCGGGCTCAGGTGGCTCCCTGGGGGAAAGTGAGGAGGGCAAGATTCCACTTGTACACGCCAGGTCACGCGTGTGTCTTTGAGGCCTGCAAAGGAAGGACCCCGGGGGAGAAAGGCGGCAGGGGGCTGATGAGGTAGACTCCAGCACCAACCAATACACGCAGGGGCCGAGCCAGGAACCCTCGCCTCTTGGCCTGATCAAGGCACAAACCGTACAGCGGGGAGAAGCATACGAGCCCAGAGCAGTATTTCTCAGGCTCTGGTCCCCAGCTGTGGTTGGACTACAACTACCATCATCCACTGGCCCTGCTAGCTAGGGATGATGGGAGTTGTAGTCTTAAGGCCAGCTGGGGAACCACGTTTGAGAAACACTGCCCCAGAGAGACTGATCTCGCAGAGCCATCGCCCCCACCTCTAGCAGCAGAGGGGAGCCGTTCTGCATCTGCCCCGCCTTGCAGAGGCATCCCATGTGCCCCCATTGGCCGGCCCCACTTGATTGGCTGCTCTGGGGGTGCTACCTGGCCCCTGTGTCTGAATGAGCGCCGCAATCTCCGCAAAGCACCCCTGCGGGATTTGCCTGGCAGACTTTCTTGCCAGGGGCAAAGCTAGGCTTTCGTTTCACCCGGGTCAAAGACTCAGTTTGGCACACATTGGCTGGGGGCCTCAATGCCGAGCCTCTGGAGGCTTCATCTGGGGCAAAAAACCTGGCTAGTTCCCCCCCCCCCGCCCCTCCAGCTACGGCTCTGGTCTAGCTCAGACGTTTGGGGCTACCTGAGGTTATTTTGCAGATTGTCATTCACGGGGCTGCTCAGACACTGTGCGGAGAGCTGCAGGTGGGGTCTGTTTAAGGCTGAACGCTTAGAAAATCAAGAGGCACGTGAGCAAACTCCTTGGGCTGCCTGGTGAGCCCCTGAAGGTTGTGTAATATTTCTCGGGAGGCAAGAAATAGGCTTGGGGGGGGGAGAAGAGGGAGGGCTCCCCCACCGCCCCACTGCAGGCTGGGCACGGGAAGGAGACGCCTTTCCAAGTGGGAACGATGCAACAACAGCGTGACGCAGATCCTCTCTCGGAAGCGAACCGGGGCTGGGACATCCCTTGGGCGGCACAAATAATTCCCCAAGGCTTCTGGAGGGATTCCGGGGCAAGGAGAGATCTCCGCTTGCATGGCCCCAGAGAAAACCGGGCCTAGACGGCAAGGAGAGCAGAGACACAAAATCAAGAGCCACCAGCAGAGCACAACACAGCCGGCAGATTTGTCCCCACACCATCCAGCCCCTCGCCCCTTGGCCTCAGTAAAAGGGGGCTGGGTTAATGGCGCTCATCTCAGGAACTCCCACCCGCCCAATAAACCAGAGTTGGTCCAGAGGCACATGGAGGGCAGGAGAGCGGAAAACGTGGCTCTCTGAAAGGAAGAGAAAAACAAAAACAAAACAAAAAAGCAAGGATCCTTCTTTCGCTGTAATAAATAAGAATAATTTAACCAGCAGCACAGAGAGGAGGTGGAAAGGGGTTGTGGGTGGGGTGGGGGGAGAGAGAGAGGATGGGAGGGGCGTTTAAGGGTGCTGATGTGAAATGCTTAGCCTGGACCACTTGCGCTTCCCCGTTTCCCGCCTGGGAGGGTCCCGATCCTTGCAGGAGCCAAGGAGGGGCATGGAAGCGCCAGCACTGGGTCTTCGGCAACCTCACGGTCGGCTCCAAGTCTCGGGGACACCTTTGGGGTGTCCGCCTGGCTCTGCCATCGTTCCCTCCCCTCCGGGGGGCTGGAGGAGGGGAGACCTGCTCCGTGACGCTCTGCCAGCCGCCCCGACATCTCACATGTGGCAGGAGTGGGCGAGAAGGAGAAGGGGCTCAAAACCAGAAGGAAGGAAGGAAGGAAGGAGCGGCGTCCTGGGTGGGGGGTGGCAGATGGCAGGGAGATCCCCGCTACTTCCTGAGCCTCAGGCTCTCGAGAACGAGGCGTTTGTGCTTGGGGTCCATCATGCCAGCTTCTTCCAAGTCCTCGTCGGTGATGTCGCTGCAGGGAGAAGAGGAAGAGATTCAGGGCCCAGAAACCAGGAGGTTGGGTGGACCGAGGACCGATGTCCACTGCGCCCCAAGATCCCATCCCAGAGAAAGGTCGGAGGACCCCCTGGTTCATGGCTCAAGGGCCCATCTGGGCAGGAGCCTCACCCTGCCTGTCTCCCAGCTCCATCTGGTACGCAGGCTGTGACCCTCCCTGCCCGCAGACTGTCTCATGAGAGTGGTGCATGCTCTGGTTATCTCCCGGCTTGGACTACTGCAATGCGCTCTACGTGGGGCTACCTTTGAAGGTGACCCGGAAACTGCAATTAATCCAGAATGTGGCAGCTAGACTGGGGACTGGGAGTGGCTGCCGGGACCACATAACACCAGTCCTGAGAGAACTACATTGGCTCCCAGTACGTTTCCGAGCACAATTCAAAGTGTTGGTGCTGACCTTGAAAGCCCTAAACGGCCTCAGTCCTGTATACCTGAAGGAGCGTCTCCACCCCCATCATTCTGCCTGGACACTGAGGTCCAGCGCCGAGGGCCTTCTGGCGGTTCCCTCACTGTGAGAAATGAGGTTCAGGGAACCAGGCAGAAGGCCTTCTCGGTGGTGGCGCCTGCCCATCAGATGTCAAGGAAATAAACAGCTATCTGACTTTTAGAAGACACCTGAAAGCAGCCAGGTTTAGGGGAGTTTTTAATGTTTGATGTTTTATTGTGTTTTTAATGTTGTGCTGGGAGCTGCCCAGAGTGGCTGGGGAGGCCCGGCCAGATGGGCGGGGTATAAGTAATACATTATTCTTATTCTTATTCCTCTTTAATCAGGCCTTTGGCTGCTAGCGATCTATGATCTTTTAATTTGTTAATTTTCTCTTGGTTTTAATGTATGCCTGGGTTGGTTGGTGGGTTTGCTTCTTTTTAGTTTTGCAAAGTTGCTATGAGTTGCCAGCCGCAAGGAAAAGCAACTACAGTGGTACTTTGGTTTGAGAACAGCTTAGTTTATGAACAACTTGGATTAAGAACGCTGCAAACCTGGAAGTAGGTGTTTTGGTTTGTGGACGTTGCCTTGGAAGCAGAACATGTTGAGTGTGTTCAATTTGTAAATTGAGTCCCCCGCTGCTATGGGAAAGCACGCCTTGGTTTAAGCACGCTTTGGTTTAAGAACAGACTTCCGGAACGGGTTAAGTTCTTAAACCAAGGTACCACTGTAATACACTTTAGTAGTAGTAGTAGTAGTAGTAGTAATAATAATAATAATAATAATAATAATAATTTATTATTTGTATCGCGCCCATCTGACTGGATCCCCCCAGTCACTCTGGGCGGCCTCCGACAGATATTAAAATACATCAACATATCACAGGTTAAAAATTTCCCTAAACAGGGCTGCCTTCAGGTATTTTCTAAAGGTCATATAGTTGTTGATCCCTTTAACCTCTGCTGGGAGGGCATTCCACAGGGCGGGTGCCACCACCGAGAAGGCCCTCTGCCTCGTTCGCTGCAGCTTTGCTTCTTACAGTGAGGGAACCGCCAGAAGGCCCTCGGCGCTGGATCTCAGTGTCCGGGTTGAGCAGTGGGGGTGGAGACGCTCCTTCAGGTAGACAGGACCGAGGCCGTTTAGGGCTTTCAAGGTCAGCACCAACAATTTGAATTGTGCTCGGAAACGTACTGGGAGCCAATGTAGATCTCTCAGGACCGGTGTTATGTGGTCCCGGCGGCCACTCCCAGTCACCAGTCTAGCTGCCACATTCTGGATTAGTTGTAGTTTCCGGGTCACCTTCAAAGGTAGCCCCACGTAGAGCGCATTGCAGTAGTCCAAGCGGGAGATAACCAGAGCATGCACCACTCTGAAGAGACAGTCTGCGGGCAGGGAGGGTCTCAGCCTGCGTACCAGATGGAGCTGGTAGACAGCTGCCCTGGACACAGAATTGACCTGCGCCTCCATGGACAGCTGTGAGTCCAGAATGACTCCCAGGCTGCGCACCTGGTCCTTCAGGGGCACAGTTACCCCATTCAGGACCAGGGAGTCCTCCACACCTGCCTGCCTCCTGTCCCCCCAAAACAGTACTTCTGTCTTGTCAGGATTCAACCTCAACCTCAACATTTAATAGTAAATGTTGCACATCCCCGAGTGGAGGCTGCATCTCTCCGGGGGTGGGGTGGGGGGCATTTCACGCCATGCAGCTGCAGGCATGCGCTCCTGCGCAGGAGCTGCACACTGATGGCTCCAGGTTCAACCCCTGGGAAAGGCGTTCTGCATGAAACCCTGGAGAGTTTACTGACTGACTCCGGGTCTGGTAGTCAGTACTGAGCGAGATCAGTGGTTCCCCTCCATGTGGGTGGGCAGTGGGATTACCTGGGGGGAGGATGCTGTGGGGCAAGGGAGTGGCAGGTGCAAATGACTATCCGACTTTGAAAAACTAGTGCCACTGGGTCAAGTTCACCAGCCTCATTGAATACATTAAACTTAATAGCTTCAACTGGATTTGGAATAAATGCACAACCAAAACAGAGGACAGCTCAGCTGGGAGAGCATGAGACTCTTAACCCCAGGGTCGTGGGTTCGAGCCCCACGTTGGGCAAAGGATTCCTGCACTGCAGCAGGTAGATAACCCTTGAGATCCCTCCCAACTCCATAATTCCATGATTGCTACTACTTTGAATTTTATCGCGTTGTTATCTTGGGAGAAAAGCGATGACAAACCTAGACAGCATCTTAAAAAGCAGAGACATCACCTTGCCGACAAAGGTCCGTATAGTTCAAGCTAGGGTTTTCCCAGTAGTGATGTATGGAAGTGAGAGCTGGACCATAAAGAAGACTGATCGCCGAAGAATGGATGCTTTTGAATTATGGTGCTGGAGGAGACTCTTGAAAGTCCCCTGGAATGGAAGAAGATCAAACCTCTCCATTTTGAAGGAAAGCAGCCCTGAGTGCTCACTAGGACAAATCCTGAAGCTGAGGCTCCAATACTTTGGTCACCTCATGAGAAGAGAAGACTCCCTGGAAAAGACCCTGATGTTGGGAAAGATGGAGGGCACAAGGAGAAGGGGACGACAGAGGACGAGATGGTGGGACAGTGTTCTCGAAGCTACTAACATGAGTTTGGCCAAACTGCGAGAGGCAGTGAAGGATAGGCGTGCCTGGCGTGCTCTGGTCCAGGGGGTCACGAAGAGGCGGATGCGACTAAACTAAAGAACAAAAACAACACTCTTCCTTTAGTGGGTTGTGCCAACTGCTGTTCTGGATAATGCCTTTTGTACGGTAGGGGAGGGGGAGCTGGGGATGAGAATATGGAACCGATGGAGGGCGGTGGGCCTGGAACAGTTTCAGAACCACTGAGAAAGATAGTCCAAGTTTGGGCTCAGAGGAATTTCCTCCAAGCTCACCTGTAGGAAACGGATGCTGCACAGAGTGGGGAACGAGTGCCCCCCGGTGGCCAAAATAATGCTCTGCAGCACCTGAAGTATGTGGTGCTGCAGAGCCTAGGACTTGCTGATCAGAAGGTTGTCAGTTCGAATCCCCGTGACGGGGTGAGCTCCCGTTGCTTGGTCTCTGCTCCTGCCAACCTAGCAGTTCGAAAGCACGTCAAAGTGTTGTTGTTGTTCAGTCGTTCAGTCGTGTCCGACTCTTCGTGACCCAATGGACCAGAGCACGCCAGGCACTCCTGTCTTCCACTGCCTCTCGCAGTTTGGCCAAACTCATGTTAGTAGCTTCGAGAACACTGTCCAACCATCTCATCCTCTGTCGTCCCCTTCTCCTTGTGCCCTCAACCTTTCCCAACATCAGGGTCTTTTCTAGGGAGTCTTCTCTTCTCATGAAGTGGCCAAAGTACTGGAGCCTCAACTTCAGGATCTGTCCTTCTAGTGAGCATTCAGGGCTGATTTCTTTAAGAATGGAGAGGTTTGATCTTCTTGCAGTCCATGGGACTCTCAAGAGTCTCCTCCAGCACCATAATTCAAAAGCATCAATTCTTCGGCGATCAGCCTTCTTTATGGTCCAGCTCTCACTTCCGTACATTACTACTGGGAAAACCATAGCTTTAACTATACGGACCTTTGTTGGCAAGGTGATGTCTTTGCTTTTTAAGATGCTGTCTAGGTTTTAAGATGCTGTCTACTTGCACGTCAAAGTGCAAGTAGATAAATAGGTACCGCTCCGGCGGGAAGGTAAACGGCGTTTCCGTGCGCTGCTCTGGTTCGCCAGAAGCAGCTTAGTCATGTTGGCCACATGACCCGGAAGTTGTACGCCAGCTCCCTCAGCCTATAGAGCGAGATGAGTGCCGCAACCCCAGAGTCATCCGCGACTGGACCTAATGGTCAGGGGTCCCTTTAGCACCTGAAGTGAGAGGCTAGGAAGCACACCCACTGATGCTGACATCCCCTCCCTCTCTCATGGCTAGGACCCCTCCTCTTCTGATATTCCTCCAGGGGTTTTCCTCACCTTCGATGCCAACCTCAAGCTCCCAGGCCTCATTTCTCTCCGCTCCTAACCAAATGCTCCCCAGCCCCTCTGTTTCCCTGCTCCCTTTCTACCAAGGTATTATCTCTGCCCAGAGGAGTGATGCCTTTAAGCTCTTATTACAGGTAGGTAGCCGTGTTGGTCTGTCATAGTCAAAACAAAACAAAAACAAAAAAAATTCCTCCAGTAGCACGGCTCATACCAAGAACAAACTTAGTTGGTCTCTAAGGTGCTACTGGAAGGGGGGGAAATTATTTTTTATTTTGTTTGACTTTAAGCTCTTAGTCCCCTACTACAGTCCTTTCCCTGAGGCCTGGTCCACCCTCAAAGGCTTGCCCAGGCCCTTGGCTCAGTCTATAACTGTGATGCTGAGTGACCGCATGCCTCAATATTTGTGTAAGGAATAAAATCATGCTGTGTAGCAAAAAAAGGAGTCATTCGAGCTCTGCCACTTGGATGCTAATAATAACAATCGATCGATCAATCGATCAATCAATCAATCAATCAATCAATTTTTGTATCCTGCCCGTCTGACTGGGTTGCCCCAGTCACTCTGGGCAGCTTCCAACAGGATATACAACAACACAACTGAACATCACACATTAAAAGCATCCCGATAACAGGGCTGCCTTGAGAGGTCTTCTAAAAGTCAGATACAGTGGGACCTCGACTTACGAAGATAATGCGTCCTGACGCGATCTTCGGTAGTCGAAAACACTCGTAAGTCGAATCCCCATAGGGATGCATTGAGCGAAAAAAATTCGTAAGTCGAAAAAATCCTATTCAAAGCAGCTGTGACTTCCTTTCGGAAGTCGAAAAATTTGGTTGCAGCGGCCATTTTTTTTCTTCCGGAAGTCATTCGGAAGTCGAAAAACACGTAAGTTGGGTCACTCGTAAGTCGAGGTCCCACTGTAGTTATTTATCTCCTTGGCATCTGATGGGAGGGCGTTCCACGGGGCGGGTGCCACTACTGGGAAGGCCCTGCAACCTCACTTCTCACTGGGAGGGAACCGCCAGAAGGCCCTCGGCACTGGACCTCAGTGACCGGGCTGGACGATGGGGGTGGTAGACCCTCCTTCAGGTATACAGGGCCGAGGCCGTTTAGGGCTTTCAAGGTCAGCACCAACACTTTGAATTGATACGTATAGCTGGAGAAATGTAGTTTATGCGAGATCTCTTCAACGAAGGCAGTTTGCCAAACCCTTGAACACAAAAACAGAAGAAGAGGCTGCTGGATCAGGCCAATGGCCAAATTCTTTGATTTGGCAATGGAGTCCTGGGCTGCTGCAAAGAGGTGGGAGGCATGTCCTTGATCCTTTCAGCTCAAGGAAGGGGGTGCCCTGGAGGAGACTCACCTGAGGAACTCCAGGTCGTCCCAGCCGTTGTGGATCAAGCCCTCCTCGTATTTCTCCATGCCAATCGCTCTCAGCCACTCGCCCACACTGGACTCACTCTGCCTGGAGCTGCTGCGGCCGTCCTGGCTAAGGGTCTGAGAGGCGGAAGAGGGACAGACACATCGGACAAAGGAAATGGACAAGCTGGAAGGTGGGCAGAGGAGGGCGACCTAGAGGACTGAGGGCCTGCAAGCCAAGCCCTGTGAGGAACGGTTGAAGGAGCTGGGTATGTTTAGCTTAGACAAGAGGAGACAGGATAAAGGTAAAGGTAAAGGGACCCCTGACCGTTCGGTCCAGTCGCGGACGACTCTGAGGTTGCGGCGCTCATCTCGCTTTATTGGCCTAGGGAGCCGGCGTACAGCTTCCGTGTCATGTGGCCAGCATGACAAAGCCACTTCTGGCGAACCAGAGCAGCGCACGGAAACGCTGTTTACCTTCCCGCTGGAGTGGTACCTATTTATCTACTTGCACTTTGATGCGCTTTCGAACTGCTAGGTAGGCAGGAGCAGGGACCGAGCAACGGGAGCTCACCCCGTTGCGGGGATTCGAACCACCGGCCTTCTGATCGGCAAGCCCTAGGCTCTGTGGTTTAACCCACAGCGCCACCCGCCATCTTCAAATATCTCAAGGGCTGCAGGTGATTGGAGGCTGAGAGAGAGGTCTTGTTGTCTGGGCAGCCCAGCACCCCCAGACCCACTGCCCAGACTTGCACCCTCGGGAGGTCACTCCAGTGCTGCTAACGCAGCAAAAACAACACAGGAGGCAGCAGTTATAAGTTTCCAGTCTCTGCGGCCACAGCAGGCGCTGTGATTCTCCAGCGGTTTGCGTTCACCCCCGGAGGCGCACTCCATTGTCTCTCGAGACAGGCAGGTGCCTACACTGGTTTCAGGATGTGTTTTTGTTTTAATTACGTTGTTTAGTTTGTTTTTACATGGGACGCGGGTAGCGCTGTGGGTTAAACCACAGAGCCTAGGGTTTGCCGATCAGAAGGTCGGTGGTTCGAATCCCCATGACGGGGTGAGCTCCTGTTGTTCGATCCCTGCTCCTGCCAACCTAGCAGTTCGAAAGCACGTCAAAGTGCAAGTAGATAAATAGGTACCGCTCCGGCGGGAAGGAAAACAGCCACATGCTGGCCACATGACCCAGAAGCTGTATGCCGGCTTCCTCGGCCAGTAAAGCGAGATGAGCGCCGCAACCCCAGAGTCGTCCGCGACTGGACCTAATGGTCAGGGGTCCCTTTACCTTAGTTTGTTTTTAGACAGCACACCGCCCCTTGGAGATTTCTGAAATATTAAGTGCTATCGAAATGCTTTTAAAGAAAGGAAGGGAAAGAGAAGAGGAAGAAGAGGAGGAGAGATGGAGGAAGAAGAGGAGGAGAGAGGAGGAGAGATGCCTTTCCCTTTGTGGAAAGGCAGGGCAGAAATTCAGTGTGGGCAAATATCGATCCTGATGAGATCCTCAAACCCTTTTAATCCTGGAGATTTCCCCACTTTGCTTTGGGTCCAGGGGTGAAGAACATCTGGGGCAATTTGGGCCTTGCTGGCCAGAGAGGCTGACACCCCCCCACCCCCCCACCCCAGAACTCCCTCTCCTGACCCTTGTCCAACTTCTGCTTGCTCTCCCCTCCCTGTTTCCAAAGAAGAAAGTGGATTCTGCAAGTTGCATCTCTATTTCCCAAGGACTCCACCCCTCTCCCACTCATTTTGATTTTATTTTTTGGGGGGAGGGGGCTGATTCCCCAATGGGCACAGCACATCTCCCATTTGGCAGGGGGGTTTTCCTTCCTCCCTCTTTCCCTCCTCCCCACCCCCAGAGCGTACCTCTTCCGCCAGGTCTTCCTCGATGCTCTCGCGAATGGACCGTGGTGGGAAGGCGATGGGGCGGCTGTAGTCGGGGTGCATGCAGCGGTGGTGGGGCAGATCCAGCCTCACTTTGGTCAGGGGGTGCGCCGGGGGCCGCCCTGACTGTTCCCTCCCCAGCGCGCCGCCGTTGCTGCCGCCGGCATAGTCCACCTCGCTGAGGGTCTTGGCCATCTGGAGGACGGAGCAGGAGCGGTCGTCCAGGGGGCCCCCGGGCCCCTGGGGGGCATTGGGGGGCTCCATCAGGAACCCCGGCCCCAGGGACGGAGCCGGCCTCGGGTGCACCTTGGGGGGCTTGGCCTCCAGGGGCTCGCTGAAGGCCACGGTCGCTCGGGCCTTGCTCGCTCCGGGCTCTTCCACCCGGGTCCCCGCAGGTGTGTAGAAGGAGTCCCCGGAGACGTCAAACTCCACCAACTTGGGCAAAGGGGGTGGCGGGAAGTCGGGGGGTGGCAAGTTGAGGACCCCTTGCTCCTCCTCCTCCGAGCTCTCCTCTGCCCGGCAGGGGGGTTGCTGCGGCCGCCGGGGCTCAGCCTGGATGGGCACCGTGATCTGGACTTTGTTCCTGGGGACGGGGGGCTTGGCCGCCATCACCGGGGGCAGCTCCGAGACCAGCAGCTGGTGCGGGACACCCTCCAGGACGTAGTAGGCCGGGTTGTTGAAGCTGTTCTTCAGGGGGGGCCCGTCGGGATCCGGGGGGGCGTCCGGCCTGGGCCTGGGCAGAAAACAGGAGGGACAGCCGAGGTGCTTAGGAACGAGACGAAGCTAGCTTTATTTTTGTGAAAACAAAATAAAAAAATTCCTTCCAGTAGCACCTTAGAGACCAACTAAGTTTGTTCTTGGTATGAGCTTTTGTGTGCATGCACACTTCTTCAGATAATTTTGTGCTTAGGTCATATCACATAAAACATAGACAGATTTTAGCTAGGGATGAAGCCCTCGATCTGGCGCTATCCAACGCGGCCAGATTATCCACGTGGTTTCCTCGCGTGAAGGCAGTCAGATCACCGGCCCATTATCTGAGTGACCTGATAAATCCCAAGTTAAGAAGGGCCTTCACATTAGCACGATTCCACGCCATCTCGACAGCATTCCTACAGGGTGTATTTTCCAATACTCCGCTGGATCTTCGACTCTGCCCATGCAACAAGGGAAAGATAGAGGACTTTATCCATTTTTTCTTTCGCTGCCCTCTATATGTTACAGTTAGACCCAGGCTTTTCCTCTTAATCCCGCCGACCATCGCCCGGGACGACGGCCGCATGAAATACTTATTGGTCACACGTGGTGTGGCTATCTACATTTTACAGGCACTGAAACTCAGGGCCACCTCTTCGGCTAACTTGCCCTAGACCTAGTAACTTCCTGTCATAGTCACTGTCGACATGCCCTGTTATTGCTTCTTGTTTTATCTGTTTCATCCAGCATGATTTTATACTTAAAGTTTTTAGATGTATTTGTGCAAAGTGTGCAGGGTGTATCTGTTGTATTTTGTGTACGTTTGCGGCGGGTTTCCGCCTGGTTTCTCATTGTGTGCTATGGCCATATGGCTAATGCAATAAATAATATTTGATTTGATTTGATAAAACATAGAATTGCAGAGCTGGGAAAGATCCCAAGGGACGTTTCATCCAACCCCCTGCAATGCAGGAGTTTCCTTGGACCAAAGCAATCACTCTGCACCATGATGGTAAAAGGTAAAAGGACCCCTGGACGGTTAAGTCCAGTCAAAGGTGACTCTGGGGTGCGACGTTTGTTGGATGTAATCCTCGGGAGCAGTCAAGTACAACATTCCTTGTTTTGCTAGAGTGGACATGCAGGGGATGTTGGTCCAGCCAGTCCAACTTCCTGTTACACCTGGCTGGAGCATCCTTCCTTTGCATGTGACCAATAGGTGGGCGTGACCTTTCCAGACCTGGTAAAAGGCCAAGTCCCGTAGCCATCTTCCCTTTCCTTCTCTTTTTCGTCCTGCCTGCTTCCTGATTCACCTGGATGGCACTCTCAGCCAGCAGTCCCAGGGTTATCTCCCATATGGGGTAAACCTATTTGTACTTACCGTATATTCCGGCGTATAAGACGACTGGGCGTATAAGACGACCCCCAACTTTCCCAGTTAAAATACAGAGTTTAGGACAGGGGTGTCAAACTCAAATTCATTGGGGGCCGCATCAGCAGTTTGGTCACCCTCAAAGGGCCGGTTGTATCTGTAGGACTATGTGTCCACTCTTTATTATCATAAATTATTGTCACTGCATTCAATTATTACTGTTTTTTGTAACAATGTAAGTAATAACAAAATATTGAGGGGGCTGGGCCCCTGCAAAATGGATGGGCATTGCCATTAAAATCAATGGTTGGTGTGTGCGAGCCGCATCTTGTGATTATGCAGGGTGGGGTTTACCTGAGCCGCCCCCCCCTCCTATTTTACTCAATTTGGCACCCCTGCTAGAGCTCGTTCTCTGCTAGTGAGAAGAAAGGTAGACTTGGCAGGACCAGCTCAAGAGGTTTCAGTTCAGGAGGTGGAAACCCCAATGGACACTCTCCTTTCAAAGAGTATCATCCACATGGGGCAAGGAATGGGGGTTGTTGCACTACTGCCACCCACTGCCGGGAGAGCGCGAGGCGCCGCTGCCGGGAGAGCGCGAGGCGGGGGCGAAGCGCTGCGCCATGGGCAGGGCTCCTCAGTGGCGGCGGCGAGCGCTCGGCCAGCCCCAACCGAGAGCCGGAGGTCGGGGAGGGGGCGTTCGCCGGTCGGCTCCGCCTCCTCCGCCAGATGGGGGGTGGGCGTCTTGCAAGGGCGGCCTCCGCTGCAGCTTCTCGCGGAGAGGTTAGCAGATGGTCTCCTTCACTCCCTGGAAGGATGGACCAGCACCTGGCAGAGCTTTAGGGCACGGGTGTCAAACACAAGGCTGGCGGCCGGCGGAGGCTACACGGGCCACATGACGAGGTCTGGCGGGCCGGATTTGGCCCGCGGACCTTGTGTTTGACACCCGTGGTTTAGGATATACTCGCCGTATAAGAAATACGACCCGGCGTATAAGACGACCCCCGACTTTTGAGAAGATTTTCCTGGGTTAAAAAGTAGTCTTATACGCAGGAATATACAGTATTTGTAACATTAAGCCTAAAGCCTGCCTTCAGAGATCAATCACACTGCTCTGCCTGATTGTGAGTAAATTTCTTCTTGCTACTTATGAACAAGACTGTGGTGTCTTTATTCTTTTAAGGAGGGAATGAAAGGGGTCTTACCAGGAATAATAGAACTTAAGAGATTCTTAAGAAAGTTAGGAAGGACAATATTAATCAATACGGTATATCCTCTCCTGTTACCCCACAACATTCCCACGGCGTTCATCTTGCTTCCAGGCCGAGGGAGCCGGCGTTTGTCCGCAGACAGCTTTCTGGGTCATGTGGCTAGCATGACTAAACTGCTTCTGGCGCAACGGAACACCATGATGGAAACCAGAGCGCACGGAAACGCCGTTTACCTTCCCGCCACAGCGGTACCTATTTATCTACTTGCACTGGTGTGCTTTCGAACTGCTAGGTTGGCAGGAGCAGGGACCGAGCAACGGGAGCTCACCCAGTCGCAGGGATTCGAACCGCCGACCTTCTGATCGGCAAGCCCAAGAGGCTCAGAGGTTTAGACCACAGCGCCACTCACACCCCCAACTGTGATAATAGAATAATAGAATCCTAGAGTTGGAAGAGACCCCAAGGGCCATCCAGTCCAACCCCCTGCCAAGCAGGAAACACTATCAAAGCATTCCTGACAGGTGGCTGTCAAGCCTCTGCTTAGAGACCTCCAAAGAAGGAGACTCCACCACACTCCTTGGCAGCAAATTCCACTGTCGAACAGCTCTTACTGTCAGGAAGTTCTTCCTAATGTTTAGGTGGAATCTTCTTTCTTGTAGTTTGAATCCATTGCTCCGTGTCCGCTTCTCAGGAGCAGCAAAAAACAACCTTTCTCCCTCTTCTATATGACATCCTTTTATATATTTGAACATGGCTATCATATCACCCCTTAACCTTCTCTTCTCCAGGCTAAACATACCCAGCTCCCTAAGCCGTTCCTCATAAGGCATCGTTTCCAGGCCTTGGACCATTTTGGTTGCCCTCCTCTGGACACGTTCCAGCTTGTCAGTATCCTTCTTGAACTGTGGTGCCCAGAATTGGACACAGTATTCAATAATGGGCAGGTAGCCACATTAGCTGCTGAGGACCAGGTGCGAGTCCTTGGTCAATTTGGGACACTGCCGGTGACTTAATTCGCTTCCATTACTGGGGTGGATTCGCCCCTTTCCTGAGGATCCAAATGATTCTACGATCCGTCTGCAGGTGACTCACCTGCCCTGCGACGCCTCGTCTCTGGAGGTGCCGCGATGGGGAGCCGGTGGGCGGCTGGCTGTCTGGGTGCCGGGCTTCTCCAGATCATCTAAGAGCTTCCCAACGGGGCAGGCGGCCATCGCCGGGGGGTCCCCAGGGGAATGTTTGCGCCCCACAGATCTAGCGGAGGAAAGGTTTGAGAAGGTGTACCGATGAGGCCTTTAGGTTGCAGGAGGCTGCCTGAATCTCTTTGCTTACCACAGTCCCTAGGAACGCGAAGAACGTAAGAATTTCTAGCTGCTAGATCAGACTAAAGGGCCACGGGGGCCAAACAGGGGCCCCCGTGGGAGCCCCACACGGAGGGCCTGAGTGGAACAGCAAAAAGCTGGTCAACACCGGCTTGTTTAATTTTTTTTTGTTCAGCAAGACTGGATACCTATCCAAAAATACAGGTGAAACTCGAAAAATTAGAATATCGTGGAAAGGTTACTTTCTTTCAGCAATTCAACTTAAAAGGTGAAACGAATATATGAGATAGACTCATGACATGCCAAGCGAGATATGTCAAGCCTTTATTTGTTATAATTGTAATGATTATGACGTACAGCTGATGAGAACCCCAAATTAACAATCTCAACTTTGGGGTTCTCAGCAGCTGTGCGCCATAATCATCACAATTATAACAAACAAATAATAATAATAATAATTTATTATTTATACCCTGCCCATCTGGCCGGGTCTCCCCAGCCACTCTAGGCGGCTTCCAGCAGACATTAAAATACATACAAACAAAGGCTTGACGCATCTCGCTTGGCATGTCATGAGTCTATCTCATATATTAAACTCCAGTAACTAATGAAAACAATTGCTTATATAAATGGACTTTTCCACGATATTCTAATTTTTCGAGTTTCACCTGTATCTCCAAGTGGTTTACTTAAAATGGCAGTTGCATGCAATGACACCCTTTGAAAGCTGGGCACCCAAGCCTCTTACAAATGTGGCAGTGTGGCACAGTGGTTAGAGTGTCGGACTGGGACCTGGGAGACCAGGGTTCAAATCCTCCACTTGGCCATGAAGCTCACTGGGCCAGTTACTGCCTCTCAGCCTAGCCTGCCTCGCAGGATTGTTGTGGGGATTAGAGACCGCATACACCAAACTGAGCTCCAAGGAGAAAAAGGCGAAATGTAAATGCAATAAACAACTAAATGTGGGTGCACAGCACCCCCAATCCAGTCTTTGCCTTTCAAGGAAACTGGGAAGAAAAGGAGGCAGGCCATCAGGTTTTGCTTTTAAAAAGGAGAGAGGTTTTTGCTCCCCTCTTCCCTCCAGATTGCTGCAAGGTGGCCCCAATCCCAGGGTCTTACTTGGCGTAGTCGAGGTTGGTCCGCGTTGCTACCGGCTGAAGTTTCCCTTTGGCGGCTCCTGTCTCGTCCTTATCGACGCTGATCCATTCTGTGGGAAGGGAAGGGAAACAGGCTCTGAGTGCGGATCCAACCCTGGAGTGGACCTCCACGCCTCGCAGTAGATCTCCCCCCCCCTTTTTTAAATTTTAAAAATAATCTTTATTATTTCAAATTCAAAATCTCACAAACACACAAACAAAACAAATATACAAGTCATTTATTATTATTTTTTAAAAAGCCTTTATCCCGCCTCCCCCCCACTCCCCCTTCTAGTGGGGCCAGGATTGGCCTCTTGATTGGAGGTTCCCCACCCTCTGCTTTAGAAGTTGACCCACCCAGCAGAACTTTACATTTGCCATCATCTACCGCGTTTCACCCTCATCGCCAGCAGTGTTGCGTAGTGGTTAGAGTCCTGGACTGGGACCTGGGAGAGGTCAGTGGGTGACCTCGGGGGCCAGTGCCTGCCTCTCAGGCTGGCCTACCCCCCAGGGTTGTCGCGGGGGGTTAAATGAGGAAGGGGGTGAGCCACACGCCCTCCTTAGGGGATATAGATGCAATAAATAATAATAAATTACTGTTATTATCAGCATCGACTTCTTGTTTTTTATTATTAAACACTTTACTGTATTGGTTAAAAACTTTATAACAGAAATGTTCAATGGATGTTGAAAACAAAACAGAAGAACAAAAATAAACATTCATTCCTTAACGGACACTTGCTTTGTACATCAATTTGTAATTAAATTTAACATCACCTCCAATCTTACCATTGGGTTCCCAAATTAAATTCCTTAAATACGCACTCTTAACTTCCTTTTCTCCATGTTAATTAGCTTACTACAAAATTTATTTTATAATATCCTATTTGCACACCGAAGTTCAATCAAAACCTGCCAACAGATTAATATTTTGACAGTGTTCTTTTACATAGACTGTATACGTCCTGCTCTCTGATAATTTTTCCATCAGTTAACGTCTCGTAGCCTTGCTGATAGTCTCGCCAGCTCAGCGTACTCTCTTATTTTATTTTGGTAGCCTGATTTAGATGGAATAAATAATAATAAATTACTTTAATGATCGCCTTCAGCAGAAGGTCCCAAGGTGCTTTGCAGCACAGAAAAACCCAGAAAATAAAAACCCCACACTGTGGAAAGATGTGGGTTCCCCCCTCACAACCCCCCCCCCCGTGCTGGCAGTCCCCTCCCTCTCCTGCTGCTTTCTCACCGTAGAGCCTCTCGCGGGTCCCCATCCGCTCCGCCGGGACCCGCACCTTCATGGAGCCACGGATGTTGCCCGTCTCCTCACCGCGGTGCGAGAGGTAGGTGAGGAACTGCTGGGCGGTGCTGCCAATCATGGACTTGAGGGCAATGACACACTCGCCTGCGGTGGGGAAGAAGAAGAAGAAGAGTTTGGATTTGATATCCCGCTTTATCACTACCCGAAGGAGTCTCAAAGCGGCTCACATTCTCCTTTCCCTTTCTCCCCCACAACAAACACTCTGTGAGGTGAGTGGGGCTGAGAGATTATGATGATGGGAGCCAACCAGAGTGCCTGGGGAAACCCAGCCAGATGGGCGGAATATAAATCATAAATTAATATTATAAATTATTATGATTGTGATTCTATGAGTCTTGAAACCGGCAAACTGATTCAATCTAAGGGACCGCCTCTCCTGGTATGCCCCGTGTAGGATCTTAAGGTCCTCAAATAATAACATTTTGGAGGTCCCGAGCCACAAGGATGCTAGGCTGGCCTCAACTAGGGCCAGGGCCTTTTCAGTACTGGCCCCGAGTTGGTGGAACGGTCTGTCACAAGAGACCAGGGCCCTGCGGGATTTGGCATCTTTCCGCAGGGCCTGCAAGACAGAGCTGTTCCGCCTGGCCTTTGGGTTGGTTTCAGTTGAACCCTGATGTTTCATCCCTTTATGGTTTGATTGGTGGGCTACTTAAAAATGAGGCTGCATTTTAAACTTTAAATCGTATTTTAACCTGCATTTTAATTGATTGTTTTGATTGTTTTGTTGTGATTTTATGGGTGTTAGCCGCTCTGAGCCCGGTCTTGGCTGGGAAGGGCGGGGTATAAATAAAAATTTATTATTATTATTTATTATTATCTGAAGGGACCCAGGTGGCGCTGTGGGTTAAACCACAGAGCCTAGGGCAGTGGTGGCTAACCTTGGCACTCCAGATGTTTTGGAACTACAACTCCCATCATCCCTAGCTAACAGGACCAGTGGTCAGGGATGATGGGAGTTGTAGTCCCAAAACATCTGGAGTGCCAAGGTTAGCCATCACTGGCCCAGGGTTTGCTGATCAGAAGGTCGGCGGTTCGAACCCATGTGACGGGGTGAGCTCCCGTTGCTCGGCCCCTGCTCCTGCCCACCTAGCAGTTTGAAAGCACGTCAAAGTGCAAGTAGATAAATAGGTACCGCTCCGGCGGGAAGGTAAACGGCGTTTCCGTGCGCTGCTCTGGTTCGCCAGAAGCGGCTTAGTCATGCTGGCCATATAACCGGGAAGCTGTATGCCGGCTCTCGGCCAATAAAGCGAGATGAGCGCCGCAACCCCAGAGTCGGTCACGACTGGACCTAATGGTCAGGGGTCCCTTTACCTTTAGTGTTATTATCTGCAAGCGGATAGCAAAACAGCAGCTGTGATCCTGCAGAGCTACACTCTGAAGTCCAGCCTCCCTGTCAAGGCTGCCATGCACGGACGAAAGTCCAGTTCTAGGTCCTGGTTCTGACCTGCACCTGGTTCCCCCCCCCACCTCCGGGAACTCCCCAGCTCCTTACCATAGGACTCGTAGCCATCCAGAGATTTGACCGTCAAGAGGATGTGCTGGTCTTGAAGGTATTCAATGTCGGAGAGGATGGGTTTGAGCTGCAGGCGGAAGAACGAAAGGAGATGAGTGGAGGCCAACGGGAGCGTCACCGCACCGACCGTTTGGAGCAGCTTTACTTTGTGTGTCCCTTTGAACACTCTTAGTGGCTCTGTTTGCTCCAGAGGGGTGTCTTAAGCCCACTAACAGCAGGGCCTTTAGCGTGGTGGCACCTGCCCCTTGGAATGCGCCTCCAACGAACTTCAGGTAGGCGCCAGCGGTACTGGCACAATGCCGGTGACCAGATGGAGTGCACCTCTCAGGAGAGGCTCCTCTCTGCCCCCCCCGTTCCAATAGGCCCCTGGGGCTCCTCTCTGCCTCTTGCAGTTCCAGGACCTTCTGCACCCCAAAACTGTCAGACGCTGGCAGGAGGGGAAAGAGGAGGAAGAGCCGCCTCACCGTCGGCAGCTGCCGGGACGACCACTGCACTTTCAAGAAGTTGATGTTGTCGCTGCTCTGCGAATCGTTCTCAAAGCTCTTCTTGAATTCTGGAGGGGGGGGGATGGAAGTTAAGGGTCAGCCCCAGCCAGGGTGGCTATTTCCACAAGCACCCCCCCAAAAAAAACACACACACACAGACCTTCTAGGCAGGCAGAGTAGAACTCTATGAAGAATTTGGTCCTGCTGGCCGTCTTCACAATGGCCTCGACGCTCTCAAACTCAATGTAGGCCTGGTCTGAAGATTTAGAGAGACCTGGAGGGTGGGGGGGAGAGACGTTAGGTGGGATGCGTTGGAGGGGGAGACCCTGGACAGATCCCCTACCTCGGGAGGCCAAACCGCCAAGGACCAGTGGGAAATAGGGACTGGAAACAAGAGGTCAGAGAGCCAACATGGCATAGTGGTCAGAGTGCTGGGAGCCCAGGGTTCGAATCCCCACTCGGTTCATGGGGTGACCTTTGGGGGCCAGTTGCTGTCACTCAGCCTAACCTAAACGGCCTCAGTCCAGTATCCCTGAAGGAGCGTCTCCACCCCCATCGTTCTGCCTGGACACTGAGGTCCAGCTCCGAGGGCCTTCTGGCGGTTCCCTCCTTGCGAGAAGTGAGGTTTCAGGCAACCAGGCAGAGGGCCTTCTTGGTGGTGGCCCCTGCCCTGTGGAACACCCTCCTGTCAGATGTCAAGGAAATAAACAACTATCTGACTTTTAGAAGACGTCGGAAGGCAGCCCTGTTTAGGGAAGTTCTTAATGTTTGATTGAGTTTTTAATATTCTGTTGGGAGCTGCCCAGAGTGGCTGAGGAAACCCAGCCAGATGGGCGGGGTATAAATTAAAAAAATATTATTTTATTATTATTATGGGATGTTTTTAGCTGGGATTCCCGCACTGCAGGGGGCTGGACAACCTGACCCTTGGAGGTGTCTTAAAGGTAAAGGGACCCCTGACCATTAGGTCCAGTCGCGGACGACTCTGGGGTTGTGGTGCTCATCTTGCTCTAAAGGTCGAGGGAGCCGGTGCTTGTCCACAGACAACTTCTGGGTCATGTGGCCAGCATGACTAAGCCGCTTCTGGCGAACCAGAGCAGCACACAGAAACGCCATAACCTTCCCGCCGGACCGGTACGTATTTATCTACTTGAACTTTGACGTGCTTTCGAACTGCTAGGTGGGCAGGAGCAGGGACCGAGCAACGGGAGCTCACCCCGTCGCGGGGATTTGAACTGCCGACCTTCTGATCGGCAAGCCCTAGGCTCTGTGGTTTAACCCACAGCGCCACCCGCGTCCCTGGAGGTGTCTTCCAACTCTGCAATTCTACAGCTCTATACCTGTGCCCAGGGCCGGCACGTCCATTAAGGCGAACTAGGCAGTTGCCTATGGCGCCCAAATGGAGGGGGCGCTGGCCAGCCTACCCCCCGCCAGCCCCCGCCCCAACCAGCGGCGGAGCAAGCAGCTTGGGGCGAAAACCGTGGCGGTGGTGGCGCCAAAATGGAGGGGGCGCTGGCCAGCCTGCCCCTCGCCCCCCGCCGCCGCCCAGTGCTGCCCCAACCAGCGGCGAAAACCGCGGCGGCGTGGGGCGCCCGGCCGGGCAGGGGGCGTGGCACTGTACGTCATGCGCAATGACGTCACGTGGCCCACCCCCTCGCCTAGGGCGCCAAAATCCCTAGCACCGGTCCTGCCTGTGCCGTCTCAATCCCTCTCCGTTCAGGTGAACGCATACACGCTCTCGCCATTTCCCAGTACCTTTCTTGGAGACAAACTGGGACGTGACCCCAACCTCAAATGCCGCGAAGACAGGGGAGTGGTCGCTGCTCACAATGTCATCCGTGCATCCTGACAAAGAAGATTAAGAGCGTCAGGAGAACTCTGCAGGATCAGGCCAATGGCTTATCTAGTCCAGCATCCTGTTCTCACAGGACCAGATGGGGAACTAGCAAGGAGGATCCGAGCAGCAGAGCATCTCCCGCCCCCCCCCTGTGGTTTCCAGCAGCTGGTTTCCAGAAGCATGGCAGCCTCCGACTGCACGGAACTCACCGTAAGAGTTGCTGTTCATGTGGGTTTCCGGATATGACTTCCAGAGGATGCGGTCGCACCAGGAGGGAACGTTTGTCCGCACCTGGGAACAAAGAATCGGGGGTTTCTTTTGTTTTTTGTTTTTCTTTTCTTTTTATTGAAACTCAATTACAACCAAACACAAATATTCTGATTACAATAATATTACAGCATTATAATTGAGTAGAATCATAGAATCATAGAATCCTAGAGTTGGAAGAGACCCCAAGGGCCATCCAGTCCAACCCCCTGCCAAGCAGGAAACACCATCAAAGCATTCCTGACAGGTGGCTGTCAAGCCTCTGCTTAAAGACCTCCAAAGAAGGAGACTCCACCACACTCCTTGGCAGCAAATTCCACTGTCAAACAGCTCTTACTGTCAGGAAGTTCTTCCTAATGTTTAGGTGGAATCTTCTTTCTTGTAGTTTGAATCCATTGCTCCGTGTCTGCTTCTCTGGAGCAGCAGAAAACAACCTTTCTCCCTCCTCTATATGACATCCTTTTATATATTTGAACATGGCTATCATATCACCCCTTAACCTTCTCTTCTCCAGGCTAAACATACCCAGCTCCCTAAGCCGTTCCTCATAAGGCATCGTTTCCAGGCCTTTGACCATTTTGGTTGCCCTCCTCTGGACACGTTCCAGCTTGTCAGTATCCTTCTTGAACTGTGGTGCCCAGAACTGGACACAGTATTCCAGGTGGGGTCTGACCAGAGCGGAATACAGTGGTGCTATTCCTTCCCTTGATCTAGATGCTATACTCCTATTGATGCAGCCCATAATATTAATAATAATATTACAGCATTATAATTGAGTACAAATACCGGTACCAATACAGCTTCAAATACCAACACAATACAGAAAACTAAATACAAAAGCAAACCCTAATAAGAAATAAAATCAAAAACAAAAACCCCACAAACTATATAAACGCAAGTAAATAAGTAAGTAAAAATCCTTCTAATTTTATCAAAAAAAGAACCAAACAAAACAAAACTGAACGGAAATAAATAAAAACATGTACAGCTTGACTTCCTGTCCATCCCTTCTGTATACTCTTTCATAAAAATAAATGTACATCTTTTGTTATATACTTCTTACTTTAATTCTGTTACATTCAAATACCCTTAATTATCTTACAGTCTTTCAATACCCTTAATTATATTACCAAACTAAATCTATCGCCAAGATCCCTCGAATGCCAACATAGATACCGTACAATTAGTATAATTCCGTACATAACATTTATATTTATCCCATCTGTCTCTGAACGCTTGATTAGAATTCCCTCTTAAGCTATTTGTTAATTGTGCCATTTCGGTGAATTCTTGTAATTTGTGTTGCCAGTCTGTTAATTTTGGGACTTCCGCGTCTTTCCAGTTTTGAGCTCCCAGTATCCGGGCTGCCGCCGTAGCGTATAAGAAGATCTCTTTAACATTATTGGGAATGTCTTTTCCTATAATACTCAGTAAAAAAGCTTCTGGCTTTTTAAGGAAAGTAATTCCTAGCATTTCCTTTAATTCCTCGTATATTACACTCCAAAATGCCTTAACCTTCCTGCATAACCACCACATATGATACAGGTCCCCCACACTTTCCCCACACCTCCAGGATCGGGGTTTTCTTTTGAAAGGAAACTCTCAAACGCAGAAAGCCCCACTAAACAATCTGCACTCAAGCAGAACACATCCCGGAGTTCAATCCCAGAGTAGGTCTGGGAGAGATCCCTGTGGGAAACCCTGGAGAGCTGCCAGTCAGTGCAGGCAATATGGAGCTGGATGGGCCAAGGGTCTGGGCTCAGTATAAGGCAGCTTCCTATATTCCCAGGGACAGGCTGCAAGCTGAACTCTGCCTCCCCCCCAACACAGCAACCGAGCATTTCTTCCCACCCCCCTCCCCCATTTGCGGCCAACCCCCTTTGTCCCAACTTTGCCCTTCCCCTCTCGGGCTGGCAGCACCTACCCCAGTGGGCTTCTGTTTATGCCAGACGTAGGTGTCCCGGGAGCCCCTCTCGTAGCGGTACGTGGGGGGGAAGGTGATCTCCTCCTCGCCTGGGGAAAGCGGAAGACAAACCAGAGAGTTGCACAAGCCCAGCAAATAATAATAATAATAATAATAATAATAATAATAATAATAATAATTTATTATTTGTACCCCGCCCATCTGGCTGGGTCCCCCCAGCCACTCGGGGCGGCTTCCAACAGAACATTAAAATACAATAATCTATTCAACATTAAAAGCCTCCCTAAACAGGGCTGCCTTCAGATGTCCTCTAAATGTCAGGTAGTTGTTTTCCTCTTTGACATCTGGTGGGAGGGCGTTCCACAGGGCAGGCGCCACCACCGAGAAGGCCCTCTGCCTGGTTCCCTGTAACTTGGCTTCTCGCAATGAGGGAACCGCCAGAAGGCCCTCGGTGCTGGACCTCAGTGAATAATGGGAGTGGAGACGCTCCTTCAGGTATACAGGACCGAGGCCGTTTAGGGCTTTCAAGGTCAGCACCAACACTTTGAATTGTGCTCGGAAACGTACTGGGAGCCAATGTAGATCTCTCAGGACCGGTGTTATGTGGTCCCGGCGGCCGATCCCAGTCACCAGTCTAGCTGCCGCATTCTGGATTAATTGCAGTTTCCGGGTCACCTTTAAAGGTAGCCCCACGTAGAGCGCATTGCAGTAGTCCAAGCGGGAGATAACTAGAGCATGCACCACTCTGGCGAGACAGTCCGCAGGCAGGGAGGGTCTCATCCTGCGTACCAGATGGAGCTGGTAGAAAGCTACCCTGGATACAGCATTGACCTACGCCTCCATGGACAGCTGTGAGTCCAAAATGACTCCCAGGCTGTGCACCTGGTCCTTCAGGGGCACAGTTACCCCATTCAGGACCAGGGAGTCCCCCACACCTGCCCGCCCCCTGTCCCCCAAAAGCAGTACTTCTGTCTTGTCAGGATTCAACCTCAATCTGTTAGCCGCCATCCATCCTCCAACGTACTAAGCTACGTTCAAAAGAAAGCAAGCGCTTCTAAGATATGAAGAACAGCACACAGCGAAAGAAGAGAGGAGAACGGCAAACTGCATTGATTGACTTTTGGGCGTGGGAATTTGTGAGGGTTGGAGTGGGATAAAAAGGATATACTTTGATCTGTTTCTTCCTCTACAGTGGCTAAAATGGTTGGATCTGGATAATGGCGTTAATGACTATATGTTAAAAAATTAGGAGGAGAGAGGTGGGGAAAATAGCTAAAAATTTCGAGACCGGAGGGAGGAAAGGGTGTAAAAAGAAGAAATTTAGGAGTATAAAATTAGGTTGGAGTAAGGGAAATTGATAAGGGTTTAGGAAAGTGTCAGAAGTAGTTAGGAGCCGAGGTATTGGGGGGGGGGGGGAAGGAGTTAGTTTAAGTAGAAATAGGATTGGTAATGTAAGAAGGAAAATGATTTTGGTATTTTATGATTTTGTGAAATAGGATAAGGAAATAGAAAGAAAAATATAATATTGGGGTAAAAATAGATATGTTTATGAATTTGGGAAACTGATAAAGAGGATAGACAATGAATTCAACAGGGGGGGGGGATCGATGAAGTCAACCGAAAAATGAACTTGGGGAAAGGAAGAATATCTGGCCTATGGAAATGGGCCAGACCTAAGCAATGATAATGTCTATGTTAATTATGTTAAATGCGAAATGTTTATTGTCTCTCCCGGTGAGAGAGGGGATTGGAAATTTGCCTCCCCCAGTGAGAGGGGGGGGAAAGGATGGAAATTTAACGGTACTGTGATGTGCTTAAAATTGTTAAAATCAATAAAAAAAAATTTGAAAAAAATGAAAAGAAAAAGAAAGCAAACACTTGCACTCTCCTTGATGCCAAAGCAGAAGAGGAGGAAGCGAAAGGTGAGTTTTCTTCAAGTCACAATTGTCCATAGTTTATTGTGACATATGAATGCAGAGGTTCTGGTGCTTCCCTTTTATGTTGCATTTATTTTCCTGTGTGCGACTATTGCATTATGGTTGTTGCATGATTTTAAGCTTCCACCCGACGCTTTAAGAGGCTGCAAATTTGAATTTTCTAAATTAGTAATGGCGAGGCATGAAGTTGCAGGTTCAAAGCTCAGCTCGAGCCTGAACGTCCTTCGCTGGCAGGAGGAGGAGAACGCGGCCGGATTACATGGCAGGGCGGCTGCAAAAGTCACTGAGATAATGTATATGAAAAATGTTAGAAAAGCTATTTAGATAACGAGTGTTATTCACTATTAATAACATAGCCCTTTTATCTCAAGAGGTGGCACCATGCTTCACCTTTTTCCTCCCTCTCCACCCATCCTGTGGCAAGGAGTTCCACAGGCTGTGCCTTCTACTATTAGGGATGCTGGCCAGCAAGTGAGCCGCCCAACCTTCCTTTAAAAGGGAGTTATTTAAAACCACCTGGGACCCTTAGCTCATCACCCAAAGCCGAGTTGGAGAACAGCGGCTGCAACACACAACTCCTACAGTTGGAAAAAGAGAGGAGAGGGTGCGCAGGACGGGGGTTGAGGGGAGAGAGATCAGCCGCTCACTAAATCGCAGGAAGATCTTGTGCTTCTCCTTCTCCAGGTTGAGCTGATCCACCCTGAGGAGCGGCTCAAACTCCTTGCGATTGATGTAGCTGAGGATCTCCTGGGGGGAAAAGATGCCACAGATCAGTGTGCAGAACCTCGCAGAATCGTAGAACTGTAGCGTTGGGAGGGACCCCCAAAGGTCCTGTAGTCCAACCCCGTGCAATGCAGGAACCACGGCTAAAGAACTGCCGGGAAGCCAAACTTTCTGAGTGCTAAGAACATAAGGAGAGACCAGTTGCTGGATCAGGCCAAAGGAGACCCCCTCCCAGCTCAGCATCCTGTTCTCCCAGTGGCTGACCAGATGCCCATTATGGGAGACCCAGGAGCGAGGCCTGAGACTGTCTCAGATACACTGAAACAGAAGTCACCAGACCCTTATATAAAGTGAGAGGGTGGGAGGGGTATTACTCAGAAGGGTGGTGGGATTCTTATCTCATTATACATGACAAAGCTATTTTTAACCTTCTCACCCCTTGCTTTTTCCTGTAAGACCAATTGCAGTCGTTAACAGTCGTCAACAGGTCTACCTCACCTATCAGCCTTTCACCCATTCCCACCACCCTTCTGAGTAATACCCCTCCCCACCCTCTCACTATATATAAGGGTCTGGTGACTTCTGTCTCAGTGTATCTGAAGAAGTGTGCATGCACACGAAAGCTCATACCAAGAACAAACTTAGTTGGTCTCTAAGGTGCTACTGGAAGGATTTTTTTTATTTTTTATTTTGTTTCGAATATTCCTAGTTTATTTTATTTAATAATAATAATAACATATTATATATATATATATATATTAAGATAGTATAATAATATATATAGTATAATAATATAATATAATTATAATAATTTTCTTTTATTCTTATAGACAGCATTTTCAATGTGCTTCTAAATATCAGTTGCTGGAAACTGCAATCAGGAGAGAGATGCGTTTCGGCTCAGATCCTGCTTGCAGGTTTCCCATGGTGATTATCTGGTTGGCCATGGTGAGAGGAGGGTTCTGGACAGGATCATGGGCCAGGGGCCTGATCCAGCAAGCTCTTCTTATGTTCTCGTGGCCCCGCACAAGCCCACCCCCGCTTCCTCACCTGAATGTCCATGTCGAGGCGGTAATTGAGGTCCCCAAACCAGAAGAGGTGAGTGAAGCGGAGGGAGATGTCAAAAGAGCTGAGCTGCTTGTCGCCCAGGGAGAGGAGGCGCAGGATGTCCAGGTAATTCTGGTTCCTCCTGGATGGGGGAGATGGGAGAAAAAGAGGACAGAAGAAGAAGAGGAGGAGTTTGGATCTGATATCCCGCTTTATCACTACCCGAAGGAGTCTCAAAGCGGCTAACATTCTCCTTTCCCAGTGTGGTGTAGTGGTTAAGAGCGGTGGACTCGTAATCTGGTGAACCGGGTTCGCTTCCCCGCTCCTCCTCATGCAGCTGCTGGGTGACCTTGGGCTAGTCACACTTCTCTGAAGTCTCTCAGCCCCACTCACCTCACAGAGTGTTTGTTGTGGGGGAAGAAGGGAAAGGAGAATGTGAGCTGCTTTGAGACTCCTTTGGGTAGTGATAAAGCGGGATATCAAATCCAAACTCTTCTTCTTCTCCTCCTCCTTTCCCTTCCTCCCCCACAACAAACACCCTGTGAGGTGAGTGGGGCTGAGAGACGTCAGAGAAGTGTGACTAGCCCAAGGTCACCCAGCAGCTGCATGTGGAGGAGCGGGGAAGCAAACACAGCTCACCAGATTACGAGTCCACCGCTCTTAACCACTACACCACACTGGCTCACACAACCAACCGAGGTGCCTGTGAGCATGGCAAAAGAAGTATCCGGTTCTGCGCAGGGTTACTGAGCGAAGTTTACTTATTTCCTTTCATTTAGAGGAGGGAGAAAAGTTGTTTTCTGCTGCTCCTGAGAAGCAGACAGGGAGCAATGGATTCAAACTACAAGAAAGAAGATTCCACCTAAACATTAGGAAGAACTTCCTGACAGTAAGAGCTGTTTGACAGTGGAATTTGCTGCCAAGGAGTGTGGTGGAGTCTCCTTCTTTGGAGGTCTTTAAGCAGAGGCTTGACAGCCACCTGTCAGGAATGCTTTGATGGTGTTTCCTGCTTGGCAGGGGGTTGGACTGGATGGCCCTTGGGGTCTCTTCCAACTCTAGGATTCTAGGATTTTATAAATCGCTCCATAGGAAACACGCCAATAACAACAACAACAATTTATTATTTATACCCCGCCCATCTGGCTGGGTTTCCCAGCTATTCTGGGCGGCTCCCAACAAAATATTAAAAATGGAATAAAACATCAGTCAATAAAAAACTTCCCAAAACAGGGCTGCCTTCAGATGTCTTCTAAAAGTCTGGTAGTTGTTCTCTTTGACCTCTGCTGGGAGGGCGTTCCACAGGGCGGGTGTCACCACCGAGAAGGCCCTCTGCCTGGTTCCCTGTAACCTCACTTCTCGCAGTGAGGGAACCGCCAGAAGGCCCTCAGAGCGGGACCTCTGTGTCCGGGCTGAACGATGGGGGTGGAGACGCTCCTTCAGGTCTACTGGGCCTAGGCTCCTCCAGCCCAGCAGTTCTGTCCCCAACCCCATTCCAAAATGCTCAAGAGCCCTCCAGTCTACTTGGTGTGGCGAGGAAAGGACTCACCTGGCTGTCTTCTCGTTGCCGGAGGTGAGGTGGCAGTTCACAAACCCAAACGACGTGCCGTTGAACATGAAGGAGACACCGACAGCCCCCTTATTGCCTAGGAAGCAAAATAATTGAGGTGATGCGGGTGGCAGGCATTTAGGCAGCAGAGGGCAATTGCACAAACTCCTCCAGTGCTGCTTCATTGCAACATTCCCGTTTCCACAAACGCGGGTGACTTTAAAAGAGGATTAGACTGATTGACGGAGGATAAAGCTGCCATTGGCTATATTCTGCGCCCACAGTCAGAGGAGGTATAGACCTGAATACCAGTCAAGGGGAATCCCAGGTGGGGAGAGGGCTGTTCTTGTGCTCAGGTCCTGTTTGTGGGCTTCGCTTTAGGGCAGGCACCCCCAAACTCGGCCCTCCAGATGTTTTGGGAATACAACTCCCATCATCCGTAGCTAACAGGACCAGTGGTCAGGGATGATGGGAATTGTAGCCCAAGACATCTGGAGGGCCGAGTTTGGGGGTGCTTGCTTTAGGGCATCTGGTTGGCAACTGTGAGAACAGGATGCTGGGCTTTGCCCTGATCCAGCAGCCAGGGCTCTTCTTGCGTTGACTTTTATAATAATAGTAATTTTATTATTTGTACCTTGCCCATCTGACCAGGTTGCCCCAGTCACTCTGGGCAGCTTCCAACAGATGTAGATCTTTCTGGACAGGTGTTATATGGTCCCAGTGGCCACTCCCAGTCACCAGTCTGGCTGCCGCATTCTGGATTAGTTGTAGTTTCTGGGTCACCTTTAAAGGTAGCCCCACATAGAGCGCATTGCAGTAGTCCAAGCGGGAGATAACCAGAGCATGTATCACTCTGGTGAAACAGCGCACAGGCAGATAGGGTAGACAGCTCCCCTAGACTGCAGTTCACATTACAGTGGTATCTTGGTTCTCAAACTTAATCCGTTCCGGAAGTCCGTTCCAAAACCAAAGCGTTCCAAAACCAAGGCACGCTTTCCCATAGAAAGTAATGCAAAATGGATTACCGTATTTTTCGCTCCATAAGATGCACTTTTTTCCTCCTAAAAAGTAAGGGGCAATGTCTGTGCGTCTTATGGAGCGAATGTGTGGTCCCTGGAGCTGAACTGCCCAGGGGCAAAAACAGATCGTGCTTTTTTAAAAAAGAGAGAGAAGGGGGTGTTGAAAGGAAGCCCCCTGAGCAGCTGCTCAGCAAACGATCGGGGAGAGAGATAAGGGAGAGAGATTCCAGCCCCGCCCCCTTGCAGAGGGAGGCTGTTTCCCCAGCGACATGTGACTGGCTGATTAGATTATCTGTCTGGAAACTGTAGAAATGGCTCCCTTTCCTGAAGCTGCAGAACTGTGAGTTAAACCCCATAAAACAGGGTTTTTTTCCCTTTGTAAAGTAAGCTCAACAACTTTGAGCTGATCCTCAAAAGATGGGGCTTTTCTCCTTTGCAAAAGAAGCTGCAGAAATTTGAGCTGATCCTCAAAAACATGGGGCTTTTCCCCTCTAAAAACTAGGTGCGTCCTATGGTCAGGTGCACCTTATAGAGCGAAAAATACGGTAATTCGTTCCAGCCCCTAAAACAGCAATTTAACATGGATTTTACTATCTAACGAGACCATTGATCCATAAAATGAAAGCAATAAACAATGTACTGCAGTCACACAATCAATCAATCAATCAATCAATCAGTAGCTGAACTGGGTTCCACACAGTCACAAAAAAAAAACGAGTCACAAAAACGTAAAATAAATAGCAAAAACAGACAGATCTCAGCGTGACACTCAAAACGGAAGTGTGGCACTCAAACAGGAAGCGTAACGCTCAAAACGGAGCATGTTCGGCTTCCGGGAAAAGTTTGCAAACCGGAACACTTCCTTCCGGGTTTGCAGTGTTTGGATTCCAAGTTGTTTGAGTACCAAGGCGTTTGAGAACCAAGGTAACACTATATGTGTTTCAGCAATTCACCAGCTTTTGCTCCTCCCACCCGCTCAAATTCCTCTCCAGGCAATAAATCTTCCCAAATGAGTTTGAGCCATAGCTGTCAACTTTCGAATTTGAAAATAAGGGATGCCGCGAGGGCGGTGCAATGGCACCAAGTAGCCTCGCCACCCTGCGCTCCAGAGGCTGCGCGCGAACGGGTGAGCGAAAGAGCGAGCGCATAGACGGCAGGCAGGCTGTCTGTCTGGTTGGGCGTGAGGGTCTGGCTGCACAAGGCATGCAAGCTCCGCCCCCAGTCGGTCTCAGACTCCTTATTGGCAGCCGAGCAATGCAGCTGAGGAGCCTCCCTGGCCGGCAGGGAGGGAGAGGAGCTGCTTCCTTGGAAATCCGGGAAATTTAAGGGATATCAACAATCCGGGATAGCAGTGGGAAACGGCATTGGAATAAGGGAGTTTCCCGCAAAAAAAGGGAGGGTTGACAGCTATTGTTTGAGCTGCAGTTGTTTGGCAGAGACAGCCAACACGAGCGCAGAGCTTTGCGGGAATGGGCAAGAGGAGAGAGGCCTCTTTGGTTCGGTGGGAAAAGCTTCTGCAAGCAGAAGGTCTCCGGTTCAATCCTCATAGCATCCGGGAACAGAAAACGCTCCCTTGCGGAGATGCCCAAGATCCAACGGCAGTCAGGAATACTGGGCTACTCTGACAGCACACGGGGCAACTGCCTATGTTGCACACTTGCATAACTCTAAAATGGACTCAAGACGGAAACCGCTATATACAAAATTCTACTCAAGAATCCCATAAACTCCCTAGACACAATCAAAAAACAATGGGAGGATGACATAGGATATGAAATCAACCCCACCCAATGGACCAGAATGTGGTCTAAAGCCCCCTTTAAATCCATATCAATGGAAAGAAAAGAACTCACCCTAAAACTAACCTACAGATGGTATCTAACGCCAAGAAAATTAGCGCTAATACGCCCAGGAACCTCACCAAAATGCTGGAGAGGGTGCACCTCCACAGGCACATACTTCCAAATGTGGTGGAAGTGCCCCAAAATCCAACCATTCTGGATAACAACCATACGAGAAATATGTAAGATAACAAAGGAAGTGCTAGAAATCACCCCAGAATTGGTATTACTAAACATCTTCCAAGACAATAATGCCCACTTACACCACAAAGAACTCATAAGCCATCTACTCTCAGCAGCCAGAAACATCATAGCCAGACACTGGAAAGACCTGTCAGGAGTAAGCATGGACCAATGGTATCAAATAGTATGGGAAACAGCCCTACTAGAAAAGCTAACCAGTAAGCTGAAACTGACACGGGGACAAACAGAAGAAGACACCTTCACCCCAGTATGGCTCCCCTTCATCACAGCCATAGCTGTCAACCCTCCCTTTTTTTGGCGGGAAACTCCCTTATTCCAATGCTGTTTCCCGCTGCTATCCCGGATTGTTGATATCCCTTAAATTTCCCGGATTTCCAAGGAAGCAGCTCCTCTCCCTCCCTGCCGGCCAGGGAGGCTCCTCAACTGCGTTGCTCGGCTGCCAATAAGGAGTCTGAGACCGACTGGGGGTGGAGCTTTGTGCAGCCAGACCCTCACGCCCTCACCCACGACTGGGGGTGGGTCATGCCTTGTGCAGCCAGACCCTCACGCCCAACCAGACAGCCTGTCTGCCATCTATGCGCTCACTCTTTCGCTCACCCGTTCGCGCGCAGCCTCTGGAGCGCAGGGTGGCGAGGCTACTTGGTGCCATTGCACCGCCCTTGCGGCATCCCTTGTTTTCAAATCCGAAAGTTTTCAAATCCGAAAGTTCAAATCCATCACACACGCAGCCCAACAAGACAATGACAGAAATCTACCAACAGCATACAAATCAATATGGCTAACCTGGTCAAAAACACCCACCCACCCCACTCACACAGGAAACCAAAGATCACAACAGCCAACCATGAATGAACAATCACACCCTACGCCACCTCCGACCTCTCTCACTGCCAAAGGAGCACAAGCGAACAACAGAGAACCTATACAAACAACGCTGACACCAAACCCTACATATATTAAGTAAAATAGAAACATCGCCACTGCACCCCACCCATCTCCCCATCCCACCCACCTCTTTCCCCCTTTTCTTCCTAATGTCTCAACAAACGAAACTGTTCTGCAAAAATGTTACATGGAAAAAATACGAGAGACACATTGCACCCACCTTTGTAAATCAAGAAAATATTTACTGGTAATAAAAAAACCCAGAAACACGGAAACCGCTAAAGCGACTTGGCTTATTCCTACCCCAGATTCTTGCTGGGGGAATCTGGAGCAGCCTAGCCTTCCTCCGGACAGCTCTCCTCTTACCCAGAGTGTTGGCGATCCCGGTTTTCACGCTGGAGGTGCTGACATGGCTGATCCGGTTCTCATGTTCTGGTTTCACCAGGACAGCTATTTTAATGTTCCACAGGGACTGCATGGCGATCTGGAAAGAGGCAACCAAGGAGACGATGTTTTTCATCCGAGGACACTGGAGATTTAAGGGAACCTGAGCAGAACACGATGTGCTTGGCAGGGGCGGAGGAAGCCTCCTCGCCACCCGGGGCGGCGAACGGAGGCTTCCCCTGGGGGCGGGGCGTTGTGACATTGCATCGTGACATCACGCCGAAGTGCGCATGCGCGAAACACCGCGCATGCGCACTCCGCCGCTGGGCGCTGCTTCTCCCGCGGCGCCCGCCGCTGCAAATTTTATCACCATCACATGTGCGCACTCAATCCAAATCGGCACTGCTGCTCCCGCGGCGCCCTTTGGAAGCGCCGCGCCAAAAGCAGCAGCGGCACCCCCCGAGCCGGCGCACGCGATTGGCGGCTCAGGGGGGGGGTGCCGCCGCTGCTGCTTTTGGCGCGGCGCTTCCAAAGGGCGCCGCGGGAGCAGCAGTGCCCATTTGGATTGAGTGTGCACGTGATAAAATTGTAAAATTTAATAAACAATTTTAAAAATAAAGTAAAAGAGGATTGGGCGAATTCATGGAGGAGGAGAGGGCTTTTGGTGGCTTCTAGTCACAATGGCCTCAGCAATCTGAAGAATCTGAAGAAGTGTGCATGCACACGAAAGCTCATACCAATAATAATAATAACAACAACAACAACAACAACAACAATTTATTATTTATACCCGGCCCATCTGGCTGGGCCTCCCCAACCACTCTGGGTGGCTTTCAACAGAATTTTTAAACATTAAAACATTAAACATTAAAAGCTTCCCTAAAAAGGGCTGCCTTCAGATGTCTTCTAAAAGTCTGGTAGTTGTTGTTCTCTTTGACATCTGAAGGGAGGGCGTTCCACAGGGCGGGTGCCACTACCAAGAAGGCCCTCTGCCTGGTTGCCTGTAACTTGGCTTCTCGCAGGGAGGGAACCGCCAGAAGGCCCTCGGAGCTGGACCTCAGTGTCTGGGCTGAACGATGGGGATGGAGACGCTCCTTCCGGTCTACTGGGCCGAGGCCGTTTAGGGCTTTCAAGGCCAGCACCAACACTTTGAACAAACTTAGTTGCTCTCTAAGGTGCTACTGGAAGGAATTTTTTTAATTTTGTTTCCACAATCAGGAGGCAGCAATTCTTCTGAACCCCAGTTGCCGGAAACCACAGGAGGGGAGAGGGCTGCTCTTTTGCTCAGTTCCAGCTTGTGAGCTTCCCATTGTTTGGCTGCTGCAAAAAGAGGGTGCTGGACTAGCCGGGCCTTTGGTCTGATCCTGCGGGCTCACCTAACGTTCTCCCCTGGCTGGGGAGAGAGAAGAGCACGCTCCCCGCCCCCCAGGTGCCCCCTCTGCCTCCTCCTGGGCACCCACCGGCCGGTACTCTATTTCCGTGAACTCCTTGAGGGCTCCGCGCACAAAGTCCACCCACTCCTTGTCCCCCATGGAGTTCTCCTGGGTGCCGAAGACGTAGATGTCGTGGGGGATGGTGACCGTCATCTCGTCCAGCGTCTTGCCCAGACCCTTCGAGGCAAACCAGGAGGTGATGTTCTTGGGAGGCGGAACGCTGCCTGCAGAGGAGAAGGGGGAACCGGCCAATCAGAAGAAGGGCTCTCCACCCTAGTGGGTTCTCCCAGAGGCGTCCAACCATTGGCCAGTCATTGCAGCGGGGGGGGGGGAGTCGGGGGGGGGGACCACCCAGCTGCACCATCTTTTCGCTTAGCCTTACTCTACCGCCCAGCCTGGGACCTTATAAGGCGAATCTTCTGCTTAAATATTCTTGTTTCTGTTTAATGTTTTAGCAGAGCGTGTTCTTTGTCTTTTTGGCAGGAGCACGGATGTTCCTGGTTTTTAAGACCTTGAAAATGTTTTGAATTCGTGTAACTTGCATTACAGTCGTACCTTGGAAGTTGAACAGCTTCGTTCCCGAACGTTTTGGCTCCCAAACGCCACAAACCCAGAAGTGACTGTTCCGGTTTGCAAACTGTTTTTGGAAGCCGAACGTCCGACGGGGCTTCCGTAGCTTCCGATTGGCTGCAGGAGCTTCCTGCAGCCAATCAGAAGCTGCGGTTTGGTTTTCGAACATTTTGGAAGTCAAATGGACTTCCGGAATGAATTCCGTTTGACTTCCAAGGCACAGCTGTCAACCCTCCCTTTTTTTGGCGGGAAACTCCCTTATTCCAATGCCGTTTCCCGCTGCTATCCCGGATTGTTGATCTCCCTTAAATTTCCCGGATTTCCAAGGAAGCAGCTCCTCTCCCTCCCTGCCGGCCAGGGAGGCTCCTCAGCTGCGTTGCTCGGCTGCCAATAAGGAGTCTGAGACCGACTGGGGGCGGAGCTTGCATGCCTTGTGCAGCCAGACCCTCACGCCCAACCAGACAGACAGCCTGCCTGCCGTCTATGCGCTCGCTCTTTCGCTCACCCGTTCGTGCGCAGCCTCTGGAGCGCAGGGTGGCGAGGCTACGTGGTGCCATTGCACCCCCCTCGCGGCATCCCTTATTTTCAAATCCGAAAGTTTGAGAAAAAAATCCCTTATTTTCAAATCCGAAAGTTGACAGCTATGTTCCAAGGTACGACTGTATTTTTAATTTGCATTATAGTAAGCGATGTTACGTTCCGAGGATTGCGTCTAAAGCCAAAATTGCATATACTGTCGTACCTTGGAAGTCGAACGGAATCCGTTCCGGAAGTCCGTTTGACTTCCAAAACGTTCGGAAACCAAAGCACGGCTTCGATTGGCTGCAGGAAGTGCAATGGTGGGTGCCATGGTGGGTGGGGTCGCCAGAGTCTATTTTCCCGGACGCCCAGCCGCTTTCCACCCCCTTTTTATTTTTTTGTTATTTTCTTTGCCCAAAGCACAAAAATTAAACGTGCAAAAGTCGTGGGCTTTGTACTGACACCAGGCAGGAACAATCGCTGTTCTCTTTTGGCTGCCTGCTAAAAGCATTCTTGTTTAGAGGCAGGCCTACCCAGGTATTTAGAAAGTCGGTGCGAGTTCTAATCTGTCTTTAGCTTATTTTAACTTTCCAAAAGTCTTACATTATTGCAATTTATTCTTCTTATTGATAATTGTGTCTTGCCTTTCCCCTAAACCGCTTTGAAGTTTTTGTTTGGTTTTGGTTTTGCCATCGAGGGGTCTGTACATTTTATGGAATAAATATAACAGCAGACTGCTCCCCGCGGCTCCTCTCTCGACCCCAACACCTGTGAAAAGCCCAGGAAAGGTTCACACATCCCGGTAGCAAGACTGACCCATATTCCATGTGCCAATGAAGATGGAGATCATGTCCGGCTCGTCCTGCTTCGAATGTCTGTTCTTCATCAGCTGCAGGAGTTGGCAGAAGGCCTCACGCTTCTGGAGTTAGCGGGGACGGAACACGACAGGAGGGCAGCGAGACAAAGAGAACAGCCTCAGAGAAACACAAGCAGGCAAAACCACCCAGGGCTCCCCAACTTTCCAGGCAATCCCTCCGTTTCCCTATTTATTCTTAAAGCAACACGTTTCTAGCCCTCTTGATGCCAGAGGCCTCTCTGCCTTTGAACACACCAGCAATTCCACCTGCACGTCGGCAGGATTACTGTAATAACATACAGTTTTATAAGAGTACAGTCATACCTCGGGTTACGGCCGCTTCAAGTTGTGCAATTTTGGGTTGTGCACTGCACAATGCAACACCGGAACAGGTTCCTTCCGGGTTTTGGCACTCGCAAATGCACAGAAGCACTAAATCGCGCTTTGCGCATGTGCAGAAGCGCCGAATCGTGACCCGCGCATGTGCAGACGCGGCACTGCGGGTTGCGCGTTGCGAACGTGCCTCCCGCACAGATCATGTTCGCAACCCGAGCATCCACTGTATACATTTAAAGTAGATGAACAAATGAGTACCGTATTTTCCGGCGTACAAGGCGACTGGGGGTATAAGACGACCCCCAGTTTTTCAGTTAAAATATAGAGTTTGGGATATACTCTATATTTTAACTCAAAAAATGTCGAGCGGAGCCGGAATCGCGTCTGCGGCTCTGCAGAAGCGATTTCTGGCGCTGCGGACATTTTGGGTATGGGCAGCGCGGCACCAAAAATCGCTTCTGCGCGCGTCCGCGGCTCCGCAGAAGCGATTTCTGGCGCTGCGGACATTTTGGACATGCACAGAAGCGATTTCTGGTGCCGCGCTGCCCATATCCAAAATGTCCGCAGCGCCAGAAATCGCTTCTGCGGAGCCACGGACGCGATTCCGGCGCTGCTTGGCAAGTCCCCGCGCCGCGCTGCAGTTTCTGGCGTACAAGACGACCCCCGATTTTGGAGCAGAATTTATAAGTAAATCTTGAGAGCCCATGGTGCTGCAAAGGCTAGAACGTGGGAGAGGCCAGGGTTCAAATTGCCCACTTGGCCAAGAAGCTCGCTGGGTCGGGGGGCCTGGTGCGGGCCGCTGCCCCTCCGCCTGACCTTCCCATGCTCCTCTGGCCAAGGGGATCTTGACCGCCGGCGCCCCAGACTCACCCTGGCGCTAACAAAGATGAAGTCCTTCCGCTGAGTCTTCTCTTTCTCCTTCTCGAAGACAATTCCCAGCTTATTCTGCACCCGCTGGGATTTTATCAGCTGGCGGACTAGGGAGAAAGAGGGAGAGGGGAAAATTAAAAGATTATTTTTAAAAGCATTGCAAGATTTAAAGGTTGATATAAAAGTTGGATTATATAAGTTGACTGCAGGTTAACCAGATATTATAATGTATTCGTTAGTTGATCTAGGTTAAGATTATTGATTAAAGAGAAAGCAATAGGATGAAATATAAGAGATAGTTAAAGATGTTAAGAGATTACTAAGATGAGATAAAATGAAACGCAGCGGGGGGGGGGGGACGTGCGGAAGTCACCCCAAAGATGTGTATAAAAATGGAGGGGAAAATATTATGTATGTTGTGTTTGTTTGTTTGTTTATATGACCTTATACTAGAGAGGATCTGTACTTTTTGTTTGTTAGTTGTTTGTTTAATTAGAAAACCCAATAAAATTCTTTTTAAAAAAGAAAGAAAGAGGGAGAGGGGGATCTGTAGCCGTTAGAACTCGCATCTTTTAGTGCGGCAGCACCTGCACTTTGGAACTCCCTGCCACTTGACCTCAGGAAAGCACCTTCATTGTACTCTTTTCGGCGCCTGCTAAAAATATTTTGGCTTAGACAAGCCTGCCCAGGTGTTTAGAAAGCTGGTGTGAGAATAAACGTTTTCAGTCTGTTGCTATTTTAACTTTTCGAAAGTCGTAAATTATTGTTGCAACCTTTTCGTTTTATTGCTTTATCTTTTTTTGTGAACCGCTTGGGGAGGGTTTTCTCTTTTTTTACAGTGAAGGGGTGTATAAATTTTATTAAATGAATACAGAAGCGATGCACAATGAATGTTGGCTTCCCCCTTTCCAGTTAGCCTTCCCTTAGGAATTCGCTTTTCGGCTGCTTCACCCGCTGTGCGTTTCTAGATAGACGGGTCGGAGTTTAACGCAGCCTTCGCCGACCCGGTACCTGACACCTGTTTGGACTACAACTCCCAACAGCCCAGGCCTGCACAGCCACAAGATGCTGAGGCTCATGGGAGTTGTAGTGCAACACATCGCTGGGCAGGGGACAGGGTTGAGACAGCGTGTTCCCTGTGGGCAGGTTCTCAAATCATAGAATCAGAGAATCAGAAAATCCTAGAGTTGGAAGAGACCCCAAGGGCCATCCAGTCCAACCCCCTGCCAAGCAGGAAACACCATCAAAGCATTCCTGACAGGTGGCTGTCAAGCCTCTGCTTAAAGACCTCCAAAGAAGGAGACTCCACCACACTCCTTGGCAGCAAATTCCACTGTCAAACAGCTCTTACTGTCAGGAAGTTCTTCCTAATGTTGAGGTGGAATCTTCTCTCTTGTAGTTTGAATCCATTGCTCCGTGTCCGCTTCTCAGGAGCAGCAGAAAACAACCTTTCTGCCTCCTCTATATGACATCCTTTTATATATTTGAACATGGCTATCCTATCACCCCTTAGCCTTCTCTTCTCCAGGCTAAACATACCCAGCTCCCTAAGCCGTTCCTCATAAGGCATCGTTTCCAGGCCTTTGACCATTTTGGTTGCCCTCCTCTGGACACGTTCCAGCTTGTCAGTATCCTTCTTGAACTGTGGTGCCCAGAACTGGACACAGTATTCCAGGTGAGGTCTGACCAGAGCGGAATACAGTGGTACTATTACTTCCCTTGATCTAGATGCTACACTCCTATTGAGTATATGCACGAGAAGATGTTTCAGGGGGAAGCTCAAGCCATCAGGTCGAGGCAGAAGAATCACCAAAACATGAGAACGAAACCCTCCCCCGTCCCCAAATAAGTGTTCTTCCTTAAGGTGGATTCCTCAAAAGAAGAAGAGGAGTTTGGATTTGATATCCCGCTTTATCACTACCCGAAAGAGTCTCAAAGCGGCTCACATTCTCCTTTCCCTTCCTCCCCACAACAAACACTCTGTGAGGTGAGTGGGGCTGAGAGACTTCAGAGAAGTGTGACTAGCCCAAGGTCACCCAGCAGCTGCATGTGGAGGAGTGGGGACGCGAACCCGGTTCACCAGATTACGAGTCCACCGCTCTTAACCACTACACCACACTGGCTCTCAAGTGTGAAGGCCACAACCTGATCATCTGAGGCGGGGAGGGCAAAGGAGACTCGGATCACCGCTGGCGGGGGGTCTCCAGTGAAAGACACACTCAGGGGGCTCCTCCTTACTCTTGTCGTGAGCAAAGGTGTTCCAGTCTTCCTGGGAGTCCTTCTGCTTCTTCAGCACAACCAGCTTCCCGCCTTCCACATCCACGCTCAAGGTGTACTTCTGAGATTTCCCGATCTTCGTGAGGTCGCCCAAGGTCAGGTCCAGCTTCACCTGAGAGGGAGGGAGGGAGGGATGGGGAGAAGGAAGGATGAGTCAGGAGATGTTCCTCAACACACAAGGCAATTATTCGCGCATCTATTTATGTTTACTGCATTTATAGGCCGCCTTTCCTCCAGGGAGCTCGAGGTGGGGCACACCCGCTGATCCTCACCACAACCCTGCGAGGTAGGCAGAGCCGAGAGTCAGCGGCTGGTCCAAGGTCACCTGGCAAAAGCGCTTTGTGGCCAAGTAAGGGTCTGAGCCCTGGTCTCCCAGGCCTTGGTTCGATGCTCTAACCACTACACTTCCGCTGCCTCCTCAATTAATTGGGGAAGGGACCTTAGCTGAGAGCATAGTCTCCGCATGCAGAATGTCCCAGGGGCATCTTGGCAACGCCAAGGCACAGGAATGGAGGAAAAGCGGCGAGTTAATACGCACTCTCTTTTTTGCCACTGTGTGGAAGGAGTTGCAAAGGTGAATGAATCTTGGCCCCCTGGCGACCAGAAGGGTTACCATATTTTTCACTCCTTAAGACGCACTTTTTTCCTCCTAAAAAGTCAGGGGAAATGTCTGTGCGTCTTATGGAGTGAATGTGTGGTCCCTGGAGCTGAACTGCCCAGGGGCCAAAAGCAGATCGTGCTTTTTTTAAAAAAAGAGAGAGAAGGGGGTGTTGAAAGGAAGCCCCCTGAGCAGCTGCTCAGCAAACGATGGGGGAGAGAGATAAGGGAGAGAGATTCCAGCCCCGCCCCCTTGCAGAAGGAGGCTGTTTCCCCAGCGACATGTGACTGGCTGATTAGATTATCTGTTTGGAAACTGTAGAAATGGCTTCCTGAAGCTGCAGAACTGTGAGTTAAACCCCATAAAACAGGGTTTTTTCCCTTTGCAAAGTAAGCTCAACAACTTTGAGCTGATCCTCAAAAGATGGGGCTTTTCTCCTTTGCAAAAGAAGCTGCAGAGATTTGAGCTGATCCTCAAAAAATGGGGCTTTTCTCTGTTGCAAAAGAAGCTGCAGAAATTTGAGCTGATCCTCAAAAAAATGGGGCTTTCCCCCTCTAAAAACTAGGTGTGTCCTATGGTGAGGTGCGCCTTATAGAGTGAAAAATACGGTGATTTGGACCATCTCTTTGGCTTCTGGGACATTCAGCCCAAAGTGTTCCTTTTGCACCATGGAGCTCCTTCTGCACCTTCTCTGCACGCAGACAACTGCAGCTCAGGGCCTCGGGATGAGCCTAAGGAGTGACTGAAAAGACTTGGCTTTTACCTCAAATGCCTGGACAGGAATGCTCTTGGCTTTTCGCGAAGAAGGCAGGGCGAGGCCAGGCTGGGCTGTGGAACTCATGTCCTGGAGAGCTTTCAGAGCCTGCAAAGGGGATGGTGAAGAGTAGGATCATAATAATTACTCGGGATTGTCCTTGTCATTGATTTATACTCCGCTTAAACCCAAAACGGGCTTCTAAAGCAGACTGCAAAGCGTAAAAAAATAGGTAAATGTGGACAATTAAATTAGACAGTTAAGACAACCCTGTTGAAATAATAATAATAATAATACACACACACCCCGCCCATCTGGCTGGGTTTCCCCGGCCACTCTGGCCGGCCCCCAACAGGTTATTAAAAACGCATCAGTCGGGTCTCTGGCCGCAGTCCCATTTAGATCACACTATGTTTCCCCCGTTTTAAAATACCTGCGCTGGTTGCCAGGTCATTTCTGGGCCCAATTCAAGATGTACACATTGGCGTTTGAAACCCTAAACGACTCAGTCTCCATATACAACCAAAAGGGGGCTCCCAGGCGCCGAGATCGAGACAGGATGCCCTCTTGACGCTTCCTCTGCCCTCAGAAGCTGGGGCAGGGTGTAAGCTCGGGAGAGGGTCTCCTCTGTGGTGGCCCCTAGGTCGTGGGATTCTCTCGCCAAAGAGGTGTGGCCTGGCACCTTCAGAGGATGCTGAGGACACCCCCTCTTTACCCCATGGCTTTTGACACGTGCATTATCAAGGCACACCTAATTTTCGCAAGTTGCTTTAAATTGTTTTTTGTGTTGTGTTCCCCCCCCCCCAATTTTTTTATATTCATTTTCTGATTTTAAAAACATACAAAACAAAACAACAACACAACAAAACATATAATGATCAGTTTCTTAATCCTTATCTTAGTATTCATCTTGAATGGACTTCCCCAAAGTCCCTCCTTTCTGATTTTCATTTTATATCATCTCTGGCAATTTTCCTTATCAAAGGTCTTAACATATTAAAATAAAATATACCCAACCATTATCTTCTAACATCCCCAAATCATTTTCCTCACATAATCATACAAAAAATACTAACCTTAATTTTTTATGATCCAAATATTAAATTTACACATTACTAATCTAACAATACCTCCCCTACTACCTCCTCTCCCTTCTAAGGCTAGCCATGTATCCTAATATCCATATAGCATCATATATTTATTAACCTATTATAGTGGGACCTCGACTTACGAGTGACCCGACTTATGTGTTTTTCGACTTCCGAATGACTTCCAGAAGAAAACAAATGGCCGCCGCAACTGAATTTTTCGACTTGCGAAAGGAAGTCGCGGCCACTTTGAATAGGATTTCTTCGACTTACGAATTTTTTTCGCTCAATGCATCCCTATGGGGACTCGACTTACGAGTGTTTTCGACTACCGAAGATCGCGTCGGAACGCATTATCTTCGTAAGTCAAGGTCCCACTGTATTTAATCCTAAATCGCAGTCTCCTCCTCTGGTCCCCCAGTCCCCCAGTCTAGTCGGCAAGTCCATAAATCAATCCTATTTCAAACCAAGTTATCTTATTCATCTTTAACCTTTATATTATCTTCACCCCACCCCCTTCCTGACATTTCTTACCATCCTCCGTCTTCTAACCTTACCCCGCTGCTCCCCCTCATGCTCTATTGCCCCCCCCGGCCACCTGGGAGCTTAGGGCACAGGACAGATAATAAACAAACAGCAGTAGCATGAGGCTCCATCCCACGCTCCTTCCAGAGAAGACGGGGAGGGGCAGAGGGTGCCCCCCTGGCCAGGTCTCACGGCCGCAGCCCAGCAACACCCACCGGACTCCTCAGTGAGGAGGGCGTTACGGCCGCCCGGCACTCACCTTCTTCTCAATACTGGACAGGAAGTCCTTCAAGACGGACAACTTCAGGACCAGGCTCTCCAGCTCCTGCTCTCCGGTTTGGCTGGCGGTCTGGGGACCAGAAGAAGGAGGGTTGGGAAACAAAGACCCGGGAGCAGCTTTCTGGCACAGGAGGGGCAGGAGACGCTCGGGGGCCCGGGAACTGATTCTGGGGGGGGGACAGAGTCAAGTCGCGTTCCAGGACTTTGTGGAATTTGGCCTCTCAAGCTTTTTAAAGCACCAAAACAGAAAGAACATGGAGGACGGGCTGGTAATGAATACACAGATCTATTGGTGAAGCTGACCACCATCGGCTCTTGCGAAAACCCCCTGCTCTGCAAGCCCCAAGGATCAGCTCATTGCTGTGCCCTTACCTGCCCCACACCTGACACAATAATAATAATAATTTATAAGAATTTATTATTTGTACCCCGCCCATCTGGCTGGGTCCCCCCAGCCACTCTGGGCGGCCTCCAACAGATATTAAAATACATTAAAATATCACAGGTTAAAAACTTCCCTAAACAGGGCTGCCTTCAGGTATTTTCTGAATGTCAGATAGTTGTTTATCGCTTTGACCTCTGCTGGGAGGGCGTTCCACAGGGCGGGCGCCACCACCGAGAAGGCCCTCTGCCTGGTTCCCTGTAGCTTTGCTTCTCTCAGTGAGGGAACCGCCAGAAGGCCCTCAGCGCTGGATCTCAGTGTCCGGGGCTGAACGGTGGGGGTGGAGACGCTCCTTCAGGTATACAGGACCGAGGCCGTTTAGGGCTTTCAAGGTCAGCACCAACACTTTGAATTGTGCTCAGAAACGTACTGGGAGCCAATGTAGTTCTCTCAGGACCGGTGTTATGTGGTCCCGGCGGCCACTCCCAGTCACCAGTCTAGCTGCCGCATTCTGGATTAATTGCAGTTTCCGGGTCACTTTCAAAGGTAGCCCCACGTAGAGCGCATTGCAGTAGTCCAAGCAGGAGATAACTAGAGCATGCACCACTCTGGCAAGACAGTCTGCAGGCAGGTGGGGGGGGGGGGATGTGGCTTACTAGCAGGACAAGGATCTAGGGATCTTGGTGGACCACAAGACATGAATCAAAAGTGTGATGCAGCAGCAAAAAAGGCGAACACTATTCTAGGCTGCATCTACAGAAGTCTAGCGTCCACATCAAGGGAAGGAGTAGTCCCACTCTAGTCTGCCTTGGTTGGACCCCCAACCTGGAGTCCTGTGTCCAGTTCTGGGCACCACAATTTAAGGAGGATGTTGACAAGGTGGGCAGAGGAGGGCGACCAAGATGATCAAGGGTCTGGAAACCCAGCCTGATGAGGAACGGTTGAAGGAGCTGGGTATGTTTCAAATTCCTTCAAATTCCTCAAGGGCTGCCCCATGCTAATTTCAGTTTCCCTTTCCTAGACCTGTCAAATCCAGAAAGCCACTTTTAATCTTTCCTCGCAGAAAAAGGTGTTCCAGCCCCTCAGTTAATTGGGGAGGGGGGCTCTTCTGCTTCCAATCGCCACACCCACCTGCTGCAAGATCCGGGAGGTCATGGGGGAGCTCTGCTGGTCAAACACCTTAGACAGGATCTCCAAGCCACACAAAACCTTGTCCACCTCGCTGGAAGAACAAGAACCAGGTTTTATATTTCTGCGGCAGCGCGGTCCATCCTGCCACCCCCCCCCCACTTCCTGGTTCTCCTTATTCTCTCTCTCTAGCTCTTCAGCCCAGACATTTGTCAGACTGTGAGGCTTTTTTTTATTAAAAAAAAAAAAACCACCACCACGCTCTCATCAATTCTTTAATTGTCTGAACTTAACTGCAAGCAACGCCAAGCACCACTTCTGCTTATTTTGAGGTTTCTAACTGCTGCGAGCCCTGATTTGGAGAGCTGGCCCTGGCAGCAACCCTCTTCCCACCTCTGTTTACCCAAAGCACGATTCGTCAGCCGCATATTATGTCAACAGGCAGGTGGACATTGCTCTGCTCCCTTTTCCCATCTCACCTGTGCAGGCGTTTGCAGGAAGTGACCAGGGTTTTGTTCAGGTGGGGAAGGCTGCTGGCACCAGCCTTCACAGCCTCCAGGTCTAGGGAGTAACTGCCTTTCAGGTACTCGTGGGAAACAGTGCTGAGCCCGTTGGTGGTGCTGGAATAATAATAATAATAATAATAATAATAATAATAATAATAAATATAAATATAAATATAAAAATGTTCCATTGCGTGTTTGTCCGAAACACCCATGCTGCGTAACCGCTGGACCAAATCGCATCAAATTTGGACACAGCGTTCCATTACCATGGCAAAATAATCTGGCATAATAAAAATTCAGAAAAACCACACCTGTCATACCTAAAATAAAGTTTAAACACAAAAAAACCTGTCGCAGCTATTAGATGTCATCAGCATGTCATCTAGCGACGGCTATACTGGTACTACAGCTACAAAAGCAAGAAATTGGCGCAGCTATTACACATCACCAGCAAAACCTCAGAGCTCAGTCGGCCATTTGCAAGCTTGCAAACCGGTAATTGAAAAGGGGGGGGGCGAGAAGAGGGTAATTGAAAACGGGGGTGGGGACAGAGAAGGGGCAGACGGAAGTTGAACAGGGGAACTTCTTCAGTTTCACAAATTCAGCCGCAGCAGACCATCTTCCTGCTACGTGAGTGACTCTGAAATAGCTAATGACAGGCAGGCCGGTCCCAACCACTGCCGTCGTACGAGGCAGGCCGGACCTCGCCACCATCAAATGCAGGCCCAGCCCAACCGCCGCCCAGGCCCCTTAGCCACCCCACCACCGTGAAAGGCAGGCCCCGGCCCTTCTCCACAGCCGCTCACGACAACGCCATCAGAGCCAGCCTGGGCCGCCCGCTGCACACTTCCCCACCGCAGCTGCCATGAAAGGCAGGCCGGACACCATCCCCACAGCCACTGCCGGCCCTCTCCTCTCCTACCACCACCCACAGACACAGCCATCAACACCACAGCATTCACACACATAGCCACAGCCTCCAGGTCCAGGGAGTAACTGCCTTTCAGGTACTCGTGGGAAACGGTGCTGAGCCCGTTGGTGGTGCTGGAATAATAATAATAATAATAATAATAATAATAATAATAATAATTTATTACTTATACCCCACCCATCTGGCTGGGTTTCCCCAGCCACTCTGGGCGGCTTCCAACAGGAAAATAAAAACACAATAAAAGATTCAACATTAAAAATTTCCCTAAACTGCCTTCAGATGTCTTCTAAAAGTCAGGTACAGTAGTTGTTGATCCCTTTAACCTCTGCTGGGAGGGCGTTCCACAGGGTGGGCGCCACTACTGAGAAGGCCCTCTGCCTGCTTCCCTGTAGCTTTGCTTCTTGCAGTGAGGGAACCGCCAGAAGGCCCTCGGAGCTGGACCTCAGTGTCCAGGCAGAACGATGGGGGTAGAGACGCTCCTTCAGGTATACTGAGCCATTTAGGGCTTTAAAGGTCAGCACCAACACTTTGAATTGTGCTCGGAACATCCTCACATGGGGTATATACAGCATTGCACACCCATATATATGTGTGTGTGTGTGTGTGTGTGTGTATATAAACTTGATTGTTTAAAAAAAACCCTCAAAGCTGTTTAATAAAAGAAAAAAAAACAAATTAATAGTAAGAACAATAAAAAAAACATTTAAAAGCAATAAATGCTCTGTCCCACGAGACTAGGGCCCTTCAGGACTTAACCTCCTTCCGCCAGGCCTGTAAGACAGAGCTATTCCGCCTGGCCTTTAATTTGTAACTCAGCCTGATCTTTTATTTCCCTTCTCTTCCCCCCTCCCCTTTTTATGAAGGTTACCTGCTCTGGGACCCCACAGCTAATTCCCCCCTGGCCTCCTCGCTGGCCCAAGTAGGACTGATTTAGCCAGCTAGTCCTGGTGACTATCTAATGTTTATTGGATGGAGACCCGGCCAGATGGGTGGGGTACAAATAAATTATTATTATTATTATTATTATTATTATTATTATTATTTCCCCCAAATTGATTTTTGAACTTTGAATTTTATTGCTATTCATGCTTTCATACTGTATTTTATGCTGCTTTTATGTTGTATTACAATTAAGTGTTTTAAATTTGTTTTTGTTAGCCGCCCTGAGCCCGGGTTTCTGAACTGGGAAGGGCGGGGTATAAATAAAAATTTATTATTAATATTATTGTTATTGTTATTATTATTATTATTATTAAATTAAAGACATATCAGGATTTGTGGGTAGGCAAAACAAAAATGTTTTTAGCCAAAAGGAGTAAAGCAAAGGGGCCTGGCTGATGTCAAGTGGCAGCGAGTTCCGTAGATGCGGAAGGGGTATTATTTACCTTTCGAGTGCTCCGTCCTGCACAGCAGGGGCGTTGCTAGCCAGGCCGGCGGCAGTGCTGCCAACAGGGAGGCTGGTGGACCCCGATCGGGGCGGCAGTGGGGGCTTCTCGTCCTCCCCATCTGTGGAAGGCAGAAAGCAAACGGTTGGCTGAAACAGGATCACCAAGCTGCAATGTGTGGGCTGGCAGGGTTGTTTTGTTTAATACAAAACAAAAACCCCAAACAATAAAACTATCAGGAAGGAATAAATTAACACATCTGGAAAGTTGGAATACCAATAAACTAAAAGCAGATTAAAACTCACACCAGCTTCCTAAACACATGGGCAGGCTTCTCTGAACAAAAGTGCTTTTTAGCAGGTGCCGAAAAGAGGGCAGTGAGGGTGCCTTCCTGGGGTCAATAAGCAGGGCGTTCCAAAGTTATCTGTATATTTAATTTTTTTAAAAAAATTATATACACTTAAATATCAAGTTCTTACAAATGTGGAACAGGAATTATGTGGCGCTTGTAATAGGGCCAGTTCTGCTGATCGAAGCGGCCAGTCTTGTAGGTAAGCTGGTCCCAAATTGTCAAGCGCTGTATCTCGCTTGGCCCTTGAGGGCTTCTCTGCCTCTCTTCGGGCAACAGCATTCAGGCCTCGGCTGGGTCAGAATAGTGATCCCCTAAGGACGCGGGTGGCGCTGTGGGTTAAACCACAGAGCCTAGGGCTTGCTGATCAGAAGGTCGTCGGTTCGAATCCCCTCGACGGGGTGAGCTCCCGTTGCTCGGTCCCTGCTCCTGCCCACCTAGCAGTTCGAAAGCACGTCAAAGTGCAAGTAGATAAATAGGTACCACTCCGGCGGGAAGGTAAACGGCGTTTCCGTGCGCTGCTCTGGTTCGCCAGAAGCGGCTTAGTCATGCTGGCCACATGACCTGGAAGCTGTACACCGGCTCCCTCGGCCAGTAAAGCGAGATGAGCGCCGCAACCCCAGAGTCGGACACGACTGGACCAAATGGTCAGGGGTCCCTTTACCTTTACCTTTAAGGCAGTGTTGGCCAAACTTGGGTCTCCAGCTGTTTTTGGACTACAACTCCCATCATCAGGATGACACGCAAATTCGTGAAGCGTTCCATATTTTTACTGTAAGCCGCCCAGAGTGGCTGGGGAAACTCGGCCAGATGGGCGGGGTAAAAATAATAAATGTTTATATTATTATTATCCCTAGCTAACAGGACCAGTGGTCAGGGATAGAACGTGTCCAGAGGTAAAAGGTAAAGGGACCCCTGACCATTAGGTCCAGTCGTGTCCGACTCTGGGGTTGCGGCGCTCATCTCGCTTTATTGGCCGAGGGAGCCGGCGTACAGCTTCCAGGTCATGTGGCCAGCATGACAAAGCCCCTTCTGGCGAACCAGAGCAGCGCACGGAAACGCCCTTTACCTTCCCGCCGGAGCGGGACCTATTTATCTACTTGTACTGAGTGCTTTCGAACTGCTAGGTTGGCTGGAGCAGGGACCGAGCAACGGGAGCTCACCCCGTCGTAGGGATTCGAACCACCGACCTTCTGATCAGCAAGCCCTAGGCTCTGTGGTTTAACCCACAGCGCCACCTGGGTCCCATGTGTCCAGAGGAGGGCAACTAAAATGGTCAAAGGCCTGGAAACGATGCCTTATGAGGAACGGCTTAGGGAGCTGGGTATGTTTAGCCTGGAAAAGAGAAGGTTCAGGGGTGATATGATAGCCATGTTCAAATATATAAAAGGATGTCATATAGAGGAGGGAGAAAGGTTGTTTTCTGCTGCTCCAGAGAAGCGGACACGGAGCAATGGATTCAAACTACAAGAAAGAAGATTCCACCTAAACATTAGAAAGAACTTCCTGACAGTAAGAGCTGTTCGACAGTGGAATTTGCTGCCAAGGAGTGTGGTGGAGTCTCCTTCTTTGGAGGTCTTTAAGCAGAGGCTTGACAGCCACCTGTCAGGAATGCTTTGATGGTGTTTCCTGCTTGGCAGGGGGTTGGACTGGATGGCCCTTGGGGTCTCTTCCAACTCTACGATTCTATGATTCTATGATGGGAACTGTAGTCCCAAAACAGCTAGAGACCCGAGTTTGGCCAACCCTGCCCTAAGGGAAGGGTCTTCCTGTCCCCGTTGGTGCAAAGGGCTTTCGAGAGGGGAGCAGACGAGATCCATCACCTGCGGGCTGGGGTTCAAAGCTGTGCTTGTACCTGAGTAGTCCCTGTCCTCCGCATTCTCCTTGTCCTTCTCCCGTTCCACAGGAAAGAGCAGCGTACAGACGAGGCCTTGGTTCGGCTGCAGGTAGAGGGTGATGAGGTCGCTCAGGGTCTTGAACCGCCTCACCTGGACCCCTTGAGATGTCTGCAGGGAAAGGAGGGAGCAGGGCAAAGAGAAAGACATCAAAAAGGATGTTGGGAAAGGGTTCAGAAAAGGATCAAGGGGTGTGTGTGAAGTGATTCCCCCTTGAGGAAAGGTCGCAGCATTTAGGATTTTTTTAGGTTTGGAGAAAATGAAAGAAAGAGGCTGCATGATAGAGGCTTGGCACGGACAAAGCGGATAGAGAAACGTTCTCCCTCTCTCATAGCACTAGAACTCAGGGACGGAGTTAGGCTGCGGAACTCCCTGCCACAGGAGGCAGAGACGGCCACCAACCTAGATGGCTTTAAAACAGTAATAGACAAATTCATGGAGGGGGAGAGGGCTGTCGATGGCAACTAGCCAGGATGGCTATGCTCTGCCTCCCCAATTGGATTGGTTGTTAAAACCTCTCTAAGAAGGTCGGCGGTTCGAATCCCCGCAACGGAGTGAGCTCCCGTTGCTCGGTCCCAGCTCCTGCCAACCTAGCAGTTCGAAAGCACGTCAAAGTGCAAGTAGATAAATAGGTACCGCTCCAGCGGGAAGGTAAACGGCGTTTCCGTGTGCTGCTCTGGTTCGCCAGAAGTGGCTTAGTCATGCTGGCCACATGATCCGGAAGCTGTATGCCGGCTCTCGGCCAATAAAGCGAGATGAGCGCCACAACCCCAGAGTTGGTCACGACTGGACCTAACGGTCAGGGGTCCCTTTACCTTTACCTTACATTGATTATTGCTTTCATTTTATGGATCAATGGTCTTGATAGATATTAAAATCCATGTTAAATTGCTGTTTTAGGGGTTGTTTTTAAAAGTCTGGGACTTTTCTATGGGAAAGCGCGCCTTGGTTTTGGAACGGACTTCCGGAACAGATTGAGAAAAGGAGTTCCCAAAGGGAGCTTGTGTTGCGGTGTGGGCATGAAGCCATTACCTCTTGGTTTGGGGGAAGGGCTTGTGGCCACAGGCACATGATGATGGACAGCCCAGCGTCTTATAAATAGGTCGGACATGTGACCCAGTGGTCACTCTGTTCTGGAGCTTCGGATCTCCCGTCCCCCCCTCCCTGGTATAGGCTTGTGCGTTGACCTTGCTGTGCCTGTCATGGGGTCGTCTCCGCTTAGGTAGAGGCCTAGTAGGAATTTTTTCCATTTGGCAAATTGGCTGCGCCACTTGGTTTTTGCCTACTATTCAGCAACTAGTCACAACTTGTAAGGTTGGCGGTTAGGCATTGGTTCAGTGGTATGGGAGGCCGGTGACCTCCAAGAAGTGATGTGAGTAATGGGAATTCCGTTAAAGGAAGCCAGGGGCTCTATAATGCTTGTCCGAACCCGGTGGGTTGCAGGGCCGATAAAGCATGAGCCCCTGAGGACCCCTGGGGAGGGGGAGGCATGATGACCCAGCCTCCTTAACTCTCCCCAGCTAATGGTTTCCCAGCACTGACAAGTGGTCAGCTCTGTCCCGCCGGACAGCTAGTCGGTTGCTGACTAGGAGTCAGCTCTGTCCCGTCGGACAGCATGAACCAATGCCTGCGCAACCACTCACGTGATTTGTATTCAATAAAAAGTTGTGGCCAAAAACATGCCAAAAACCCAAACCAAAAATTATGTGTCTTGTCTGAAGTTACTTGGGGGATGGCTGGGTGCCCTACACACGCAACTAAAGTACCAGTGTAATGCAAAATTAGTCCATCATAATCCACCAGTCATTTTGAATGCAGGGGAGACAGAGAAGTATCATCTATAAGGAAGGCTGGGCCTGGACCTGCAAGTATCAGAGCCATTTCTCTGTCTCCTAATTCTACCCTTTTGCTGCTGGCGGATCTCCTTGAACCTCATACAGGTAACACACAGCCCTTCCCCAACCTGGATGTTTGGCACCGCACCTCCCACCAGGTCCCTTTGTCCACGAGGCCGTGCTGTGAGCCAAACAGCTTCCCACAGCACAAAGGTCGCAGGCAGACTTCTTTGGGCGCTGCCAGCCCACAAGCGTCACCGCTGGGAGGAGATCAGAAGGACAGGAGCGACTGTTCAGGAACCAGGAAGCGACAGAGGTCAGTCGCCGCAAGATCGGTCTGTGCCTTGTGCAAAAAGGCTTCTAGCTCCATCACGAAACACCTCTGGCGGCAGGATTTCCCAGAGTTGAATTAAAAGTCTGGGAACAGGCAAAACAAAATAAAAAAATTTCTTCCTGTAGCACCTTAGAGACCAACTAAGTTTGTTCTTGGTATGAGCTTTCGTGTGCATGCACACGAAAGCTCATACCAAGAACAAACTTAGTTGGTCTCTAAGGTGCTACTGGAAGGAATTTTTTTATTTTGTTTTGACTATGACAGACCAACACGGCTCTCTACCTGTAACTGGGAACAGGCAATATTCCTATGGCTGAAAATTCACTCTAACCCAATGGGAATGTTATCTCACTTTCTGGCTGCAATCCCTTATCCACCTTGGCTTACGCAAATTGTTAACAAGATCAAACAAATTGGCCTAAACCCCAAAGACCTCTTTAATGGAACCCCGAATAAGGCAAAAACATCTATTACTCAGAGGCTTCTCGATATCGAACTGCAAAAAGAAGATGCCTTACTTCCTGAGAATTACAGGTGTCTAAAATCTTGGCCCAACTTTTCAGCTGCCCCTTATTTATCTAATATTACTTATGAATCTTATAGATGGGCTTTTTCCGGAGCCCGATTTGAGGCACTGCCTACAGCTGTACTACACGGCAAATTCCTGCGGGTACCTATCCACGAGCGCCTATGTCCATGCATGACCAATAAGGTGGAATCTGTTACTCACATTCTTCTATTCTATGAACTTTACAGTGAATAATAATAATAATAATTCTTTTATTTGTACCCCGCCCATCTGGCCGGGTCTCCCCAGCCACTCTGGGCGGCCTCCAACAGATATAAAAATACATTAAAATCACAGGTTAAAAACTTCCCTGAACAGGGCTGTCTTCAGGCATCTTCTGAATGTCAGATAGTTGTTTATCTCTTTGACCTCTGCTGGGAGGGCGTTCCACAGGGCGGGTGCCACTACCGAGAAGGCCCTCTGCCTGGTTCCCTGTAGCTTTGCTTCTCGCAGTGAGGGAACCGCCAGAAGGCCCTCGGTGCTGGACCTCAGTGTCCTGGCTGGACAATGGGGGTGGAGACGCTCCTTCATGTATACTGGACCGAGGCCGTTTAGGGCTTTAAAGGTCAGCACCAACACTTTGAATTGTGCCCGGAAACGTCCTGGGAGCCAATGTAGATCTCTCAGGACCGGTGTTATGTGGTCCCAGCGGCCACTCCCAGTCACCAGTCTAGCTGCCGCATTCTGGATTAATTGCAGTTTCTGGGTCACCTTCAAAGGTAGCCCCACGTAGAGCGCATTGCAGTAGTCCAAGCGAAGTGAAGAACAGTCTTGTCTTCTATTACCCCTTTTATCAAAATTTAAACCCTTGCAATATGATCTGGAATTTATTCCCGAAAGCCTACGCAAATTCCTTTCGGAAGACTCTTTGAGCTCAGTATCCTATGCTGTGGCCAAGTTTTGCACCTTAGCCATCAAAAAACGTAAATCGCTTCTACTGGAAAATATACTATAAATTTCTTTTGCGCCATTGGTTTTTATTTATTTATTCTAATCCTTAGGATTTTGACGCCTTGTAGCGATATTCTGATCGCTGGTTTGGAATTATATTGTATTATATTGCTGGCTTTTGCTGTAATAAACTTTGGATAGGATAGGAAACACCTCTGGCAGGTCGCCCAAGGCGGGAGAAGACCCGAACCCGGCACAGCCTGCGCCTATGAAGACAGGATTGAACTGGGGCGGCTTCGGAGCAGTTTCAGCCGATGAATCCTGAACCCCACTAAAGCGACAACATTTGATAAAGAGTTGTTTTTACTCGCTCCACAAACATGGGAAGAGCTGGGTGGCGGGGGGGCATGCAAGAGAGACGCCCCTTGCTCTAATCCTGGGCATCTCTAGATGGGGGGGGTCTGCATGTGGGAAAGGGCAGGGGTCTAAACCTTCCACTGCCTAACAATCCTTCCCCCCAAATCCTCTTAGGGTTGTTTTGAAAAGCTTTCTCCCACAACCAGGATTTGAAACCAAACGGGTGAGGGTCACTTGCTGAGAGAGTTGGGGGGGAGAGAAGGGCTGAGCACCCCCCCCAAGTCAATACCCCAGCTTTCTCATTACCTTGGCAAACCGGGACCAGCCCCCCGCCCCTGTTTGCAGAGGTCAGCGCCCAGCTCGGCTCTGAGAATCTCCACTTCCCGTTGTTTTTTTTTATAAAGCGAATTCTGAGCCCTTCGGAGCTTGCAAACGGAAGCAATGAGGTCAAGCAATGCCCGGATAACTCAAAAAGCCAAGTGGAATGAGAAGAGGGGGTGGAGGGGGGGAATCAGTGCCTCTTTGAAGAAGATTTTCCTTCCCACAAGCCAAGGACCAGAGGTTGTTGCTTACTCAAGCCGCAGAATTCGGCTTTTCTGTGCAACGAGCTGAGATTATTTCAGCATTGCAGGGATGGGCGCCACACAGAACCCCAGAACTGGGAGGGGACCCCAAGAGTCATCTAGTCTACCCCCCTGCCGATGCATGTGTGCTTCTCCAAGCGCCCGCCCACCGAAGGCGATACGGACACAGAAAGGCTTACAAAACCGATTCCCAACCGTTTCAAAGCCTCGCCAACCTCTGGAGCGCAAAACAGGAAATGCCTGCTAAGAGTTCCCTGTTTGGCCAGGGCGAAGCCGCTGCGATCAGTTGACGGCTGGGGCCATCCCAGGCGAGGGAAGGAGCTTTCCTTCCCCCCCCCCAAGCACCCACTGCAAAACCCACCCACCCCCCTTTCTCCAGCCGTGGCGCAGGCAGAGAGGGCATGCTTAGGATTCTGCATCAGAGCTCTTGCTGCAACACAAGCTGGGCAGCAAATGGGGGGTGGACGTGGACCTGGGGAATGTCCTCCTTTCAGCCGCCCCCCCTCTCTCCCTCCCTCCTCCAGGGCTCACTTTTTCCTGCCGGCTTGGACGCCACAATGAGGTTACTGTTGTGCTATAAATGAACCATCGCCCGGGCCAGGCAGACTTCCTGCCAAGATCATCAGTGTGTGGGCATCAGCAGGGCTCTTGCCAACCCCTGCTCTGCCCGGGAGACAGCGCTGGGCTAGAGGATCACCCGTTCCGCCGTCAGGAGGGAGAAGCGTCGCTCACGTCCCTGGGGGCCTCCTGCCCTGAGCTCACAGGCACCACAGTGCTGAGCCCACCCCTCACCCCCCAACCTCCTGTCTTCTCATAAACCCCTGGGCAAGACCCACCTTCTTTTCGCAGAACGTCGCCCTGAATGTTAAACGGTTATATAGCTCAGTCGGCAGAGCATGAGGCTCCTTAATTTCAGGGTTGTGTGTTCGAGACCCACATTGGGCACAACGATCCCTGCAATGTGGGGGGTTGGGCTAGATGACCCTCTTTGGGCTGGGTGTTCATCAGTATGCGGATGATACCCAGCTCTACCTCTCTTTCAAATCAGAACCAGTGAAGGCGGTGAATGTCCTGTGTGAGTGCCTGGAGGCGGTTGGAGGGTGGATGGCGACTAACAGATTGAGGTTGAATCCTGACAAGACAGAAGTGCTGTTCTTGGGGGACAGGGGGCGGGCAGGTGTGGGGGACTCCCTGGTCCTGAATGGGGTAACTGTGCCCCTGAAGGACCAGGTGCGCAGCCTGGGAGTCATTTTTGACTCACAGCTGTCCATGGAGGCGCAGGTTAATTCTGTGTCCAGGGCGGCTGTCTACCAGCTCCATCTGGTACACAGGATGAGACCCTCCCTGCACGCAGACTGTCTCGCCAGAGTGGTGCATGCTCTAGTTATCTCTTGCTTGGACTACTGCAATGCGCTCTACGTGGGGCTGCCTCGGTGACCCGGAAACTACAAGTAATCCAGAATGCGGCAGCTAGACTGGTGACTGGGAGCGGCCGCCGGGACCACATAACACCGGTCCTGAGAGAGCTACATTGGCTCCCAGTACGTTTCTGAGCACAATTCAAAGTGTTGGTGCTGACCTTTAAAGCCCTAAATGGCCTCGGTCCAGTATACCTGAAGGAGCGTCTCCACCCCCACCGTTCAGCCCGGACACTGAGGTCCAGTGCCAAGGGCCTTCTGGCGGTTCCCTCACTGCGAGAAGCAAAGCTACAGGGAACCAGGCAGAGGGCCTTCTCGGTGGTGGCACCCGCCCTGTGGAACACCCTCCCATCAGAGGTCAAAGCGATAAACAACTATCCTACATTCAGAAAATACCTGAAGGCAGCCCTGTTTAACCTGTGATCTTTTAATGTATTTTAATATCTGTTGGAGGCCACCCAGAGTGGCTGGGGAGACCCGGCCAGATGGGCGGGGTACAAATAATAAATTATTATTATTATTATTATTATTATTATTATTATTATTAATTATTATTATTCCAATTCGACAGTTTCTATGATTCTATAACAGGGAGTCCCATTGAACCGCATTGTTTACAAACAGCAGCCTTATGCCATTTTGGACTCCAGGTGTTTCATAGAATCACAGAACTGCAGGTGTGGAAGGGACACACACACCGCCCCGGGATCATCTAGTCCAGGCATAGGCAAACTCGGCCCTCCAGATGTTTTGAGACTACAATTATAATAATAAATAATAATAATTTATTATTTATATCCCGCCCATCTGGCCGGGTCTCCCCGGCCACTCTAGGCGGCTTCCAGCATACATTAAAATACACATGTTACAGATTAAAAACTTCCCTGAACAGGGCTGTCTTCAGGCATCTTCTAAATGTCAGATAGTTGTTTATCTCTTTGACCTCTGCTGGGAGGGCGTTCCACAGGGCGGGCGCCACTACCGAGAAGGCCCTCTGCCTGGTTCCCTGTAGCTTTGCTTCTCGCAATGAGGGAACCGCCAGAAGGCCCTCGGCGCTGGATCTCAGTGTCCGGGCTGGACGGTGGGGGTGGAGACGCTCCTTCAGGTATACAGGACCGAGGCCGTTTAGGGCTTTAAAGGTCAGCACCAACACTTTGAATTGTGCTCGGAAACGTACTGGGAGCCAATGTAGTTCTCTCAGGACCGGTGTTATGTGGTCCCAGCGGCCACTCCCAGTCACCAGTCTAGCCGCTGCATTCTGGATTAATTGCAGTTTCCGCGTCACCTTCAAAGGTAGCCTCACATAGAGCGCATTGCAGTAGTCCAAGCGGGAGATAACCAGAGCATGCACCACTCTGGCGAGACAGTCTGCGGGCAGGTAGGGTCTCAGCCTGCGTACCAGTTCCCATCATCCCTGACCACTCAGCCTGCGTACCAATTCCCATCATCCCTGACCACTGGTCCTGTTAGCTAGGGATGATGGGAGTTGTAGTCCCAAAACATCTGGAGGGCCGAGTTTGCCTATGCCTGATCTAGTCCAACCCCCTGCAATGCAGGAATTTCAGCCAAAGCATCCGTGGCAGATGAGTTTCAGACTACAACTCCCATAATTCCTGGGCACCACTTGCCATTTGACACTGGGAGCTGATGGGAGCATAGAATCATAGAATCCTAGAGTTGGAAGAGACCCCAAGGGCCATCCAGTCCAACCCCCTGCCAAGCAGGAAACACCATCAAAGCATTCCTGACAGGTGGCTGTCAAGCCTCTGCTTAAAGACCTCCAAAGAAGGAGACTCCACCACACTCCTTGGCAGCAAATTCCACTGTCAAACAGCTCTTACTGTCAGGAAGTTCTTCCTAATGTTTAGGTGGTATCTTCTTTCTTGTAGTTTGAATCCATTGCTCCGTGTCCGCTTCTCAGGAGCAGCAGAAAACAACCTTTCTCCCGCCTCTATATGACATCCTTTTATATATTTGAACATGGCTATCATATCACCCCTTAACCTTCTCTTCTCCAGGCTAAACATACCCAGCTCCCTAAGCCGTTCCTCATAAGGCATCGTTTCCAGGCCTTTGACCATTTTGGTTGCCCTCCTCTGGACACATTCCAGCTTGTCAGTATCCTTCTTGAACTGTGGTGCCCAGAACTGGACACAGTATTCCAGGTGAGGTCTGACCAGAGCGGAATACAGTGGTACTATTCCTTCCCTTGATCTAGATGCTATACTCCTATTGATGCAGCCCAGAATTGCATTGGCTTTTTTAGCTGCTGCATCACACTGTTGACTCATGTCAAGTTTGTGGTCTACCAAGACTCCTAGATCCTTTTCACTTGTTTCACAGGGAGCAGGCCCTGCTGGTTGAGGCTGATGGGCAGGGTAGTTCGAAGCATCTTGGGAGTTTGCGCCTCTAAGGCCGGTGTACCGTGAGGAGTCACCCGTCTTTCAGAACTGATTTCGGGATTCTCCCCTGCTACTGGAACTGCCTATGCCCCCCCCCCAACCGTTTCCTTCAAAAGCGTGCAGAGAAATCCACCCAGGAACAAAAAAACCAGCGTTTTGGGTACACACGGCCACAGATCCTCGTGCGTAACCGTCGCCGGAAGCAACGGAATCTACACAAACACTGCAAAGGGAGGCGGCGAGAGGTACGGAGCTCACCTGCACAGCCAGGAAATCCTCTTCGTCCGGCAAGATCCGGTAGGTGTGAACGTGCTTCTGGAATCTATGGCAACAACAAAAGGAATTTGGGGGGGGAGAGAGAGAAAGAGAGGTTTAAAACAGGGGAATGGCTACTGAGGCGAAGCTAGAGGAGAACTCAAATCTCTAAAATTTGAAGCTTTGGGGCTTCATTCTCCCACCACACACCCTGATCTGGACAACCCTGATCTCCGGGCACTTGCGATGGGTTGCACTTAAATCAGGGGCAAATTAAAAGCACCACCCCAGGAAGAAAAGAAACATGGTCAGAGGCACTGCCTAGAGAACACCACAGATCTTACAAACTCCCAAACGTTCCTCTTCCACCAGACCTTGGGCTGATTAATATTCTGCAGCCTTTTAAATGGGTCTGTGGGAAGGGGACCGTTGTTGTTCCTTTGGGCTTTGTTTTAATTATTGACTTGTGTTTTTATCTTGTATTTTATTCTGCGAACCACCCTGAGATTTATTTATTTTTAAGTGGGTGTCCATTATTATTATTATTATTATTTATTAAATTGCTTTCTGCAAGGCATCTCAAAGCGATTTAAAGTACAAAAACACGTCAGAAGCAATTGCACAAATGAAAACAATTAAAAACAACTGCAGGTATCTTGTCATGAAAGCCAGTTTATAATAGGTAAAGGTAAAGGGACCCCTGACCGTTAGGTCCAGTCGCGGACAACTCGGGGGTTGCAGCGCTCATCTCGCATTATTGGCCGAGAGCCGGCGTACAGCTTCCGGGTCATGTGGCCAGCATGACTAAGCCGCTTCTGGCGAACCAGAGCAGCGCACGGAAACGCCGTTTACCTTCTCCTTTCTCCTCTCCTGACCAGAGAAAGGCCAGCCTGCTCCCACGTAAGGCACAGGTGAATGTATTATTCAGCAGGCAAAGGAGATGAATAATTGGCACCAGCTTGCAGCCTCAGGAGGAGAAACGCAGAGGGAGCCAGGGAGGGCGTGATGCTCTCTGGGACGTTGCGGGAGGAATCAGGCGCAAGGGCGTTGGCTGTGTAGTGTACACAAAACCCTCATGGCAAAGGGAGGGATGTGTCCTTGTGCGGCATTTACCCTGCGGCCCAATTTTCTTCTCCAAAACAGCTTTAAGGTAAAGGGGCCCCTGACCGTTAGGTCCAGTCGTGTCCGACTCTGGGGTTGCGGCGCTTATCCTATGGTTGTTCTGGCTGGGGCTGATGGGGGCTGGGAGTCCAGCATTGCCAAGCGGCTGAAAGGCTGCCCACACCCCGGCTGCAGGGCTCTATATATTTATTTTATAAACTACCCACTGAAAGAGCACAGTCTCCAGAGGTCAGTTAAAAAGGAGAGGGGCAGATGAACTTCCTTGTGTCGCAACTCAGGAGCCACAACCGAAAAGACCCTGCCTCTTGCTCCCGATGTGCTATACCTTGGCTGCTGGAGGGAGGGGGAGAAAGTCAAGCCAAGTCCTCCAGCAGGTTAAGAACATAATAAGAGTACTGCTGCATTAGGTGGCCCCCTCCAGCCCAGCATCCTGTTCTCACAGGGGCCAACCAGATGCCCATTATGGGAATCCCGCAAGCAGGATTCGAACACAAGACCCCCTCTCCCCTCCTGCGGTTTCCAGGAACTGGAATTCAGAAGCATCTCTGCATCCAGCCATGGAGGAACCCTAGTTGAATCCATCCCTCTTTTAAAGCCATCGCCGTCTCCTGGGGCAGGGAGTTCCAAAGTTTAACTACACGCAAGGCAGCTTCGCCCTGGGCAGCTGCTGTTGCGAGACTCTCTGGCCCTCTGGAGCACCATGCGTGGATTATACAAAGCAGAATATACAAAACACATCGCATGGGGACCCACCACGTCCTTGCAAATGAGAGGCAAACTACAAGGGCTGTGCATGGCTAAACATTAAAATTATCAGGGGCTGGAAAGCTTGGGCTGGGCTGCAAAGAGGGCTGGCCTCTCTCCACCGCAAGAGGCCCTGTCACAGAGCTGAACGGAAACAAAAGGCCACTTTTAGAATCACGGAATTGTAGAGTTGGAAGTGACCCCCAGGGGTCATGTAGTCCAACCCCCTGCAATGCAGGAATCTCAGCTGAAGACTGACCATCCAATCTCTGCTTAAAAACCTCCAGTGAAGGTCCGCCACCTTCTGAGGGAGTCTGTTCCACCACTGAATGGTTCCTACCGTCAGAAAGAGACTGGAAAGAGAAGTTGCTGAATTGCAACTCATTACCAAACTTAAAACCATGGAGAGATCTGGTCTGAATAGAGACATTGGATTCTTATCTCATTATACATGACAAAGCTGTTTTTAGCCATCTCACCCCTTGCTTTTTCCTGCAAGGCCAATTGCAGTCGTTAACAGTCGTCAACAGGTTTACCACAGCTATCAGCCTATCACCCATTCCCACCCCCCTTCTGAGTAATACCCCTCCCACCCTCTCCCTATATATAAGGGTCTGGTGACTTCTGTTTCAGTGTATCTGAAGAAGTGTGCATGCACACAAAAGCTCATACCAAGAACAGACTTAGTCGGTCTCTAAGGTACTACTATGGGACGCGGGTGGCGCTGTGGGTTAAACCACAGAGCCTAGGGCTTGCCAATCAGAAGGTCGGCAGTTCGAATCCCCGCGACGGGGTGAGCACCCGTTGCTCAGTCCCAGCTCCTGCCAACCTAGCAGTTCAAAAGAACGTCAAAGTGCAAGTAGATAAATAGGTACCGCTCTGGCGGGAAGGTAAACGGCGTTTCCGAGTGCTGCTCTTGTTCACCAGAAGCGGCTTAGTCATGCTGGCCAAGAACAACTTAGTTGGTCTCTAAGGTGCTACTGGTAGGAATTTTTTTATTTTGTTTTGACTACCATCAGAAAGTTATTCCTAATGCTGGAAACTGCAGGAAAAGAGAGTTCTCTTGCACCCGGCTCCTTCTTGCAAGCACCAGCTTGGCAAATAATAATAATAATATAATAATAATAATAATAATAATAATTTTTTATTTGTACCCCGCCCATCTGGCCGGGTCTCCCCAGCCACTCTGGGCGGCCTCCAACAAATATTAAAATGCATCAAAATCACAAGTTAAAAACTTCCCTAAACAGGGCTGCCTTCAGGTATTTTCTGAATGTAGAATAGTTATTTATCACTTTAACCTCTGCTGGGAGGGCGTTCCACAGGGCGGGTGCCACTACCGAGAAGGCCCTCTGCCTGGTTCCCTGTAACTGGGCTTCTCACAGCGAGGGAACCGCCAGAAGGCCCTCGGCGCTGGACCTCAGTGTCCGGGCTGAACGGTGGGGGCGGAGACGCTCCTTCAGGTATACAGGACCGAGGCCGTTTAGGGCTTTAAAGGTCAGCACCAACACTTTGAATTGTGCTCGGAAACGTACTGGGAGCCAATGTAGATCTCTCAGGACCGGTGTTATGTGGTCCCGGCGGCCGCTCCCAGTCACCAGTCTAGCTGCCGCATTCTGGATTAATTGTAGTTTCCGGGTCACCTTCAAAGGTAGCCCCAAATTTCATTATTTGTACCACCCCCACCCATCTGACTGCATTATCCCAGCCACTCTGGGCGGCAAAGGTTCCATGGCAGCGTCACACGCAGGGACGGGGGGCAGTCACTAGTTGCATCAGGAAACGGAGCAAAAAAATAAACAAATTGAGACGATTATCTTCTTTAACGAGCCAAATTAAAGATCACAGGTATAATGAATTTTCCGTGTTACACTTCCGCAGTTGACTGTTCGAAGGCAAATGACAACCACGACGTTGCAAGGCAACAGGAGACAAGGTGAACATTCACAGCTCTGATCTCTGCGAAAGTTCAGAGAAACGGAGACGGAGAGCAGGTTACCGAACTCTTGAAATTATGCCCCCTTCTCCTTTCTCCTCTCCTGACCAGAGAAAGGCCAGCCTGCTCCCGTGTAAGGCACAGGTGAATGTATTATTCAGCAGGCAAAGGAGATGAATAATTGGCACCAGCTTGCAGCCTCGGGACGCAGAGGGAGCCAGGGAGGGCGTGATGCTCTCTGGGACGTTGCGAGAGGAATCAGGCGCAAGGGCGTTGGCTGTGTAGTGTACACAAAACCCTCATGGCAAAGGGAGGGATGTGTCCTTGTGCGGCATCTACCCTGCGGCCCAATTTTCTTCTCCAAAACAGCTTTAAGTAAAGGTAAAGGGACCCCTGACCATTAGGTCCAGGCGTGACCGACTCTGGTGTTGGGGCGCCCATCTCGCATTACTGGCCGAGCGAGCCGGCGTACAGCTTCCAGGTCATGTGGCCAGCATGACTAAGCCGCTTCTGGCGAACCAGAGCAGCGCACGGAAACACCGTTTACCTTCCCGCTGGAGCAGTACCTATTTATCTACTTGCACTTTGACGTGCTTTCGAACTGCTAGGTTGGCAGGAGCTGGGGGGATTTGAACTGATGACCTTCTGATCGGCAAGCCCTAGGCTCTGTGGTTTAACCCACAGCACCACCCGCGTCCCATAAAACAGCTTTAGATAATAATAATAATAATAATAATAATAATTATTATTATTATTATTATTATTATTATTATCATCATCAACAACAACCTTTATTATCACTACACCACCTGTGTGCGGTGAAATTAAACAGCGAGTCATCTGGAGAGACTGGGGAATTATGTCAGAATGCTGTTTATTGATTGTAGCTCAGCTTTTAATGCCATGTGTGAGTGCCTAGAGGCGGTTGGAGGATGGATGGCGGCTAACAGATTGAGGTTGAATCCTGACAAGACAGAAGTACTGTTTTTGGGGGACAGGGGGCGGGCGGGTGTGGGGGACTCCCTGGTCCTGAATGGGGTAACTGTGCCCCTGAAGGACCAGGTGCGCAGCCTGGGAGTCATTTTGGACCCACAGCTGTCCATGGAGGCACAGGTCAATTCTGTGTCCAGGGCAGCTGTCTACCAGCTCCATCTGGTACGCAGGATGAGACCCTACCTGCCCGCAGACTGTCTCTCCAGAATGGTGCAGTCTAGTTAACTCTCGCTTGGATTACTGCAATGCGCTCTACGTGGGGCTACCTTTGAAGGTGACCTGGAAACTGCAATTAATCCAGAATGCGGCAGCTAGACTGGTGACTGGGAGCGGCCGCCGGGACCACATAACACTGGTCCTGAGAGATCTACATTGGCTCCCAGGACGTTTCCGAGCACAATTCAAAGTGTTGGTGCTGACCTTTAAAGCCCTAAACGGCCTCGGCCCAGTATACCTGAAGGAGCGTCTCCACCCCCATCGTTCAGCCCGGACACTGAGGTCCAGCGCCGAGGGTCTTCTGGCGCTCCCCTCACTGTGAGAAGCAAAGCTACAGGGAACCAGGCAGAGGGCCTTCTCGGTAGTGGCGCCCGCCCTGTGGAATGCCCTCCCACCAGAGGTTAAAGAGATAAACAACTACCTGACATTCAGAAAATACCTGAAGGCAGCCCTGTTTCGGGAAGTTTTTAATCTGTGATATTTTAATGTATTTTGATATTTGTTGGAAGCCGCCCAGAGTGGCTGGGGAGACCCGGCCAGATGGGCGGGGTACAAATAATAAATTATTATTAAATTATTATTATTATTATTATTATTATTTGTAAATTAACACAAGACTTTGAACCTGGACTGGCAGTAAGTGGGCACCCAGTGTGGCTGTTTCAACAACGGGGCCACACGTTCTCGACTAGAAGCTCCCGTCAGCAACCTGCCCGCAGCATTCTGCACCAGGGGGAGCTTCCGGACCGCCTCCAAGGGCAGCCCCACAAAGAGCGCCTTACAGTAGTCCAGCCTCGAGGTAACCGATGCGTGCTCAAGGTCTCCCTGTCCAGGAACGGCTGCAGTTGGCAAAGCAGACTGCAGCTGGTAAAGGCATTCCCCTCCGGCCTGCTGCTGCAGAGGATCACCCGACCCATTGCAGAGGAAAGAGCCGCTGTTGTCCCCACCTGACCCCAGGAAATGCAGGGCTGCTGCTTTTGCAGTCAAGCCGCCCCATCCCCCCCCCCAATTCGGTAGCAAAAGGAGAAGTGTCTTCTGAGAAAAGGACACCCACTCGGGGCAGGAAGCGGAGACGGTGATTCAGCAGCAAGCTCTGAGTCAGCACCCCAGCAAAAGCAGCAGCTCAAACTTGGCTCCTGCGAAGCATCTCCGAGTTAAAGCATCCGACCCGAAATTCCTCCCATCTCCGAGCTGCCGATTCCTCCTTCCTTCCTCCCACCCCCACCCCCCATCACCAGGGATGCCTGCCAAAAACGCCTGGGTCTCGCTGACCCTTCAGGGGACAAAAGCCTCATAACCATCTTCTCTGCAAAGGCTCTCCAACGCGCCTCTCGAATTCTTATTAGGATCCTTCGAAGTTTAGGCAGGCGGCAAAAGAGGCTCTTTTTACGGCCTCCGTTTTGCCAGGCCGCTTTTGTTCCGGCTGGTTATTGACGGCCTTCAGAGAAGAGCTGCCGGCAAGTGGATGGGGCCGCGATCCAGCGGGAATCTGCCCCGCGGAAAGGAAAGAGCAGGGACAAAAGAGCAGCCTGTTGTTGGATCAGGCCAAAGGGATCAAGTCCAGCTTCCTGTTCCTTCTCACAGTGGCCGACAAGTTGACCATTGGGGGGAACCAGCAAGCAGGATCCGACCACAGCTTTATCTTGCTCTTGCGGTTTCCAGAGGCTGGTGCGTATTCAAAAACACAGCATAGGCTTTTTTTTTTTTGCATGCGAGAACTTTCGGCTTTGCCAAACCGCTTTGCCCTCTAATATAATAATAATTTATTATTTGTACCCCGCCCATCTGGCCGGGTCTCCCCAGCCACTCGGGGGGGCTTCCAACAAATATCAAAATACATTAAAATATCACAGATTAAAAACTTCCCTAAACAGGGCTGCCTTCAGGTATTTTCTAAATGTCAGATAGTTGTTTATCTCTTCGGCCTCTGCTGGGAGGGCGTTCCACAGGGCGGGCACCACCACCGAGAAGGCCCTCTGCCTGGTTCCCTGTAGCTTTGCTTCTCGCAGTGAGGGACCCGCCAGAAGGCCCTCGGCGCTGGACCTCAGTGTCCTGGCTGGACGATGGAGGTGGAGAGGCTCCGTCAGGTATATAGGACCGAGGCCGTTTGTTTAAAGGTCAGCACCAACACTTTGAATTGTGCTCGGAAACGTACTGGGAGCCAATGTAGATCTCTCAGGACCGGTGTTATGTGGTCCCGGCGGCCGATCCCAGTCACCAGTCTAGCTGCCGCATTCTGGATTAATTGCAGTTTCCGGGTCACCTTCAAAGGCAGCCCCACGTAGAGCGCATTGCAGTAATCCAAGCGGGAGACTGGTGACTGGGAGTGGCCGCCGGGACCACATAACACCGGTCCTGAGAGATCTACATTGGCTCCCAGTACGTTTCCGAGCACAATTCAAAGTGTTGGTGCTGAGCTTTAAAGCCCTAAATGGCCTCAGTCCTGTATACCTCTCCACTCCCATTATTCATTGAGATCCAGCGCTGAGGGCCTTCTGGCGGTTCCCTCACTGCGAGAAGCAAAGCTACAGGGAACCAGGCAGAGGGCCTTCTTGGTGGTGGCGCCCGCCCTGTGGAACGCCCTCCCAGCAGAGGTTAAAGGGATCAACAACTACATGACATTCAGAAAATACTTGAAGGTAGCCCTGTTTAGGGAAGTTTTTAATCTGTGATATTTTAATGTATTTTAATGTTTGTTGGAAGCCGCCCAGAGTGGCTGGGGAGACCCGGCCAGATGGGCGGGGTACAAATAATAAATTATTATTATTATTATTATTATTATTCAAAGCCCATAACACCTTTGGCAAAGGCTGTTCCCCAACTGGAGCGCTCGCAGGCCAGTGTTTCCCAAGTGTGGGTGTTCATACTACATTGTTAAGATTTGCCTTGAGAGAGTCTTTAAACCTCTTTTGTTGACCACCAGCATTATGCTTTCCATTTTTAACTTCGGAATAGAGTAGCTGCTTTGGAAGACGATCATCAGGCAACTGCCCAACATGACCAGTCCAACGAAGTTGATGCTGAAGAATCATTCCTTCAACACTGGCGATCTTTCCTTCTTCCAGTACACTGGTATTAGTTCGCCTGTCTTCCCAGTGATGTGTAAAGTTTTTCGGAGACACCGTTGGTGGAATCTTTTGAGGAGTTGGAGATGGCGTTTATGAGTGGTCCATGTTTCACAAGCATACAGTAAGGTTGGTAGTACAACAGCTTTGTAAACAAGCATTTTGGTTTCCCTGCCAATGTCCCGGTCCTTAAACTCTCTGCACTTCAATCGGGAGAAAACTGCACTCACAGAGCTCAGGCGATGCTGGATTTGGGCATCAATGTTTTGGTCCTACAACTCCTGCGCTGAGGCTCATGGGAGCACGACTGCCATGGCAGGGGCTGATGGGAGTTGTAGTCCAACAACGCCCAGAGAGCCCCAGCTTGGGGAAAAGGCTGCTCTGGCCTCGTCCCACCTGCAAGAACGCATTTTTCCGGCTCCAGGCCTCAAATCTTGGCACGGCTGCTCTGCCACCAGCTGTGACACCCCTTGCAGCCTTACGGACGTGCGTCTCCAGCCCGGAAAGGCCTCGTTTGCAGGGGGCCGGGGGCCGGCCAGGAACAGTCCTGCACACAGCATATGCATTCCACAGGCTCCAGTTTCTCAGAGCCTTTGGGCTGAGCGCCGGACGCCGCCAGCGCCGGACACCAACGCTTTGAGGTTTGGGTTACAGCTGGCCCGGTCACTAATCCTGAGCAGACAGAGAAGCCTCGTTCCAGAAGTCAGAGCAGCTGAGGAGAGGGAGAAAGGCCCCCTGTGCACCGAGGGCTGTTTCCCAAGAATGACCCAGGCCATCATCGCTGGTCTGTTTACTCTAACACACACACACCCCAATCTCTTTGGAGTTCGCATGTAGGGCTGGGAGGCTCGGCGCAGGATTACCAGCCTGCGCCACGCAGGCTGGGGCTATTTTGGACCTTTCCTCGCAGCCTCCTGTGCATTTCCAGAGCACGCCTCTCGCAAGGAGCTGCCAGCGGAGGCTGCGCCAAGAGCTCCCCTGTTTCCACCATCAGGAAAGAGGAGGCACGACAAGGAGTTTACGGAATTGTGCACGGCGCAGAGATAGCAGGCAGAGACCTCTCTCGTAACACTTAAACTGGCGGGCATCTAAGGAAGCCGAACGCCGGGAGAGTCGGGACGGAGAAAGGGAAGCCCTTCTGCACACAGCGCCTAGCTTAAACTGTGGAACTCCCTGCCACAGGACGCAGGGATGGCCGCCCCAACTGGATAGCCTGAAAAGAGGATTAGGCCAATTCATGGAGGAAGAGGGGGTGTTGGCGGCTACTAGCCAGGATGGGTGTGCTCTGCCTCCGTGGCTGAATCCCAGTTGCTGGAAGCCGCAGAAAAGGAGAGTTGCTCTTGTGCTCGGATCCTGCTTGCTGGTTTCCCACAGGCATCTAATTAGCCACTGTGAGAAGAGGATGCTGGACCAGATGGGCCCCTATTGGCCTGATCCAGCAGGCTCTTCCCATGTTCTTATCATCTCAGGACAGATCTGCATGCTTAGTTTCCCAAACTTGGGTCTCCAAATGTTTGGGGTTTTTTTGGACTACAACTCCCATCATCCCTAGCTGGCAGGACCAGTGGTCAGGGATGATGGGAATTGTAGTCCCCAAACAGCGGCAGACCCAAGTCTGGGAAGCCCTACTTCGAGTGCCCTTGCTCAGCAGTGCCTACACTGACCGGCAGCTATCCTCCAGGGGTCTCAGGCAGGGGGTATCTCTCAGCCCCTCCTGCAGAAGCAACTGGGGATTAATCATAACCATTGATATAATGATACCATATGCCTTTTTGATCATGTATGGGGTTGTTGTATTCAGACTGGAGTGTGTTTGGTTTTTTAAGGCGAGCTGCTTTGAGCACAGATATATTTCTTGCAGGGTGGATAAAAATTAAAAAAATCAGATTTTTTTGATTTAAATCGGATTTTTTTGATTTAAATTGGATTTTTAAAATAAAATGCTTTTGGAGGAAAAATCTTTCTAAATATAGTCTTCTTCTATTTAAGTTACATTGTAGTCCAAAGGCTATTCATCAGGAAATAAGGATTTGTTTTAAGTTTATCAAGTGTGCTAAAACTCAGTCTAAGTTTTTTTTAAAAAATGTTTAACCACATCAGTTAACAAACATGGATACATATGCTATCATGTTATTGTTTTAGTTAAATAAATTGTTTAAATGGTTATGAAGGAAATGATTATTTTTCTCCTTACAATAAAGTACAGCAGAAAAGTTGTCCAAATATCAACAGTTAACTTATTAAACCTCACCATAATTTCATAATTATCTGTCTATGTATTTCTAGTAGTATAACCAAATCAGTAATTTTTGATATAACTGTAAAAACTACTCTGAAAATGTATTATTCCAAAAATGAAACCTTCATATGGTTGTAAATATTAAGATTATACCAGCAAGAATGAGTCTTTCTGTAAAAAAAATATTTAAATCAAGTCTTACTGACTAGTGATTTAAATCAAGCCTTACTGACTAGTGATTTAAATCGTGATTTAAATCGTGATTTAAATCAATTTGATTTAAATCAAATCCACCCTGATTTCTTGGAAGTGTGATATAGATAGAAAGACTACCGCCCAGAAGTGTGTGGCTGGGGCAGCCTGTCGCGCTCTGCTAGCCGAGCAGGAGATGTGCTTGCACGGCTCGCTCCTTCCTCCGTCCCTCTGCCCACATGACTGCGCCTGGTTCCCCCCAGGGAGGCCTTCGCTCTGCGTGGCTCCTCTTGGTCCCAACATCGCCCTTCCCAGAAATCAAGGCAGGGCTAGTCTCGAAGGGGAAGCCAGGGCATGCCTTTAACCCCACACGCCCACGACACTTCGCAGCGCAAGAAAACGGCAGGTGGGCATAGCTCCTTATGCATTAATGGAAGAAGATGCCCATTTTACAGATGAGAAGGAAGAGGCCCAATGCCGGACAGAGAGAGGGCTTCTAGCCAAGATGCCAATGTTCTTCCCTGAATGCCAGTTGCTGGAAACCACGGGAGGGGAGAGTGATGCTCTTGCGCTGGAATCCTGCCTGTGGGTTTCGCTTGGAGGCACTTGGGCAGGGATGGCCACCGACTTAGGTAAAGGTAAAGGGACCCCTGCCAAGGGACCCAGGTGGCGCTGTGGGTTAAACCACAGAGCCTAGGGCTTGCTGATCAGAAGGTCGGCGGTTCGAATCCCTGTGACGGGGTGAGCTCCCGTTGCTCGGTCCCGGCTCCTGCCAACCTAGCAGTTCGAAAGCACGTCAAAGTGCAAGTAGATAAATAGGTACCGCTCCGGCGGGAAGGTAAACGGCGTTTCCGTGCGCTGGTTCGCCAGAAGCGGCTTAGTCATGCTGGCCACATGACCCAGAAGCTGTACGCCGGCTCCCTCGGCCAATAAAGCAAGATGAGCGCCACAACCCCAGAGTCGGACACGACTGGACCTAATGGTCAGGGGTCCCCTTTACCCTTTACCCCTTTAAAGGGACCCCTGACCATTAGGTCCAGTCGTGTCCGACTCTGGGGTTGCGGTGCTCATCTCGCTTTATTGGCCACGATGGGGTGAGCTCCCGTTGCTCGGTCCCTGCTCCTGCCAACCTAGGCAGTTCGAATAATAATAATAATAATAATAATTTATTATTTGTACCCCGCCCATCTGGCTGGGTCCCCCCCAGCCACTCTGGGCGGCCTCCAACAGATATTAAAATACATTAAAATATCACAGGTTAAAAACTTCCCTAAACAGGGCTTCCTTCAGGTATTTCCTAAATGTCACGTAGTTGTTGATCCCTTTGACCTCTGATGGGAGGGCGTTCCACAGGGCGGGCGCCACCACCGAGAAGGCCCTCTGCCTGGTTCCCTGTAGCTTTGCTTCTCGTAGTGAGGGAACCGCCAGAAGGCCCTCGGCGCTGGACCTCAGTGTCCGGGCTGAACGATGGGGGTGGAGACGATCCTTCAGGTATACTGGACCGAGGCCGTTTAGGGCTTTCAAGGTCAGCACCAACACTTTGAATTGTGCTCGGAAACGTACTTTACTTTCGAAAGTAAAGTGCAAGTAGATAAATAGGTCCCGCTCCGGCAGGAAGGCAAACGGCATTTCCGTGCGCTGCTCTGGTTCGCCAGAAGCGGCTTAGTCATGCTGGCCACTTGACCCAGAAGCTGTACGCCGGCTCCCTTGACCAATAAAGCGAGATGAGCGCCGCAAGCCCAGAGTCATCTGCGACTGGACCGAACGGTCAGGGGTCCCTTTACCTTTACATTTAAGCAATATAACAGCAGCAACTGTAGTCAAAAGGTTTAAATGAGAGGATGCAACATTCAACCACAGACACTTAGGTGCGAAGTTTGGCTTTCTGCTTCCGTTCCCTGCCATGCACGAAAAATGAATAGAATAGAATATATTTTATTGTCATTCTCTCCTCTGGGGACAACGAAATTACTCGGCTGCTCCATCCACCCAGATAGGGCACTCCACACAAAAACAAAACAACTACAAAAACACTAATTAAAACCATACAGTACGATACAGCATAACAGGTAAGATTAGATGACTTCAAAGTCCAGGCTTCCCATTCAAGGCCGAGATCGCTCTGGAGAAGAAGCTGTTCCTAAGACGGCTTGTTCTTGTCCTCATCGTCCTGTATCTCTGTCCCGACGGCAAGAGCTCAAAGAGACGGTGACCAGGATGCGATGGATCTTTCACTATGTCCAGTGCCTTTCTATGGAACCTCATGGCATAAATCTGCTCTAAGGTGGAGAGCGAGCAGCCAACAATGTGCAACGGCATCCGTCCCTTTCCAAGAGCAGCAGGATGGAGGGGACCAGCCTTATAAACCGAAACGGGGTCCTCCTCAAGTTCTAAAACCTGAGGTTCAGGGAATCCCAAGCGCTTCACAGTCACCCAAGCACCCTGGGCCAGCAGCTGAATGCGTGAAGCTGCTGTGGTTCCTGCATTGCAAAGGGGTTGGACTAGAGGACCTCCAGGGATCTCTTCCAACTCTACGGAGCAGTCCCAGGCTCCCTCTCTGGCATCTGCCTGAACCCTGGGTAAGCTGCTGCCAGTCAGTGCTGACGACACTGAGCGAGATGGACCTCTTCCCTTGCCCTGATGGTATAGGATTACAACAAAGGAAATCTACACCGTGAAAGATCCCTGAAACGAGATGTACGTATATTTGTATAATGATACTCAAAAAAACAATATGTTTAATGATTCAGGAGCAGAATTGCTCAAAAGCAAAAATCCTCAAAGCGTTATAAACTAATTCAAAGAAATATAAATGACTCAAGAAAACCTTCCAAATAACAAAAAATAACTCAAGCTAAACTAACAAATAACCTTAACGAGTTGCCGGCTAAAATTCTCGTTTCACTGTTATGATCCATCAGTTTCCTCAGAAGGAAAAAAGTTATAAAAGTTAACTTAGTTTAGGTTTTCAACCTTTTGGATGAAGCAAGATTAGAATTCCTAGTTTGGATAATTACCACTTTCTGTTTGGGAGTGTTGTTCTTCTTCTCTGAAGTTTCTTTAATCCTCCCCCTAGATTTAATAGCAAACAAGCTACTTTGAGTTATATAAATACATTAACTTTTTTCCTTCTGAGGAAACTGAGAGATCATAACAGTGAAACGAGAATCTTAGCCGGCAACTCGTTAAGGTTATTTGTTAGTTTAGCTTGAGTTATTTTTTGTTATTTGGAAGGTTTTCTTGAGTCATTTATATTTCTTTGAATTAGTTTATAATGCTTTGAGGATTTTTGCTTTTGAGCAATTCTGCTCCTGAATCATTAATGGGTGGGGTATAAATAATAAATTATTATTATTATTATTATTATTATTATTATTAAACATTGGTTTTTTGAGTATCATTATACAAATATACGTACATCTCGTTTCAGGGATCTTTCACAGTGTAGATTTCCTTTGCTGGAATTCAGTTATTCCCGTGATTATCTTTTTCTGCCTAGCTGATGGTATAGGCAGGGCCGGCGCGTCCATTTAGGCGAACTAGGCAACTGCCTAGAGCGCCAAAATGGAGGGGGCGCTGACCAGCCTGCTCCCCGCCCGGTGCCGCCCCAACCAGCGGCAAAAACCACGGCGGCACAGGGTGCCCCGGCCGGCAGGGGGTGGGGCACCATACGTCATGCGCAATGACGTCACATGGCCCGCCCCCTCGCCTAGGGCGCAAAAATTGCCAGCACCGGTCCTGGGTATAGGAGGCAGCTTCTTGTGCCAGCCCTGTGAATGATAACAGCGGGGAAGGCAACGGCTTAAACTCAGCCCCTCTGGAAAGAAAACCCGCACCTTGGCCTCTGCCCCAAAGAGTTAAAGCCCCGAAGCGCCTCTGCAGACACAGCCATGAAGTTCATCTTTCTTCCTCCTGGCGAGAGCTATTTATAGTGCATAGTGGCGGTTTGTTTTCCCATCTGCGCTGGAGGAACACAGATATATACACTTCTTCTCACTCGCTGCCCGTCCCCCCCCCCTCTCTCTGCAGCGTCAGCTGCGCAGCCTGTGACTCAGTCAAAAGCACACAGACTCCCAAGCCAGGATGCCGGCAGAGGAGGAGGATGGAAGGAGGAGGCGGGGAGGCCTATCTTTAGCCAGCAGCGGGGGAAACCCAGCTTAGGCGGCAGCCTCTGCAGAGAACAGGGAGGTTTCTGTCTCCGCAGACGGGTGGCAGGTCAGTTCTGGCTACAAAGGCACCAAAGCAGAGAGAGACAAATTGTGGAAGGAGGCTGGGGGTCAGAGGGAGGGGCTGGGGGTGCCCACACATAGAATCACAGAATGGTGGAGTTGGAAGGGATCCCCCAAGAGTCTGGTATTCAACTGGTATTCGGAAGCATTGCTGCTTCTGACCGTGGAGGCAGGGCAGAGCCGTTGTGGCCAGAAGTCATCGATAGCCCTCTCCTCCTCCGTGAATTTTTCCAGTCCTCTTTTAAAGCCACCCACGTTGGTGTCCATCCCTGCCTCCTGTGGCAGGGAGTTCCACAGTTTGACTATGCAGTGCATGAAAAACTTTATTATTTCCTCTCTCCTGACTCTTCCAGTGTCCAGCTTGTCCACAGGTTCTGGTGTTAGGAAAGAAGGAGAAAAAACCTTTCTCTGCTCCCTTTCTGCATGCCAGGCATAATCTTCCAAAATTCCATCATAGAATCATAGAATCCTAGAGTTGGAAGAGACCCCAAGGGCCATCCAGTCCAACCCCTGCCAAGCAGGAAACACCATCAAAGCATTCCTGACAGGTGGCTGTCAAGCCTCTGCTTAAAGACCTCCAAAGAAGGAGACTCCACCACACTCCTTGGCAGCAAATTCCACTGTCAAACAGCTCTTACTGTCAGGAAGTTCTTCCTAATGTTGAGGTGGAATCTTCTCTCTTGTAGTTTGAATCCATTGCTCCGTGTCCGCTTCTCTAGAGCAGCAGAAAACAACCTTTCTCCCTCCTCTATATGACATCCTTTTATATATTTGAACATGGCTATCATATCACCCCTTAACCTTCTCTTCTCCAGGCTAAACATATCCAGCTCCCTAAGCCGTTCCTCATAAGGCATCGTTTCCAGGCCTTTGACCATTTTAGTTGCCCTCTTCTGGACACGTTCCAGCTTGTCAGTATCCTTCTTGAACTGTGGTGCCCAGAACTGGACACAGTATTCCAGGTGAGGTCTGACCAGAGCGGAATACAGTGGTACTATTCCTTCCCTTGATCTAGATGCTATACTCCTATGGATGCAGCCCAGAATTGCATTGGCTTTTTTAGCTGCTGCATCACACTGTTGACTCCTGTCAAGTTTATGGTCTACCAAGACTCCTAGATCCTTTTCACATGTACTGCTCTCAAGCCAGGTGTCACCCATCCTGTATTTGTGCCTTTCATTTTTTTTGCCCAAGTGCAGTACTTTACATTTCTCCCTGTTAAAAGTCATCCTGTTTGCCTTGGCCCAGTTCTCTAATCTGTTAAGGTCATTTTGAAGTGTGATCCTGTCCTCTGGGGTATTAGCCACCCCTCCCAATTTGGTGTCATCTGCAAACTTGATCAGGATGCCCTCAAGCCCATCATCCAAGTCATTGATAAAGATATTGAATAAGACTGGGCCCAAGACAGAACCCTGTGGCACCCCACTAGTCACTTCTCTCCAGGATGAAGAGGAGCCATTGATGAGCACCCTTTGGGTTCGGTCAGTCAGCCCCTTCTTACCCAAGCATCCTGCCTCTGAAGGAACACTCAGAACAACCCCAGTACTTGGCCAGGACCTTTATTACAGCCAACCAAACAGCCGCAGAAACGTCAGAAAAATGTTAGCGGCTCACAAGGAAGCATCAGCCGCAAGACACTTCGTGCCCTTTCACATTCTATATGAGCAATTTCTTTGTTCTCGAAGGCAAGTGTGGAAAAAGAGTGAACCTCAGAAATCGGATGTCTTTGGCGAACACACAGAGGCAATGCGTTCCGTGAGACTTGCTCCCCGTGAAATCTGCACGGCCTCGTTGTTACCGCTGTCCGTTTGAAGCAACTGCAAAACCGTCCCCACCCCGAGCTCTGAACCAGACGCTCTCCCTTCACCAAGAGTAGCTGGGATGCCTTGCGGTTTCAATGACGAGAAATTGCTAGTTGGAGGGGCCCCAAGAGCTTTTTAGCCCGGGGGCCTTTCAGGCTCAGAACTGGTAAACATCTCTTTAAAAGCACAATTTTCTCAAAGGCAACTGAAAAGGCGTAACATGCAAAACAGCTGTATCTATATATAAATTACCCACTGAAACAAACCAACATTTATCTGTTACCACAAAATAGGTGCCTTAAATAAAAAAATGTCTTATGTCGGTTTGGTTGCAAGGAGATGTCCTGGACTGGACTTTGGCAGAACTTCCAGAGCTGGGAGAGTCACAAACCACAGAGGGACATTACCTTCAGACGAGGGTTCGGTGGCTCGTGAAATCACACCCTCTGACCTGGGGCCCCAGCCTCTAGCCCCACCCTCTAAACCAGTGTTTCCCAAACTTGGCTCTACAGCTGATTTTGGACTACAATTCCCATCATCCCTAGCTGGCAGGACCCGTGGTCAGGGATCATGGGAACTGTAGTCCAAAACCAGCTACAGACCTAAGTTTGGGAAACCCTGCTCTAAACCCTAGAATTAATTTATAGCATTAATTTATAGCTTTAAAAAAAAACCTCTCTGCACATGCACAGAGGTGCATATTCTGTTGCAACTTCACTTCAACCAAAAGCAACATCCCTGAAATATGTTTTGGGGCACTATTACACTCTGGCGAACCCCCCTTCCCTGGGACACAACGAACAAAATGACAGGCTTGGAACGCGGGATTTATTTTTAAAGAGTCAAAGTGTGGTCATGGGTGGCAAGCAACACAGATGTCCAGCTGCAGCTGCCCAAAGGGAGCCTCAAATTGCCAGCTTCTCTTAATCACAACTCCAGATCTCCCTCCCTCTTAATCCCAGGAAATGAAATGTTCGCAAGGAAACTGGGGTGAGGGGAAGGGAGAGAAACCTTTCCGTCCCCTGTGAGATTCGGGCAGAACCCTGGAGGAAACCCCCCTGCCCAAGATCCAGCCAGAGTTGGATCTCAGGAACACGAAATCTCCTCTTGTTTTAATCCCATTCAAAAATATTTCTTGCCTTGGCGGAAAAGCATGGAAAGTGTGGGCAGAGGGCAGGCCGAAGGAAGTGAGCCACAAATTTATTCATCTGCAATGGATCTTGCAAAGTAAGTACGGTAGGAGCAAAAGAGCACATGAATATGTACATGATTCCCTGTATGCACCCTCACCAAAATAATAGTTACATAAGTTATTATTATTAATAATATAGCTGTTCATGGAGTCTCATTTAAATAAATCTTCTTCATGAAGAATGGGTCAATCAGTGGTCTTCAACCACAACATGTATCCAGAACCTCCATTTACAGGAGCAGAGTACCTCGGGAAAATAGTCTGCTTTGCTTTTGGACTTTCTAGAGAAATCAGGTTGGGCAACATTAGAAACAAGGGGTTGTAGCCAGCTACTCAGAGTAGGCCCACTGTCATTAATGCACCTGAGTTAGCCATGTCCTAACTCAGGGATACTCTTGAGTAGACTTTGCATGTGGCTAAGAGCCAAGAAGGGGTCTTAGGTCACCAACAATTTAGTGGCGGGGGGAGGCATAGCTGTCAACCCTCCCTTTTTTGGCGGGAAACTCTCTTATTCCAATGCCGTTTCCCGCTGCTATCCCGGATTGTTGATATCCCTTAAATTTCCCGGATTCCAAAGGAAGCAGCTCCTCTCCCTCCCTGCCGGCCAGGGAGGCTCCTCAGCTGCGTTGCTCGGCTGCCAATAAGGAGTCTGAGACCGACTGGGGGCGGACCTTGCATGCCTTGTGCAGCCAGACCCTCACGCCCAACCAGACAGACAGCCTGCCTGCCGTCTATGCGCTCGCTCTTTCGCTCACCTGTTGGCGCGCAGCCTCTGGAGTGCAGGGTGGCGAGGCTACTTGGTGCCATTGCACCGCCCTTGCGGCATCCCTTATTTTCAAATCCGAAAGTTTGGGAAAATCCCTTCTTTTCAAATCCGAAAGTTGACAGCTAAGGGGGGAGGGGGGCGGATGCATGCCTTTCCTAGGAAACCTTAAGGCATGTGTATTAAAACACGAAAACACACTGTGTATGTATTAAGAACAAAAAACAAAACAAAACCCCACCACAAATCACCACTCTGCTATAACCAGCAGGCTCTCAAAGGGAGGCTGAAAAAGGAAAAAGCCAGCGGGAATGAAGGCCTTTGCCTCTGTGGGAAGAAATAGCCCGTTTTGCTATTTAAAACAAAACCAAAAAGCCAAAGAACTGGGAGTCCTTCTAAGATTACTAATAGCCATAAGACAATATGCATAACAGTTTTGCCCTCTGTGTTCAGAGGATACAATGCACAGAGCAGGAAGGATGCCTCAAATGTGATCTAGGATTAGTTGAGAGAAGAGAAATAATGTATTAGATACAGATAATGTACTCAGTCAATAACATTTATCAAAATGTTTTCTTGTATAAAAACGAAAATATATTGTATACAAAATGTATATAAAAGAAGATTGAACTGTACATGTTATAACCAACAACTGATCAATTAAAAAAAAAATGTGATCTAGTACAAACTCCCAGGTGGGATGCCTTTCAAGCTGTTGCGCTTGTTGCTATATCAGGGGATTACGCGGTGTGGCAGGAAGACTGTGTGTCCCTCTGCCTCTGCATGAGCTAAGGACAGAGAGAACTGGGGAGGCCCAAATCCCACTGCTGCTGCTGGGGACCCAACTTTCCCCAGAAGAATTCGATTCAGATCCCTCTGTTGCCTCGGGACCAGACAGGAGCCAAACCTCTGACGGGAGACACATGTCCACACATCGCAATCCATATAGACAAGTTTCAAAGCTTTTCTCTGCCATAAGCAATGAGTCCTTATAAGCAAACAATGTTTACTAAAGGCGCAATTTAAATAAATAACTGGCCATCAAAAATCTGACCAGCCAGAAAGGAGCAGGAAATCTACATCTTTAGGAGGAACAGCCAGGACCGAGCGGAATTTGCAGCTTTGGATGCTCAGGGGTACATCAAACAATCCACATTAGATTAAAAATAAAGGACGGTGAATGAAATTTCACAATGTTTCCCTCACTTTGCATTTCCACATTTATATTTGAGCTTTCACACAGGGTAAAGTCCACTTTTGGAACGACAGCAGAACACGGCACATGTTCAGAACTCGTTTCCACATTATTTGCAAACGGATTTTTTTTCCTGGAAGCAAACAGCACAGGTACGAGCACCAACCTTGCGCTATATTTCACCGTAGCTCCAGTTACCTCGTGTGAAAGCTCCTTAACGGTAGGGGGAAAGTCATGAAATGGAATAAACGGCCACGGAGACGCAGCCTAGGTTAAAACACCTGCCACACAGCTGCCTATGTAACTGCAATATTATAAAATAAAAAAATTCCTTCCCGTAGCACCTAGGAGACCGACTAAGTTTGTTCTTGGTATGAGCTTTCGTGTGCATGCACACTTCTTCAGATACACTGAAACAGAAGTCACCATCTGTATTTAAAAAACACAACAATAATACTCAGCTTGAGAAAGCGTTCTGTGTAACTTTGCAAAGGGCTCTTTTGTCTCACTTAATCCACGTTTCTCCTATCGTGGGACTAAAGGACTCCAGTGAAGTTCTGCCTGGGACTTGAACACAGCACTTTGCTTTAGCGGCTGAGTCGGGGACCAGGCTCCCCACCATAGCTGTCAACTTTCGGATTTGAAAATAAGGGATGTTCCCGAACTTTCGGATTTGAAAATAAGGGATGCTGCAAGGGCGGTGAAATGGCACCAAGTAGCCTCGCCACCCTGTGCTCGAGGCTGCGCGCGAACGGGGGAGCGGAAGAGCGAGCGCGTAGACGGCAGGCAGGCTGTCTGTCTGGTTGGGCGTGAGGGTCTGGCTGCACAAGGCATGCAAGCTCCGCCCCCAGTCGGTCTCAGACTCCTTATTGGCAGCCGAGCAACGCAGCTGAGGAGCCTCCCTGGCCGGCAGGGAGGGAGAGGAGCTGCTTCCTTGGAAATCCGGGGAATTTAAGGGATATCAACAATCCGGGATAGCAGTGGGAAATGGCATTGGAATAAGGGAGTTTCCCGCAGAAAAAGGGAGGGTTGGCAGCTATGCTTCCCCCCACCCCTTCTTTTGCTAAGGAGAAATACAAATGTTGCAAATGAAGAAGGCAAAACAATACAGAGACCTGTTGGTGCGCGCTCTGCTTTGAAAACTTAACGAGGGCAGCGGGCGGCATGGGAAGGGAGGTTGTGTAGGTGTCTTGACCCAATTACCCCAATTACTGCCAAGGCTGGTGATTAAACCTCGCTTCCCAGAAGCAACAGAAAGCACATTCCAACGGGAGGAAGAAGGACTCCTACGGAAGAGAGCATAACAAGATCCAGAGCTTGGCGGATAACTCTGTATCCGAGGAATGCGCCCTTTTCATTTATGAAGGACGCGGCCCCCCACCCCGCTCCCCACTTCCATATTATTGCACATACACAAAAAGGGGTGGAGCAAAACAAACTGGGGTGGAGTCTCCTCTTAAACACACAAGATCACACGCGTGTGCACAGATATTACCCCAGTAACATCCCTATTCTAGATGATAGATAGATTAGATAGATAGATAGATAGATAGATAGATAGATAGATAGATAGATAGATAGATAGATAGATAGATATAGATCTATATACAGTGGTCCCTCGACTTACGAATGACCCGACTTACGTTGTTTTCGAGTTACGAGGGATCAAAGCGGCCGCGTGCTTCCGAATTTTTTCGACTTCCGAAAGGAAGTCGCGGCCGTTTTAGATAGGGTTTCCTCGAGTTACGAAGTTTAGATGCGGTTTTTTTTGACCTACGAATTTTTTCTCCCCAATGCATTCCTATGGGGACTCGACTTACGATGTTTTCGATCTACGAAGGTCTCGTCGGAACGGATTATCTTCGTAAGTCGAGGGACCACTGTATATAAAATCGTTCAAGTTGGATGTTTGTTAACCATCGCCTTTCTCCGTAACCCCTTGATCGATTCCGTTCAAATTTGGACACAACGTTCCATGCCCATATGGGAGTGATCATATGTACTTACATTGCACAAATACCACACCTTTCCCAGGTAAAAATGTGATTTTGTGCAAAAAATATAACGCCCTCCAGTGGACGTTAAACAGTACAGCACAACACACCCGTTTCCGACCCCTCCTCCTCCTTTCCCAACGTCACTACCACCATCCAATCGACAGACAGACCGCCCACAAACGCTACTGCTTGGCTCCGCCGGCAGGTATAGAGCCACGCTGGGCGGAATTGCCATTTTCCCGGTTTAGCCAAAAACGGGAGGGGCAAACGGAGAACACGTAGACTGAACTTCAACGAGATAAGGTGTAAGTAAGGATACGCTTTCTCTTTCATACTGTATCTTACTTTTCCATTTCACCAAATCGGCCACAGCAAGGCGTGGCCGGGTCAACTAGTAGATAGATAGATAGAAGGATAGATAGAAGGATAGATAGATGATAGATAGATAGATAGATAGATAGATAGATAGATAGATAGATAGATGATAGATAGATAGATGACAGAAAGATAGACAGATTTCACCAGCCTTTCGCTTGTGAACATGACAGGGAATTTATAGGATGCTGCAGGCGAGGTTATTACCGATAAGGGTCATCTCGTGGCACACAACTGGCATAAAACATTGCCAAGAGCCCAAAGCACAAAGCATCAGATGGTCTTAGGCAATGTTTTCTCTCTTTCAGGCCATGCACCAATCTGCAATATGGATCTAGCACTTTAAGCCTACCTTGCAGGGTTGGTTGGGAAGATGCAGCACGGCAACTTTCTACTACTTAGCCCGTTTGCACAGGAGTCGGGGTGCGAAGGCTGCAAAACCTCGAATCCCTGCGACAGGTTGAGCTCCCGTTGCTCGGTCCCTGCTCCTGCCAATCTAGCAGTTTGAAAGCACGTCAAAGTGCAAGTAGATAAGTAGGTACCACTGCAGCGGGAAGGTAAACGGCGTTTCCGTGCGCTGCTCTGGTTCGCCAGAAGCGGCTTAGTCATGCTGGCCACATGACCTGGAAGCTGTCTGTGGACAAACGCCGGCTCCCTCGGCCTGTAAAGCGAGATGAGCGCCACAACCCCAGAGTTGTCCGCGACTGGACTTATCCATCAGGGGTGCTTTACCTTTTTAACCTTGCTTTAAGGAGCCATTGGGTGCCTAGCTGACATATCTGGGTTTCTAACACTGTATCCAGGAACTCACAAAGGCGCAGCTGTAGGCCTTGATCTCAGGGCAAGGCAGCAGCTGGTGCTGTCATGTCTGCTAGCAGCAGGAGGAGCGGGTGCAGAGACAGGTGACCTCTCCAACGCGACAGGTGCTCTCCTGGGAGTAGCGGGGGGTGGGGACTGCAGCTGGACAGCTTCAGACAGTTCTGCGGAGACCTTCCTTCCTAATCAGGATCAGCCCCCTTCAAAGGGTTTTGCTTTTTAATATTCACAGGCAAAAGGAGGCGCTACGGTGCCCCTGGACACACACCCAGAAATGATGCACAAACCGCTTAACGAGCTTCATCTAATTTATCTCGACAACAAGGCTGTGGTTTAACTTGGGGTCGCCCAAAAGACGCTCTCTGCAAACCCCTAGCGCTCAGTCCACGGTCCCACTCTGAATCCACACCATGTCTTTACAGTACCAGTCAACTGCTCTGACTTTGCCTCCGCTGGGGATCTCCCAGGGAAATATGCCAGGGCAAAATAAAAAATAAAAAAATCCATCCAGTAGCACCTTGGTAAAGGGACCCCTGACCATGAGGTCCAGTCGTGACCGACTCTGGGGTTGCGGCGCTCATCTCGCTTTACTGGCCAAGGCGTACAGCTTCCGGGTCATGTGGCCAGCAGGACTAAGCCGCTTCTGGCGAACCAGAACAGCGCACGGAAATGCCGTTTACGTTCCCGCCGGAGCGGTACCTATTTATCTACTTGCACTTTGACGTGCTTTCGAACTGCTAGGTTGGCAGGAGCTGGGACCGAGCAACAGGAGCTCACCCCGTTGCGGGGATTCGAACCGCCGACCTTCTGATTGGCAAGCCCTAGGCTCTGTGGTTTAACCCACAGCGCCACCCGCGGGTCCCATAGAGACCAACGAAGTCTGTTCTTGGTATGAGCTTTCGTGTGCATGCACACTTCTTCAGATACACTGAAACAGAAGTCACCAGACCCTTATATAATGTGAGAGGGTGGGAGGGGTATTACTCAGAAGGGTGGTGGGAATGGGTGATTGGCTGATAGGTGAGGTAAACCTGTTGACTGTTAGACTGCAATTGGTCTTACAGGAGAAAGCAAGGGGTGAGATGGCTAAAAATGCCAGGGCAGTTATAGATTAAGCTTGCCATACAGATGCGGGTGCTGCTAGAGGCAGAAAGAGGCGGGTGTGTGTGTGTGAGTTCCAGCTGCTACCCTCCAGGCAACAAGCACCCCCACCCCATGCCCCAGGAAGATTAACAAGCTCTGGCGCAGCCAAGGAAAGGAGGTCACTACTGATTGTTCTCCGACAGCCGCCTTCGCTAACCTGCTGGTTCCCTCCAGGTGGTTTGTGGACTACAAATCCCATCACACACACACACCCAGCCTCCAGTGGCTGCTAGGATCGCATAGACCAGTGTTTCTCAACCTTGGGTCCCCAGATGTTGTTGGACTACAACTCCCATCATCCATAGCTAGCAGGACCAGTAGTCATGGATGATGGGAGCTGTAGTCCAACAACATCTGGGGACCCAAGGTTGAGAAACACTGACATAGACGACACACAGGCCCTCACCTCCTGACATGCATTGACCGCTCATTTACTTAAGGCACAATCAGGAGTTGGGAGAATCCAAGTGAATGGTCAGTCACCGAAAGCCCAAAGTCCCTGTCCTGCCTTTGTCATTAACCAGCTTCCAGGCTTTATAATATTTACATGAACGAGCAAGCACTTTTAAATCCCTACACCTCTTTTACTCAGCAGTAAACCCTCCTGAGCTGGACGGTTGCCTGGCTGCCTGTCCTGCCCTCCTGAACTTTCCTCCTCGCAACTTCGCTTCCAGTGTTGTTTTAACAGCATCACTTCCTGGCTGTTCACAAAAATGGCTATATTGTACTGGTGTGGAGAACCCTACCTCTTTTTGAAGGCTGTACCTCACTTTGCACTTAATTCTGCCTCGCATCCACCACTCAACAGAACCAAATCAGAGGCGAGGGTTTTTGTGTTGTTTTTTTAAAGGAGCAATATCCCACATTAACAGAGCTCAAAGCAGGCAGTTTGATCAAAATAATTGGGTCTGCTTATTTCAGTGGGTCTGCTCTGAGCATGAGAACATTGGATATTGCCTCAGGACACAGGAACTCCCTAAAAGCACCAGCCAAAAAGAAAAGTGTAGCCCCAGTCCTTCAAAGCATCACAGGCCTCTCCCCAAACCCTGAATTGTTCAATCCAGTTCAAACCTCATTTGCTTACAAACTGCACAAATTTCTTCTGTGGGTCAAATACATGGATTTTTCCCCCAATCCCAGAATTTAAGTCCCAAGCACATTTTGAGGGTCCAGCTCTTGACTTGTCTTCAACGTTTGGCAGTTGTTAACTGACAATATCTTTAAAAACTGGCATGCAATGGTGTCTCTGATATTTGCGTCCAACACATGACATGCAACTGCTTTCAGTACCTTGGCTGCCAACAGTTAGGAGATCCGACAAGCGAGAGATGCTAACAAGCCTAACAGCACGATCCCAGACAAGTCTTCCTCGTGAGTAAGTCCCGTGGAGTTCAGCGGGGCTCACTCCTAGGAAAGTACGCACAGGAGTCGGGGAAACCCGACTCAGACCCGGCAGGGAAAGTCTTACAACACGCAGAGAGATGAGTCCCAAACCCCATCTCAAAACTTCAGAAGCGAAATCCCAGGTTTGGAACTTGGTGAGAGCAGTTCTTCTTCCAAACCCTGAAGAATCTGCCACTTTTTAGCTCTGGACTAAAAAGTGCTTGGGGGGGGGGGTCCCGGCACAGCACCGCACACGCCGCCAGAATGGGCGAGACCCGTCCGGCCCGCGGCACGACTCGAGGGCCGCCTGCAGCACGGTTGGGGAGAGGGGTCTCCAACTCCTCGGTTAACCACCAACAAAATATTTGAGGGGTCCAGGCTCCCCCCCCCCAAGTTGATGGGCACCGCCATTGAAAGGACGTGCGTGCGCCATGGCTGGTGATCGATCCCCCCCCCAAAAAAAACCCAAATATTTTGTTCAAGTTGGCAAGCTTTTGGGGAGACGGGCCCCTTCCTCCCTCCCTCCCGCGCGCCCCTTCCCTTCGCCCCGCCACTCACAGCACGCACAGGGCGTAGGCTCCGGCCACGCTCTCGCTGTCGCGCACCAAGAAGCTGCCGTCGCGCCCCGCGCGGGCCAGGAGCTCTTCGGCCGCCGCGCGGCTCAGGTCCTTGTGGTACCACGACGGCGGGGCCGCGGGAGGAGGAAGCGGCGGCGGAGGCGGCTGCAGCGCGGCGGCCCCTGCGCCCGCCATGCCCGGAGCAGAGCGGCGGAAGCGAGGCGGGCGCTTAGCAGAGCCCGGCGGCGAGGAGGAGGAGGCGGCGCCCCCGACGGGCGGGCTGCGAGGGGCGCATGGCGGCTGCGGGAGGAGGCTCTTGGCCCGGGGCGCCCACGGGGGATCGTGCAGCCGGGGCGGAGAGGCAGCAGCAGCAGCCGCGCTCGCTCGCTCGCTTCCTTCCTTCCTTCTTCTTCCCGAGCCTGTGGCGCTTCTCGTCCGGCGAGGCGCAGTGGCGAGGGGAGCCGCTTGGCGGCCCCTTCGAGGCGGGGAAAAGGCGCCTCCGCGCCTCCTTCTCCGCCTCCTCCTCCTCCTCCGGGCAGCGGCGAAGAAAGGGCTCCGACCAAGCAGGGACCGGGTCCCCGCCAAGCCCCGCCGCGGCGAAGGGGAAGGGCGCGCCGAGACGGGGAGGGCGTCGTGCGCCCCGGAGGCGCCCCTTGGCTCCCAGTTAGCTCCCACTTCCCACCGGGACGGAGAGAAGTTGGGAAGGAAGCGGCAGCCCCGACTCGGCTCCTCCGACAAGCCCTGGCCCCCCCCCGGCTCCCGTCGTCGTCCTTCTCCGCCCGGGGGGGACGGGAGGACGGCGGGCGCTTCCTGCTCGGCGGCGGAGTCTCCCGGGGCGAGGGAAGCGGGAGAGACTTCGCAGGCCGGGGCTCCGGGGGTGGGGACTCCGAGGAAAGCCCTTCGGACGCAGCGCGCAGTCGAACGGTGGAAACTCCCTCCCGGAGGAGAGGGGGGCGGGTTGAGTGAAATGTTGCGGGAGGGGAGGGCAGCCCCGTCCCGCAGAACCGATCCCATGGCGCAGTGCGCGCACGCTCTTTGTATGGCAATACCCAGCAGAATATTGGATTGGGGGGGCCCAAGGGACCTCAGTGGGCTCCCTATTCCGCAGGAGGCAGCATATGTATTTTGGGGTTTTATATTCTGATTTTATTCTGGGAACTGAGACCAGCAGGTATAGGTAGGTATATAGATTCTAAATAATAATGTTAATAAGAAGTCACCAGCTTGGGTGGCTTGTTGGAAAAGGACTGGAATGACTACGATGAAAAAATAAAGGAATCTGTTGGCATCTATGAAGTGACACATAGGTTTGTCAAATGTTGACGCTTTTGTTTTGTGTGGGATCCTTTTCTATGTGGCCATGTTTAAATTGTGTTTACAGAACCTAGAATAAAAGTCTTACACTTTAAAGAGAGTCAGTGTGGTGTAGTGGTTAAGAGCAGTAGACTCGTAATCTGGGGAACCAGGTTCGCGTCTCCTCTCCTTCCCATGCAGCTGCTGGGTGACCTTGGGCTAGTCACACTTCTCTGAAGTCTCTCAGCCCCACTCACCTCCCAGAGTGTTTGTGGGGGGGGAGGAAGGGAAAGGAGAATGTGAGCCGCTTTGAGACTCCTTCGGGGAATGATAAAGCGGGATATCAAATCCAAACTCCTCCTCCTCCTCCTCCTCCTCTTGAAAAGTAGGTTGGACAAATTCATAGAATCAGAGAGTTGGAAGGGACCCCGTGGGTCATCTAGTCCAACCCCCTGCAATGCAGGAATCTCAACTAAAGTACCCAAGACAGACGGCCATCCAACTTCTGCTTAAAAACCTCCAAGGAAGGAGAGTCCACCACCCCCGGAGGGAGTCCATTCCACTGTGGAACAGCTCTTACTGTCTGAAAGTTTTCCTGATCTTGAGTCAGAATCTCCTTTCATGGAGGAGGAGAGGGCTATTGATGGCTACTTCGTCAGCATGGCTTTGCTCTGCCTTAGCAGGCAGAGGCAGAAATGCTTCTGAATCCCAGTAGTAGAAGGAGGGGAGAGGTCTGCTGGGGCCCCTGGTTGGCCCCTGTGAGAACAGGCTGCTGGACTAGATGGGCCATTGGCCTCATCCTGCAGACTCTTCTTATGCCCTTGAAGAGAAGGAAGTTCTAGTGTTATGAGAGAGGAAGGAAACCTTTTCTCCATCCCATGCATCATTTTATAAACCTCTTTGCATGTCGCCTCTTTGCTTTTTATCTAAACTAAAAGGTCGCAAACGCTGCAACCTTTCCCCATATGGGAACAAAATAAAAAATAAAAAAATTCCTTCCAGTAGCACCTTAGAGACCAACTAAGTTTGTTCTTGGTATGAGCTTTCGTGTGCATGCACACTTCTTCAGATGCACATATGTATCTGTATCTGAAGTTGTGTATCTGAAGAAGTGTGCATGCACACGAAAGCTCATACCAAGAACAAACTTAGTTGGTCTCCAAGGTGCTACTGGAAGGAATTTTTTTATTTTTTATTTTGTTTTGACTATGGCAGACCAACACGGCTACCTACCTGTAACTGAACCCATAGGGGAGTTGCTCTATCCCCTCAACCCTGTCGGTTGCCTTTTTCCAGTCATGGCCCCAAGCAGTTGTTAGCCCACACTTCCCCTAACATTTCCTCATCACTTTCCCTATCACAGAAAATCAGATTCGGGGATAGTGGGTGGGTGGGCAGAAGCAGGTCTGTTGCACAAGAATGGAAAATCAGCGTCAGTTCCGCTGCAGCCTGAATTTGCCGGTAGGTGATCGCATTCCACCTCTAAATTGCAACAGTCTGGAAGTCTGTTATACTTTGCAGAAAAGCACACAGGCTCAGATAGTTAGATTACAAAACAATTGTTGGCCTAAAATAATTCAACTCTTATGGTTTTAAGAGAGGATGAGATACATTCACAGAGAATAAGGCTGTCAATGGCTGTGTTCTGCCACCACCCAGACAGAGGCATTGATACTTCCAAATATCATTTGCTGAGAACTGGAAGTTTGGTGGGGAGTATTGTTCTGCTCATGCTTTGCTTATGGACTTCCAATAATAATAATAATAATAAATATTATTTGTACCCTGCCCATCTGACTGGGTTGCCGCACTCTGGGTGACTTCCAACAAATACAAAAGCATAATAAAACATCAGACACCAAAACCTCCCTACAGGTGAAACCGAAAAATTAGAATATCGTGGAAAGGGTCATTTCTTTCAGTAATTCAACTTAAAAGGTGAAACTAATATATGAGATAGACTCATGACATGCCAAGCGAGATATGTCAAGCCTTTATTTGTTATAATTGTGATTATTATGGCATACAGCTGATGAGAACCCCAACTTAACAATTTCAACTTTGGGGTTTTCATCAGCTGTACGCCATAATCATCACAATTATAACAAACAAAGGCTTGACATATCTCGCTTGGCATGTCATGAGTCTATCTCATATATTAAACTCCAGTAGCTAATGAAAACAATTGCTTACATAAATGGACTTTTCCACGATATTCTAATTTTTTGAGTTTCACCTGTATACAGGGCTGCCTGCAGATGTCTTCTAAAAGTTGTATATTTATTTATCTCCTTGACATCTGATGGGAGAGCGTTCCACAGGGCAGGTGCCACTAGCAAAAGGCCATGATAGGATGGTTGGCCACTGTAGAAAAAACAGTCTTCAGAGGTAACCCCTTGCAGAACACATAACCCTCCCCAAAAAAACCAACCTATAGGCCAAAAATGCATCGAGGACCCGTTTTCTAATTGTTTGCTATGCATTGACATGGTGGTGGGGCTGCTTTGGGACCCACCGTAGGTCAGGCTGCAACTGGTAGTGTAGACAAAGGAACATTTCTAGCCCTCCAGATATTGCTGGACCACAACTCCCATAACCCCCAACCATAGCTGTCAACTTTCGGATTTGAAAATAAGGGATGCCGCAAGGGCGGTGCAATGGCACCAAGTAGCCTCGCCACTCTGCGCTCCAGAGGCGAACGGGTGAGTGAAAGAGCGAACACGTAGACGGCAGGCAGGCTGTCTGTCTGGTTGGGCGTGAGGGTCTGGCTGCACAAGGCATGCAAGCTCCGCCCCCAGTCGGTCTCAGACTCCTTATTGGCAGCCGAGCAACGCAGCTGAGGAGCCTCCCTGGCCGGCAGGGAGGGAGAGGAGCTGCTTCCTTTGAAATCCGGGGAATTTAAGGGATATCAACAATCCGGGATAGCAGCGGGAAACGGCCTTGGAATAAGGGAGTTTCCCACCAAAAAAGGGAGGGTTGACAGCTATGCCCCCAACTACAGGCTGTGCTTGCCGGGACAGATGGGAGTCCTAACAACATCTGGAGGGATGCATTTAGCTCAGTGACCAAACTCCTGCTTTGCACACAATCTCCCAGGTTCAATTCCTGGCAGCATCTGCAGGTACATTTCTGTGGTGTGCCATCCTGGGATCTTCAGACAAAGGGCAGTATACAAATTTACAATTAATGATAATAAGTGTGGTGCCCTGGTTCTTCTCATACCATAGTTTACTGTGAGCATAAGAAGAGTCTGCTGGATCAGGCCAACGGCCCATCTCAGCCAGCATCCTGTTCTCACAGGGGCCAACCAGATGCACCAGTAGGGAAACCAGCATGCAGGATCTGAGAGCAAAAGCAACTCTCCCCTCCTGCGTTTTCCAGCAACTGGTTTTCAGAAGCATTGGTGCCTCCAACTGGAGGCAGATCACAGCCATCCTGGCTAGTAGCCTTCCCTCCAAGAATCTGCCTGAAATATACTCGGGGTCAAGTGTGAATTTCATGCTCTTTATTTAGCTCATAGTAGCAAGGAATGGATCTTTCCCCAAAACGTCTGCTATATATACATTATTTACACAATGTAGTTTATTGTACAAAACTCACAAAGGGTAAAGGGACCCCTGACAGTTAAGTCCAGTCGCGAACGACTCTGGGGTTGCGGCGCTCATCTCGCTTTACTGGCCGAGGGAGCTGGCGTTTGTCTGCTTCCACAGACAGTTTTTCCGGGTGATGTGGCCAGCATGACTAACTGCTTCTGGCGCAATAGAACACCGACACCAGAACAGCGCACAGAAACGCCGTTTACCTTCCCTATTAATCTACTTGCACCTTTTGAGGTGCTTTCGAACTGCTAAGTTGGCAGGAGCTGGAACCGAACAACAGGAACGCACCCCGTCACGGAGATTCAAACCGCTGACCTTTGGATCGGCAAGCCCAAGGCTCACTGGTTTAGACCCCAGCGCCACCCGCACCCCTCAAAACTCACATATACATGTACAAAGCTCACATATCCGTACATTAGTAACGGATATGACCTCCGCTAGGGATGCGGGTGGCGCTGTGGGTTAAACCACAGAGCCTAGGGCTTGCCGATAAGAAGGTCAGCGGTTCAAATCCCCGTGACGGGGTGAGCTCCCGTTGCTCAGTCCCTGCTCCTGCCCACCTAGCAGTTCGAAAGCACCTTAAAGTGCAAGTAGATAAATAGGTACCGCTGTGGTGGGAAGGTAAACGGCGTTTCCATGCGCTGCTCTGGTTCGCCAGAAGCGGCTTAGTCATGCTGGCCACATGACCCGGAAGCTGTACGCCGGCTTCCTCAGCCAATAAAGCGAGATGAGCGCCGCAACCCCAGAGTCATCCACGACTGGACCTAACGGTCAGGGTTCCCTTTACCTTTACCTATGACCTCCACTATTTTTAAGCAGCATTTGAACACGGTTTGGCATGGAGTTTACTAGTTTTGAACAGTCACTGTTGATTTTCGGATCCCTGTGCCACACTTGAATCAGTGCCTCAATGAGCTTCTCACAGTCTACAGCACAGAGGCGACTTTTGCATATAGCCCACAAATTCTCAATGGGATTTACGTCCGGGGAATTCCCTGGCCAATCAAGTACCTTGTGTCTGCTGCTCTGTCCTGAATTTCTTCATCACTTTTGATGTGTGAGAGGGGGCTAGGTCCTGCTGCAATATCCCAGTACCGTCAGGATACCTCTTTTCCAGCTCTGGAATAACTCTCTTTCGTAGAATCTCAATATATTGTGGCGAGCGCATCATTCCTTCTATTGGCTGCAGGCTTCCGACACCATAATGACCAACTGACTTTCCGTGTTTGTTTTGAGTACAGGATTATGTGCAAGATAGAAAACATGCTTTGTTTCAATGAATTTGCACAAGGGTGTACGTTGGTGGCCGTCACTGCCTCCTGTGGGCAGTGGAAGGAATTTCTCTACCCAGGATCTTCCAGTGTTCAGTTTTATTGAATGTCCTCAAGTTTTAGTGTTATGAGGGAGATGATAATGGCCAAATAGCCATAACGATGTTTCACTAGAGCTCCCTCGATACCTTGCCTGCTCTGCCCCACACTTGTGAGCTGAAGGGCTGAACTCTCTCCTCGTGTGCAGGTGGTCCCCCTCCGTTGCCACAGGGGTGGGTGGGAGACAACCCCCTCTCTGCCCAGGGGGCCTCCCCTCCAGGGCACTGCCAGTACATGAAGGCACCGGGGCTGCGTGGGTGCTCAATTCCGCCAGCATGCATGCGGAACACCCCACTCCTCCACCTCCAAAAAGTATGTGCGCAGCCCACAAGAATGTACACCCGCCCACAGTTGAATTAATACTCTCCTGTTTTGTTTTGCAGCCAGGCCTGGAGAGAGAGAGTGCCGATCTAGCACCATCTGTTGGCCTTCCAGGGAGAATCCGAGATAAAAGCAAAAGACACGGAACCGAAGGGCTGTAGCCGATCCTCTCTTTTTACAGGGGTAACTTGAGACATGAGTCAACAGTGTGATGCAGCAGCTAAAAAAGCCAATGCAATTCTGGGCTGCATCAATAGGAGTATAGCATCTAGATCAAGGGAAGTAATAGTACCACTGTATTCCGCTCTGGTCAGACCTCACCTGGAATACTGTGTCCAGTTCTGGGCACCACAGTTCAAGAAGGATACTGACAAGCTGGAACGTGTCCAGAGGAGGGCAACCAAAATGGTCAAAGGCTTAGAAACGATGCCTTATGAGGAACGGCTTAGGGAGCTGGGTATGTTTAGCCTGGAGAAGAGAAGGTTCAGGGGTGATATGATAGCCATGTTCAAATATATAAAAGGATGTCATATAGAGGAGGGAGAAAGGTTGTTTTCTGCTGCTCCAGAGAAGCGGACACGGAGCAATGGATTAAAACTACAAGAAAGAAGATTCCACCTAAACATTAGGAAGAACTTCCTGACAGTAAGAGCTGTTCGACAGTGGAATTTGCTGCCAAGGAGTGTGGTGGAGTCTCCTTCTTTGGAGGTCTTTAAGCAGAGGCTTGACAGCCACCTGTCAGGAATGCTTTGATGGTGTTTCCTCCTTGGCAGGGGGTTGGACTGGATGGCCCTTGGGGTCTCTTCCAACTCTACGATTCTATGATTCTATGAACTTGGAGAAGTGGCAGAGCTTGGAATGCAGAAGGGTCAGGGTTCAATCCCCAGTGGCATCTCCAGCCAAGGCAGGGATAGATTTCCTGCCTGAAGCCCTGGAGAGGTGCTGACCGTCATAGAATTGCAGAGTTGGAAGGGACCTCTAGAGTCATCTAGTCCAACCCCCTGCTATACAGGAATCTCAGCTGAAGCACCCTTGACAGATGGCCACCCAACCTCTCCTTAAAAACCTCCAAGGAAGGCGTCCATCGCCTTCCGAGGGAGTCCATTCCACTGCTGAATGTCTCTCGCTGTCAGAAAGTTCTTCCTAATGTTTAGTCGGACCCTCTTTTCTTGTCATTTGAATCCCTTGGTTCAGGTCAACTGCGGAGCAGCAGAAAACAGGCTCCCTCCGTCTTCCTTGCGGTGGCCCTACAGATATTTGAAGTCAGTGTTGACAATTCTGAGCTAGATGAATCGGCCAAAGGTCTTCTCCCTTACTCTTAATAGCAAAGCCAGGCAGCAAGTGTCAACAGGGCTAGAGAGGCTTTGCATAAAGAGGAAGGGAACACCCCTGGCCCCCAGAAAAGGCTGAGCATGCTCAGGAGGAGGGCCGGATTTAGGTTGGATGAGGCCCTAGCTACTGAAGGTAATGGGGCCCATTATATGTCCAGCTGTCCTTTGTCAACAACAAATGGTCCCTGTTTTTTGTGTTGAAAATATGCTATATGGTAATTTATGGACCTAATAGGTATTTAAAGCCAGCTGCACATAACAAAATATGTATTTTATCAAAGTAATTGTTGAACTGAAATACAATTAAGAAGAGGTATATTAATAGTGAAATACAGGGACGCGGGTGGTGCTGTGGGTTAAACCACAGAGCCTAGGGCTTGCCGATCAGAAGGTCGGCGGTTCGAATCCCCGCGACGGGGTGAGCTCCCGTTGCTTGGTCCCTGCTCCTGCCCACCTAGCAGTTCGAAAGCACGTCAAAGTGCAAGTAGATAAATAGGTACCACTGCAGCGGGAAGGTAAACGGCGTTTCCGTGCACTGCTCTGGTTCGCCAGAAGCTGGCCACATGACCCGGAAGCTATACGCCGGCTCCCTTGGCCAATAACGCAAGATGAGCGCCACAACCCCAGAGTCGTCCGTGACTGGACCTAATGGTCAGGGGTCCCTTTACCTTTATAAGTTTGTAGCTTTCTGTATTTTACCTGTGTTTTAATTTGAGTAAGCTGCCTTGAGTCTCAGCCCAGGAAAAAGGCAGGATAATATTAATAAGTGATAATAAAATTCTCCACCACCCACTCCCCTTCAGTGGGAACCAAGTATTTAGGGCTAGGCATTGATCATCAGGCGTTGACCCTCTTCCTTGCATTTATGAAAGCAAAGGGCACAACAGCAAATCAAATTGAAGAACCAGACTTTTATTCCTTCTCCCAGTTGTATGTTCCCAGGGGTTGCAAACGCCCCTATTCCTAGAGGCCACCAGCACCTTCTTTCCATGTCCCCGTAAGCAGACCACGTTTGCCAAGGCGATAGAAATGAACAGAAGCTGAAACAATGCCCGGAGGAAGTCCCGGAAGATAAACTCTTCTTACAGGGAAGCTGGAGTGGAAACCCAGAATAACTCTCTCCCGCAATAAGAGGAAGTGGGAAATCCCAGTGCAATTTTGCAGGGTCAAAACTCTTCAGGATCTGAGAAGTCCCTTGCAAAGTTCACAGCAGGGTTGCTAGGCAGGCAGGGAAGAGCAAGACCAGAAGCGTCCAGGGCGAGAGACCAGCCCCAGCGTTGGCATAGTACTTTGCCACATCCACATTGGGGTTACCCTGCGTTAGGTTAAACCACATCTGGATACAGCGCTTGCTGCCCCTCGTGAAGGTGGTATATTTGTAGGAGTTGCTCCAGATCTTCTCACACAGGTCTTGTGGGGTAGGGAAGACGGACTCCAGCCGCTCGCACTTTGACTTATGGGGGCACTGGTTATACCCTGGAATTGAAGGGGAAAGATGCCAGGCAGAGCAAGGCTTGTCGTTCCGAGATGCTCAGGTGGCTGGTACCCATGCCAGAGAAAGCGGGGGAGTCACCAGACATCAAGGTGGCATCGTAGCAAAACTTAAATCTGTCCCTAGCAGCCAGGACGGCCACCTTAAGATAAACCCTTCCCCTGAATGGACACTTCATTGCCTGTCTGGATACCACCCACAATTTTGAATTTGGCCAAACGATTTGGACAATTCGTTTTTAAAACCGAGTTGGCATTAGTGCGCAGCCAGACAAAAGCAACACCACGCACCTGGGCTGTCAAGTCTATAAGAACATTAACAAGGGCTTGCTGGATCAGGCCAAAGGGGGCCCATCTAGGCCAGCATCCTGCTCGCACAGTGGCCAACAGGCAGGGGCGTAGCAAGGGGGCAGGGGGGCCGCCCCGGGTTCCACCCCAGAGAGGGGTGACACTTTTTTTAAAAAAATTTTTTTTTTTAAATTTTAACTTCATTGAAAACAAGAGATAATAGACACACACACACACACACACAACCCCCCCACCTCACAAAGTGGCACCATCAGAGGGGGGGTGACACTTTATTTTTTTTAATTTTTTATCATTTTTTAATTGTTTTTTATTTTACCTTTATTGAAAAAAAAGAGATAATAGACACACACACACACACAAAACCCCCACACCTCACAAAGTGGCACCATCAGAGGGGGTGACACTTTTTAATTTTTTTTAATTTTTTAAAAATTAACGGGGGGGGTGACAAAAAAAATTGCGCCCTGGGTACCACCTGGGCTTGCTACGCCTCTGCCAACAGGATGCCCCAAAGCGAAAACCCCAAGCAGGATTCAAGCCCAAGAACAACGCTGCTCTCCCGGGGATTCCCAGCAACCAGGATTCAGAAGCATTGCAGGCACAGCCATCCTGACCAGGAGCCATCAATAGCCCTCTCCTCCTCCGTGAATTTGTCCGATTCTCTTTTAAAGCTGCAAGCTGGAGGCCACCGCTGCCTCCTGTGGCAGAGAGTTCCACAGTTTAACTATGCACAGTGTAAAGAAGTCCGTCCTCTTATGTGTCCTGAATCTTCCAACATTCAAGCTTCATCGTATGCATGAGCCACCCAACACCCCACTCAGGGGCGTAGGAAGTGGGGGGTGGGGGGCAGGCCACCCCAGGTTCCATCATGGAGGGGGTGACAAATTATCAAGGAACAATTACTGCCCTACTAGGGTGGTTCATAAAAAAAAATTATTTCTTTTTTGAAAATGCCTGCTTCAAAGGTCTTATCTTACTACACTAGGGATGATATAGCTATATATGAAATTTCATGCATATCAGTTAATATCTTGACCCTCCTCCACGAAAATAGCTGTTTACTTGGCTGTTTTCCTATGTCGTGAAGGCTGAAATTTCAATTCAGTGGAGCACTTACTGTTCCCAACCCTAACCCTGCGGAAAGCCATCTAATTAGACTTTAATTTGATTTTGACATGTTTTTAGGAGGTAATTTAATTGTTTGATTTTATATCAATGTTATGTGTCTGATGTTAGCTGCCCTGAGCCCGACTTTGGCCGGGGAGGGCAGGATATAAATAAAAGTTTATTTTTACTTATTATTATTCCTTTGTAAGAAAATATGAAATAACGTAAAACCATTTTTGCCGGCAAAAAAAAAATATGAAGGGGGGGGGTTGACAAGAAATTTTCCGCACCAGGTACCACCTGACCTTCCTACGCCTCTGGCCCCACTCACCTTTCAGACTTGGCCCCGCAATTGGGTGGTGGAGATAAGGAACTGGCCCTCTGACCTGGTCTAGTTCCACACCCTTGGGTTTGAAATAAACTAGGGGCATAGTATCATGTGTGAACCGGCCAGAAGTCCCACCTATGCACATAGCTGTCAACCCTCCCTTTATTTGCGGGAAACTCCCTTATTCCAATGCCGTTTCCCGCTGCTATCCCGGATTGTTGAGATCCCTTAAATTTCCCGGATTTCAAAGGAAGCAGCTCCTCTCCCTCCCTGCCGGCCAGGGAGGCTCCTCAGCTGCGTTGCTCGGCTGCCAATAAGGAGTCTGAGACCGACTGGGGGCGGAGCTTGCATGCCTTGTGCAGCCAATAAGGAGTCTGAGACTGACTGGGGGCGGAGCTTGCATGCCTTGTGCAGCCAGACCCTCACGCCCAACCAGACAGACAGCCTGCCTGCCGTCTACGCGCTCGCTCTTCCGCTCACCCGTTCGCGCGCAGCCTCTGGAGCACAGGGTGGCGAGGCTACTTGGTGCCATTGCACCGCCCTTGCGGCATCCCTTATTTTCAAATCCGAAAGTTCGGAAAAATCCCTTATTTTCGAATCCAAAAGTTGACAGCTATGCCTATGCAACTCTTTCCCCTCCTTCAAACTGCCATGGGAGGCGGGCGCACCAGGAAGCTGCTGCTCTCTGCAGCACCAACTGACCTTGGGACCAGTCCCAGCCCACGTGCCAGTTCTTCTTGCACGTCATGTCATTCCGACAGTCGTTCCACCACTGCTCACAGTCTTCTTTGCACAGCGGGACATCCAGGATCCTTTCTTTGCGCCAGGTCTGGTCCACCTGCACGGGGAGGAATAAGTTAGATTTATGCAGGGGGTGGGGGAAGGTTAGGGAGAAGTGGAAGGGCAACTCTGCACCCGAAGATTAATGGCCCTGGAAATCCAGCACAGCTTGCATCTGGTACGCAGGATGAGACCCTCCCTGCCCGCGGACTGTCTCTCCAGAGTAGTGCATGCAAACTACTCTGGAGAGACAGTCCGCGGGCATTAGTGACTAATGAGGATCTTTTTATCTTTTTATTTATTGCATGCTTTCAGAAATATTATATTCTATAGAAATATTATATAAATTGATGGTTTGTATGTCTCTTTTTATATATGCCAATAAAGGTGTTGAGTTGAGTAGTGCATGCTCTAGTTATCTCTCGCTTGGATTACTGCCATGCGCTCTACGTGGGGCTACCTTTGAAGGTGACCCGGAAACTGCAATTAATCCAGAATGCAGCAGCTAGACTGGTGATTGGGAGCGGCCGCCGGGACCACATAACACCGGTCCTGAGAGATCTACATTGGCTCCCAGTACGTTTCCGAGCACAATTCAAAGTGTTGGTGCTGACCTTTAAAGCCCTAAACGGCCTCGGTCCTGTATACCTGAAGGAGCGTCTCCACCCCCCATCGATCTACCCGGACACCGAGGTCCAGTGCCGAGGGCCTTCTGGCGGTTCCCTCACTACGAGAAGCCAAGTTACAGGGAACCAGGCAGAGGGCCTTCTCGGTGGTGGCGCCCACCCTGTGGAACGCCCTCCCACCAGATGTCAAGGAGATAAGCAACTACCAGACTTTTAGAAGACATCTGAAGGCAGCCCTGTTTAGGGAGGCTTTTAATGTTTAATAGATTATTGCATTTTAGTGTTCTGTTGTAAGCCGCCCAGAGTGGCTGGGGAAACCCAGCCAGATGGGAGAGGTATAAATAATAAATTTATTATTATTATTATCATCATCATCATCATCATTACTATAGCTCGAATTCGTCAGCTCCCAAAGCCCAAAAAATGTTGTTATACGCCACCCCAATCTCTGAGCAGCGAGACTCCAGGAGATTGCCCAGGTTCGGTTTCCTGGAATGAAGGTCAGCAGAGACTGATGTCTTTAGGATAAGCTGGTTTTATTTACACAGGTATACAACCTGGGCACAAGATGGAGGGGCTCACAGCACTAAGACCTCAACTGATCTTGCTTCTCCATTCATCACAGCTTTGGATCCACCACAGAGCAAGCAGGTCTCTGTCTCCAGCTTTCATAATGATGAATTGTTTAACAATAATAATTTATTATTTATACCCCAGCCACTCTGGGCGGCTTCCAACTGAATATTAAAAACAATACAGCATCAAACATTAAAAACTTCCCTAAACAGGGCCACCTTCAGTTGTCTTTTAAAAGTAAAATAGCTGCTTATTTCCTTGACATCTGGGGGGAGGGCGTTCCACAGGGCGGGCGCCACTACCGAGAAGGCCCTGTACCTGGTTCCCTGTAACCTCACTTCTCACAGTGAGGGAACCGCCAGAAGGCCCTCAGCGCTGGATCTCAGTGTCCGGGCTGACCGGTGGGGGTGGAGACGCTCCTTCAGGTATACAGGACCGAGGCCGTTTAGGGCTTTCAAGGTCAGCACCAACACTTTGAATTGTGCTCGGAAACGTACTGGGAGCCAATGAAGATCTTTCAGGACCGGTGTTATATGGTCTTGGCGGCCACTCCCAGTCAAGGAGTTATGGGGACCATTGATGGATTATGTATCAAACTATCACCCATATATGAAGTCAAAGGCAGGATTTGAAGTATAAGCAGATGATTATTGAAAGAACCAATGATATTGGGGTCTAGACAATAAAAACGTGTTATAAGACAGCTAATAAAAAAAGTAAAAAAAAAACCATCAGGAAAGGAAGGGTAGAAAGTCAAGAAGAAGCTACGTATGTTAAAGAAAAACTGATGATAAATGCTTTGAAATATATTTGGAGAATTAATAAAAACTATATTTAAAACAAACTGAATTAACTAAATAATTTTAACTGGATGTTGAATAAATGGGCAGTTAATTGTTATGGTTTTGCATTTTTTTCATGTTACTGCCTTCCCTAGTGGGTCGTGCAAACCATTATTCTGAATAACGCATTCTCTAGAGTAGGGGGAGGAGTTTGTGGAACCAAGGGGGGGGCCGAAAAAGGTTTGAGAACCACTCCTGCAGTTTCTTTCTCTAGACACGGAAGAACACGGGGCACCCAAAGTCTAGCAAATTTGGTCCGGTTCTCTTTTAGGGGAGCGTGGTGGGTAGATGTACACAGGTGAAATGCTGAGGCTCCCCCAAGCCCACCTTGTTAATCCAGGGGCCCAGGTTGGGCGAACATTCGTAGAGGCAGGTGTCCTGGATGAAGTGCCGTTTACACGCAGGTGACATGACCCCGCAGTGGTTCCAATTAAAGTTGTACAGGTAGGACTGGTCATCATGTGCGGCGTGACTCGTGCTATTCGTACAGCAAGCTTTTTCTTTCCATGGGGAGCACTATGGGGGGAGAGGGAAAGAGAGGGATGGGGGAGGAAAGGCCAACTCATCTAGCACCTCACCCTCCCACCCATGCCACAACAAGACTGGGATGTTGCACGCAGCCTTCATTCACTCACACCCCAAGCCCTGCTTCCTAGCCAGTGGAAAATTTATTCTCATTTAAAAAGTAAAGGGACCCCTGACCATTAGGTCCAGTCCATAGCTGTCAACTTTCAGATTTGAAAATAAGGTTTTTTTTCAAACTTTCGGATTTGAAAATAAGGGATGCCGCCAGGGCGCTGCAATGGCACCAAGTAGCCTCGCCACCCTGCGCTCCAGAGGCTGCGCGCGAACGGGTGAGTGAAAGAGCGAGCGCATAGGCAGCAGGCTGTCTGTCTGGTTGGGCGTGAGGGTCTGGCTGCACAAGGCATGCAAACTCCGCCCCCAGTTGGTCTCAGACTCCTTATTGGCAGCCGAGCAACGCAGCTAAGGAGCCTCCCTGGCCGGCAGGGAGGGAGAGGAGCTGCTTCCTTTGAAATCCGGGAAATTTAAGGGATATCAACAATCCGGGATAGCAGCGGGAAATGGCATTGGAATAAGGGAGTCTCCCGCAAAAAAAGGGAGGGTTGACAGCTATGGTCCAGTGGCGGACGACTCTGGGGTTGCGGCGCTCATATCACTTTATTGGCCGAGGGAGCCAGCATACAGCTTCCGGGTCATGTGGCCAGCATGACTGAGCCGCTTTCTGGCAAACCAGAGCAGCGCATGGAAACGCCGTTTACCTTTCCGCCGGAACGGTACCTATTTATCTACTTGCACTTTGCTTTTGAACTGCTAGGTTGGCAGGAGCTGGGACTGAGCAACGGGAGCTCACCCCGTCGCGGGGATTCGAACCGCCGACCTTCCGATCGGCAAGCCCTAGGCTCTGTGGTTTAACCCACAGCACCACATGCTCAGTTAGCTTGCGATTAAATCGTACACCAGTAGAACTATAGGTTTGGAAGGTACACCCCAGCTCTTAAGGCTTGGATTCCAGACCTAAGGAGAAAACCCTACACAAATCCGGAGTGGGGTCCCTAAGGCGGTTGGATGGCACTTTGTCTGCCTCCTTCTGGCAACTCCTGCAGCCAAACTGGTGTCAAACGTCTTGGTCTGCTTTTCTTTGGACCACACATCAATGAGACTTGTCTAGGCAGTCCAGGAACTCCAGACAAACTACCCAGGCTTGTGGCCCGGGGATCGTCTTGGTTATTCTCCTCTGACCCCTTCCAGAAGCATGTCAACATCCTTCTTATACCGGGGTGCCCAGAACTGGACACTGGTGGGGCCTGACCAAGATGGAATAGACTGGGACTATTACTTCCCTTGATCAGGACACTAGACTTCTGTTGATGCAGCCTAGAATAGCCTTAGCAAAAAAATAAAAATAACAAGCTGGCTTTCCTTCAGAGCTATGGCCTTGCCCAACCTCTGTTGGCTGAGACTGATGGGTGTTGTAGTACAACATAGTCCAACATCAGCAGCAGAGCACCAGGTTCGGCAAAGGCTGCCATTGCCCTGCATTCACACTCTGGCACAGCTCAGCTCAGGGAATAGAACTGAGTTTCAGAATACAATTTTGGGGGTGAGAGAGCCCCTACCTGCCCATGCAGCTCGTCCTCTTTACCAGGCACCGTCTTGTGATGTTTGCCATCCATGCACATGTTCAGCAGCGAGTCATCAGCAGCCCCGGCAGCCAAGAAAGCCAGCAGCCCCAGCAACCTCCTGCACGCTGCCATCTCCCTGCAGATGGTGGCCGGAGAGAGGTGGGGGGGGGGTAACAGATGCAAAGAACCTGGCTTGTCAAGGCTGAAGAGGGCAGCTTTGTCGGCTGCTCTCAGTGCCATGAACTGAGCATGTCTGGAGCTGTGATCAACATTGCCTCCAACCAGGAAAGGAAATTGCAGCAGATGCTTCTACCCACCCAGGTAAGATCAGCAGAGAACTCCCCTTACCCACACTTTGGGAAACCAAATAAAAAAAATTCCTTCCAGTAGCACCATAGAGACCAACTAAGTTTGTTATTGGTGTGAGCTTTCGTGTGCACTGGAAGGAATTTTTTTATTTGGTTTCAACTATGGCTTCGTCTTATATTACCCCTTTTATCAAAATTTAAACCCTTGCAATATTATCTGGAATTTATTCCTGAAACCCTACGCAAATTCCTTTTGGAAGACTCTTTGAGCTCAGTATCCTATGCTGTGGCCAAGTTTTGCACCTTAGCCATCAAAAAACATAAATCGCTTCTACTGGAAAATATACTGTAAATTTCTTTTGCGCCATTGGTTGTCCCCCCCCCCCCCAATCCTTAGGATTTTGATGCCTTGTAGCGATATTCTGATCGCTGGTTTGGAATTATACTATACTGTATTATGTTGCTGGCTTTTGCTGTAATAAACTGAGGTGATATGGCAGACCAACACAGCTACCTACCTGTAACTAGAACTTCTGGCAACCAGTTTCCCCATTTGATTTCTCAGGTTTGTTTTTTTTAAACCCCCCCCCCTCACTAAACTTTTATTTTTGCTGGAAAACAAAGCCTTACAAAAGAGAACAAGTGCCCTTTATATGCCCACTTGACTGCTTTGATATGTGGAACGGGCACAGTTACAGGTGCCAAGTGGTATCTATTCCGTATTGTTAAGAACTTGATCTCTCAGTGTGGCAAAACCTGCCCTCTGGAACTCCCTGCTTATTGACATCGGCCAGGCGCCTTTGCTGTATTCTCTGAGCCTCCTGAAAAGATTTTTGTATAGACAACCCTGCCCAGATATTTAAAAAGGTGATGCAAGATTGAATCTATTATTTTAACATTTAAAAAATCTTAAATTGCTAATTCTTCTTATTGACAATTTTATTTTTCCTTTTTTTGTGTGAATGGATTTGAGTGTTTTACATTCTGTTGTTATTCAGTCATTCAGTCATGTCCGACTCTTCGTGACCCCATGGACCAGAGCACGCCAGGCACGCCTATCCTATTTACATTCTAGTGGTGAATAAATTTTATGAAATAAGTAATAAAACAAACAACAACCCAGAGGAAGATCCTACGACCCAAATCCACAGGAGCCAGGAAAACGCCATTGAGCTGGTTTTATTTCTATCCACTTTTTAAAATAGTAACGACAACAATAAGGAAGAAAGAGGTGAAAACAAGAAAGGAAAGATATGAGGGGAGATGAGCAGTGTTCCAAACACAGCATTATAATTCCAGAAAACTCTCCTTCACAAGCATATTAGGCAAGAGTTTCTAGCCACTTTTAAGCCAGTGCTACAGGTGAGTTCCAAAAGGAGCACCAGTCCATTCCTCCATCACTTACCTGCACATACAGCCAAGGAAGACCCACTTTCAAACACAAGAAACCCTCCCAACAGGGGACCTTTTATACCTGAGCATTCTCACCTGCAGCTGCTTTCTCCCTCTCAGGTGGGCTGGCAGCGCAGCTGATGAAAGACAAGAGCTCCTTAAGCCTTAAAGAAGCACACTTCCCGATATGCCTGGAAATGGGAACTGGTTCCAAAGATCAGCCGAGGAATCGCCAGTCAATGATTGTACAAAGGAGCACTGACCTCCCACTTGGCAGGGGACATTGCCAAGCGTGCCCCACCAAGGAGACAGAGAATATCACCTCGGAGGTGCTCCAAAACATACAATCGAAAGAAATGAAAGTTTTGTCTATTTGTCTATTTATTTCCATTCATGACTTGCATCCCATCAAATAAGGGTAAAGAATAGAATAGAATAGAATAGAATAGAATAGAATAGAATATATTTTATTATCAGAAATTACTCGGCTGCTCCATCCACCCAGATAGGGCACTCCACGCAAAAACAAAACAACTACAAAAACACTGATTAAAACCATACAATATGATACAGCATAACAGGTAAGATTAGATGACTTTCAAAGTCCAAGCTTTCCATTCAAGGCTGAGATCGCTCTGGAGAAGAAGCTGTTCCTTTTTAAAAAAATTATTATTATTATTATTATTAAAATAATATTTATTTAGTTCACAAAATTATAATGTACATCACACAACACATAACATACAATCTACATTCACTAACATCTCTCATTCTTCCATACCAATCATATCTCTTTCATTCCCCTTCCCCTTCCCTCCTTCCCTCCCAGCACTCCATATCCCATACGCCTTATAGAGAAGAAGCTGTTCCTAAGACGGCTTGTTCTTGTCCTCATCGTCCTGTATCTCCGTCCTGATGGCAAAAGCTCGAAGAGGTGGTGACCAGGATGCGATGGATCTTTTACTATGTCCAGTGCCTTTCTGTGGCACCTTGTGGCATAAATCTTCTCTAAGGTCCAGTCGTGTCCGACTCTGGGGTTGTGGCGCTCATCTCGCTTTACTGGCCGAGAGCCGGCGTACAGCTTCCGGGTCATGTGGCCAGCATGACTAAGCCGCTTCTGGCGAACCAGAGCAGCGCACGGAAACGCCGTTTACCTTCCCGCCGGAGTGGTACCTATTTATCTACTTTCACTTTGACGTGCTTTCGAACTGCTAGGTTGGAAGGAGCAGGGACCGAACAACAGGAGCTCACCCCATCACGGGGATTCGAACCGCCGACCTTCTGATCGGCAAGCCGTAGGCTCTGTGGTTTAACCCACAGCGCCACCCGCGTCCCATCCCATCAAATACCTTGAAGCAATTCCTCATAAAAAGCATCAGCACTATTGCACTATTTCATACTGTAGCAAATGTAGCAATTGCGGGATTGGGGGTGGGAGAGAGAAAGAACCTAAAACACTGTAATAAAATACTGTATTTTTCCATCTATAAGACTCCCCCGTGTATATATTTTGGGACTCCAAATTGAGAAAAGGGGGGGGCGATTGCCCAGACTTGTTGAACTTTTTATGGGGGGGGTGTCAAAAATCGCTAACCCGCAGGACCTCCACAGCCAATTGCGCGCACATCTTGCCACCAATCCGTGTACAAGACGACCCCCAATTTTTAGCATAATTTTTAAATAGAATAACTTCGTCTTATACATGGAAAAATACGGTAAATATCCAATGTGAAACGGTTTCAAGTCCAATATAGATGCAGCATGAGCTGGGATAAAGGGCGGCAGCTTTAAACTGGGGTGCGGGAGGTGAGGACGCAATTGCCCCAAGAGAACAGTGGGGTGAATTGGTGTGAGCTGTAAAATGGGGTCACATCTGCTTATCTGCTGGCTTTGAAGCCTTAACTTTTGGTTTAGCGAGTGAGGGGAGGGCAGGGTTCTCCTGCTGCCTGCCTGCCAGCTACATGGGAGTGGTGGGGAAGAGGCCTCTGAGCCAGGGGTGGTTAATGGAGCTGTTGCTTTTCCTATAAGTAAGCCTCACTGGCAAAGCCATGCCGCTTGTGTGGCCGTGTAGCGGCAATGAATCCTGCGTGTAAATCTCTTGTTACACCTTTATACGGTAATAAAGCATTCAAATTTGAATAGAATTCGGAGAGAATTGTCGAATTGGAAAAGGATGCAGGAATATGCAATGCAGGAATATGCAGCTGTCTCGTGCAGGGATCGAACCTGCAACCTTGGCGTTAACAGCGCCACGCTCTAACCAACTGAGCTACTCTGGAGTTTTGTGCATCTTGCTTTGGCATCCCTGCAACTGGGTCCTTCAAAGCATCGGTCAACCCTTTGCCCTGGTCTGCATTTGGACCTGCAGATCAGAACAGGAGGGAGTGGTGGACCCTCAGCATATACTGTACTAAGGATGTCACCTTAAGACCTAATCCATTGCAAAGATGCTTAGAATTGTGGACTTGGAAGAGGTCCCAGGGGTCATCTAGTCCAACCCCCTGCAATGCAGGAATAAGTACTTCCTATGCAACAGCGAGTCTCCTTGACTGAAGTCTTTGAGACTTATAACCATGCACGAGATCTGCTTGGCGTACGCCCAGGACCTCACTTAGCCTTCCTGGGACAAACAGTTTTATGGTTGTTAATAAACTGCACAGATCATTGATGAGGACTTAGCAGTAGGCAGACTGCCTTGTCAGATCAGGCACCTGGGCCTGTCCTTGATTTGCAAAGCTGGCAAAGCAGATTCCTGGGAGATAAGAGACTTTGCTCTGTCGGTTGTGCTCAGAATCAGGTATTCAGAGATAACCTTTATCTGGCTATGGAGAAGGCAGTTAAGAGTGTTATAAGAATTCTAAGGTCTCAAATATAGAATAAATGGTCATAAATGTACAAGGCAAACACATACGTAAGTGTATTAAGCCACGTGTTTGAAATAGTACAGGAGAGCAATCCTGAAGCCATTTTGACTCTCCCAAATTGACCTCGATATATTTCTCTGCAAGGAGGGAGGAAATGGGGGAAAGCTTTCCAATTGTCTTTGGACTGTAGGGGCTTACACCTCCCTGTTGTTATAAGAATTTCGGGGGGGCCTCCTTTCAAAACACCCCAGTACACTATTTGAGACATGAACAGAGAGGGGTGACTGAACCCAGAATGTCTGAAAACAGCACAGAAAGACAAGCCTCACACCATTTTGACTCCTAGCTGACCAGGTACCTGACCAGGTACCAGATGGCCCATTTCCCTCACAAAGGACAGTCGTTAGCCCTGCATCTGCCCTGCCCTGCCAGGGCAGGAAATCAGGAAACCTTTTGTTTTCCAGAAATGTGTGTCTGGGAGGGGTCGAGGAGGGATGACCAGGTGTGGGAAATTCTCAAGTTACCTCCTCTGACCCTCCCAAGTTGTGATGTAGTTCTGATGGATCTGTGATGTAGGATGATGTACCTGGGGGTGGGCTGGACTCCAAGGGGGGGAATTTCAAAACTCTATATAGGAGCTGGCACACCATTGCTCTGGGTCTTTTTCCTGCTCGTGTGTGAGGAAAGCACCCTGTTGCAACAGTGAAAATAAAGGCTTTGCTTCTAACGGCTTCTTAAAAAGCAAAGACATCACCTTGCCAACAAAGGTCCGTATAGTTAAAGCTATGGTTTTCCCAGTAGTAATGTACGGAAGTGAGAGCTGGACCATAAAGAAGGCTGATCGCTGAAGAATTGATGCTTTTGAATTATGGTGCTGGAGGAGACTCTTGAGAGTCCCATGGACTGCAAGAAGATCAAACCTCTCCATTCTGAAGGAAATCAGCCCTGAGTGCTCACTGGAAGGACAGATCCTGAAGCTGAGGCTCCAGTACTTTGGCCACCTCATGAGAAGAGAAGACTCCCTGGAAAAGACCCTGATGTTGGGAAAGATGGAGGGCACAAGGAGAAGGGGACGACAGAGGATGAGGTGGTTGGACAGTGTTCTCGAAGCTACTAACATGAGTTTGGCCAAACTGCGAGAGGCAGTGAAGGATAGGCGTGCCTGGCGTGCTCTGGTCCATGGGGTCACGAAGAGTCGGACACGACTGAACGACTGAACAACAACAACAACAGTCGTCAACAGGTTTACCACAGCTATCAGCCTTTCACCCATTCCCACCACCCTTCTGAGTAATACCCCTCCCACCCTCAAACTATATATAAGGGTCTGGTGACTTCTGTCTCAGTGTATCGGAAGAAGTGTGCATGCACACGGAAGCTCATACCAAGAACAGACTTAGTTGGTCTCTAAGGTGCTACTGGAAGGATTTTTTAAATTTTGTTTTGACATAGAATTGTGTTGTAGAGATCACCAAGGTCACCCTGTGAGAGCTTCAGGGCCCAGTGAGGAATTCGAACCCTTCTCTCCCCCAGGTCCTGGTCCAACACTTTAACCACTGCACCACACTGCCTCTGCCTCTTTCATGCAAACTTTTGTTCTTGTTTTTTCCTTATTAAGCATTTTTGTTTGGAGGCTGAAAGTAGCCACATGCAAGCAGCTCTAGCAGGCGAAACAATCAGCTGTCAGATTCTCCTCAGCTGCCTCTTTCCATCCCAAATGCAGCATTTTCAAACACATTAAACACTCCTCCCTCACTACCCAATCTGGTTTTATTGACCATAAAATTACACAGGGTTAAACTTGAAGTAAGAATTGCGTTTTTTAAATCAACCAATTAAATTATTTCATTGCTTGATCGACCAACCAACCCACCAATCAAATAACTTGCCCCTCTTTCCCCCTCCCTCCATAACAGCTGCATTAATAGCGCCCCTCGCAGAGACGCTACAGGGCTCCACTGCGCAGGCGCGCAGGGATCCTCCTGGGAGGGGCGTGGTCAGCGAGCCTTCCCAGCCGCTGGGGACGAGGAAGCTACACCCACGCGCCTGCGCACTGGGCACGTAGAAAACTTAGAGCTAGAAAAAAAGTGAAGAGGGGGGAAACACTTCCGGTGAACGATGTCGATGGCCGGAAACAAACGAGATCCGAAACACCCCGCCGCAGCAGAGCGCTTCCGGGGCATGGCAGATGCGCTTCCGGGGGCATGGGGGATTCGAACCGGGGCCGGCTTCTCCCTCAGCAGCGAAGTGGGAGGTGAGGAGGGAAGGGAAGGAAATGCACGGGGGGGGGGACCGGGGGCATCGCGGGCTCAATGACCCGGATGCTGTTGGCTACTGGAGGTCGTGACCTTTGGCTTGCAGGGGGGCCCATTCACCCCCCCCGGCAGTTCCTAAAATAGGTGCGGGGGGTCTCACTCTGTGACCCCCCAAGTATTCCTGGGCCTGAGAAAAAGTGTGGGGGGGGAGATTGTTTGATGTATCGATTGCTTAAACATTTGCCACTGCTGTTTTTGAACAGGTTTCCAAGTCATCTGCAGGTGAAACTCGAAAAATTAGTCAAAACAAAATAAAAAAATTCCTTCCAGTAGCACCTTAGAGACCAACTAAGTTTGTTCTTGGTATGAGCTTTCGTGTGCATGCACACTTCTTCAGATACACTGAAACAGAAGTCACCAGACCCTTATATATAGTGAACAGGTTCACCAAACCTATCAGCCAATCACCCATTCCCACCACCCCTCTGAGTAATACCCCTCCCACCCTCTCACTATATATAAGGGTTTGGTGACTTCTGTTTCAGTGTATCTGAAGAAGTGTGCATGCACACGAAAGCTCATACCAAGAACAAACTTAGTTGGTCTCTAAGGTGCTACTGGAAGGAATTTTTTTATTTTGTTTTGACTATGGCAGACCAACACGGCTATCTACCTGTAACTCGAAAAATTAGACTATCGTGGAAAGGGTCATTTCTTTCAGTAATTCAACTTAATTCAACGAATATATGAGATAGACTCTTGACATGCCAAGCGAGAGATGTCAAGCCTTTATTTGTTATAATTGTGATTATTATGGCATACAGCTGATGAGAACCCCAACTTAACAATTTCAACTTTGGGGTTTTCATCAGCTCCACGCCATAATCATCACAATTATAACAAAGAAAGGCTTGGCATATCTCGCTTGGCATGTCATGAGTCTATCTCATATATTAAACTCCAGTAGCTAATGAAAACAATTGCTTACATAAATGGACTTTTCCACCTTAGAGACCAACTAAGTTTGCACAGATAGGTATCTGAAGACGTGTGCATGCACACGAAAGCTCATACCAATAACGAACTTAGTTGGTCTCTAAGGTGCTACTGGAAGGAATTTTTTTATTTTGTTTCACCTATTTATCTACTTGCACTAGTGTGCTTTCGAACTGCTAGGTTGGCAGGAGCTGGGACAGAGCAACAGGAGCTCACCCCGTCGTGGGGATTCAAACTGCTGGCCTTCTGATCGGCAAGCCCAAGAGGCTCAGTGGCAGACCAACACGGCTACCTACCTGTAACTAGATAAATAGGTACCGCTCCGGCAGGAAGATAAACGGCATTTCCGTGCGCTCTGGTTTCTGTCACGGGTGTTCCGTTGCACTGGAAGCGGTATACTCATGCTGGCCACATGACCTAGCAAGATGAGTGCCCCACCCCATGGTCACCTTTGACTGGACTTAACCATTCAGGGTCCTTTACCTTGGTCCTCTGAGATGCCTGTGATACATCCAATCCCAAAGAATGCAAAACAAACCAATGTTGCTTCATTTACATGTGTTAGCATCAAGTACTCATTTTTCTAGCACTGACAGGTTGAGGTGTGTTTGCTGAAGACCATGCGTTGGGTACTGCCTGTGCCTGGAATCCCTTGGTACAATGTGGCGATGGTTTGGGTTTCATGGGCTGTGTGGCCGATGAGTGGAGGGTCATTCTTTGGGGGACTTTGAATTTTAATTTTGCTTCATCCAAAAGGTTAAAAACCTAAACTCAAGTTCAAAAACAAGCTACAGTTCAACAGTTTTTGCAATAGCTTCGTAACAATAAGATCGTGTGAGCTTACATAGCCCCTTGTCGACGTGTTTTACAAGCTATGGAGCTTGTTTTTGAACTTGAGTTTAGGTTTTTAACCTTTTGGATGAAGCAAAACTAAAATTCCAAGTTTGGATAATTATCACTTACTGTTTGGGAGTTTTTTTTGAAGTTTCCCAACCATTTTCTTCTCCCAATCCCTCAGGAAGACATGTCCACGCTCTTCCCTTCCCTCTTCCCACGAGTCACTGAGGCGCTGTGGTTTAACCTGGACCGGCCATGTGTGGATGAGAATGAGCTTCAGCAGCAAGAACAGCAGCATCAGGCCTGGGTGAGCCATGCAAGGAGCAGAGGGGAGTTTGCCAATAAAGAAGAGGAAGGAGCAGGGCTGTCAGATGGAGCCAGCCAAACATTAGGAAGAACTTTCTGACAGTAAGAGATGTTCAAAAGTGGTGGCCTCTCCTTCATTGGAGGTTTGTAAACAGAGGCTGGCCGGCCACCTGTTGGGGATTCTCGAGCTGTGATTGGTTGGACTGGATGACTCTGGTGGTCCTTTAAACTCTATGCTTCTGTGAAGTGAACAGGAAAAAGAAAGAGCTTTTTCCTGAGGGCAATTTCATACTTTGTCATGTGTGACATTTTAATGTATTTTGACATTTGTTGGAAGCCGCCCAGAGTGGCTGGGGAGACCCGGCCAGATGGGCGGGGTACAAATAATAAATTATTATTATTGTCCGTTGGAAAGCCTGTCCTTTCCCCCGCTCCCCCCCCCCAATTCACCTGCCTTCATCTTGAACCTTCCCACTGGGTGTCCTTGATAGTCTCTCTGGATTATCTTTTTAACCTTTTCTCCCTTTGTCACAGCTGCAGAGCATCGCTGAGAAAGATAACAACTTGGTCCCAATTGGGAAGCCTGCCTCCGAGGTAACAACCATGTCAGCCCTTGGCATACTCTGGGGTGGGGCGGGGGTGTTCTGCGCCTAGATTGGGAGGGTTTTGTCAGGGATCTGCCCACCCCTGCCAGTCCAGCTCTGAGTGCATACAGGGACCCGCAGCCTGTGTTAACAACAGATTCATCTTCGAGTGAATCTGGCAGTCCCTGTTCGGGGGAGGAGCAGTTAATGGCAGGGAGCCAGGGAGTGCCAGGTGTCCAGGGAGTTGCTGAGAGACCTGGCACCACCCAGCAGACTCGCTCGGAGGGGGAGGCGTCAGTTCCGGCGCCTATCTCATGTAGGAGGAGAAGGCGGCAATTTAGGATGCCGAGGCTTTGGTGTTGGCGCCAAAACAGGAGGGAGGCACTTTCGGATTCTGCTAGTGACTGAGCAGACATGATAAACTGAACTCTGCACTGTAAATAGCTTTGCACAAAATAAAGAGACTTAAAGACATGATGGCTTGGTCTTACTATTGAACAACCGATAAGAGAATCTGACAGGTTTGTTCAAGGAGCTATGGATTTGGGCAGGTTATGGGCTGCCATTATTACTACTATTATTATTATCATCACCATCACATACCGGTACTTAGATAATGATGTCACACCAGAGGAAAGGGCCATGTTGCCCTGGGATTGCCTCCACCTCCGTCACTTATCTTAGATGTGCCTAATGGCTTCACTCCATCTCTTGGGTCCTTTCCTCTCATGGTTCCTCTCACTTGGACCATTTACATCAGGCTCTCACAATTGCCACCCCCATATCATCCCTCCTTCTCCTCCTCTGCCAGCTAAACCCTCTGGTCCCTATCGAGCCTTTCCCTGGTTGCTCTTAAAAGCGGAATGGTTCCTGCTCTCCTGGTTGCTCTTATAACCATCTTCTGCAGAGTGCACAGAAAAACAGGCACCTATATCTTGCATGGAGGGGCGGCAAAAGCACAAGGCCTTCTAGGCTTAATTAGGATGTGAGGAATTCTAGGCTTAGGAGACTTGAATTACCCTTTAGGAGCTATGGAACATAAGAGCCGAGAAATCCTGGACTCCTTTTAAGAACAGGTAGGTAGCTGTGTTGGTCTGTCATAGTCAAAACAAAATAAAAAATAAAGAAATTCCTTCCAGTAGCACCTTAGAGACCAACTAAGTTTGTTCTTGGTATGAGCTTTCGTGTGCATGCACACTTCTTCAGATACACTGAAACAGAAGTCACCAGACCCTTATATATTGTGAACAGGTTTACCACAGCTATCAGCCTATCACCCATTCCCACCACCCTTCTGAGTAATACCCCTCCCACCCTCTCACTATGTATAAGGGTCTGGTGACTTCTGTTTCAGTGTATCTGAAGAAGTGTACATGCACATGAAAGCTCATACCAAGAACAAACTTAGTTGGTGTCTAAGGTGACGCAGGTGGCGCTGTGGGTTAAACCACAGAGCCTAGGGCTTGCTGATCAGAAGGTCGGCGGTTCGAATCCCTGCGATGGAGTGAGCTCCCGTTGCTTGGTCCCAGCTCCTGCCCACCTAGCAGTTCGAAAGCACGTCAAAGTGCAAGTAGATAAATAGGTACCACTGCAGCAGGAAGGTAAACAGTGTTTCCGTGCGCTGCTCTGGTTCACCAGAAGTGGCTTAGTCATGCTGGCCACATGACCCAGGTGCTACTGGAAGGAATTTTTTTATTTTTTATTTCCTTTTAAGAGGATTGTGACGTATGTGAGAAAGGGAAAGGAACTGAGACGGGTGTTTCATATCATTTAGAAGGAGAGCTTGCAGGATTGAGTGGAACTTCCTGCGTTTTAAAGCCGCAATCTGCCTTGAGGATAGCAGGGGCTGTAGATAAACTGTAATATTGTCTTGAGGGCTTACATGGTAAGTCACATGGTTGAGTTTATTCGAAATATTGTTATATCACCTTTAACGGTAACAGCCGTGTCAAGGCAGAGCAGCCAGTTAACATAAACCAGAGCAGCCAGTTAAGTCAGCAGTTGACCAGGGGCTGGAACAGGAAAGATCCCACATTGTGGCACACAGGAGCCGGGAGGAGAGGCTGGCAGGAAAGTGACAGCTGCGCCTTTGCTTTGCCTTAGCAGACTTATGACGAGGAGGAAGAAGAGGATGACGAAGATGACGAGGACAGCGAGGAAGACTCCGAAGATGACGAGGACATGCAAGACATGGATGAGATGAACGACTACAACGAGTCTCCGGATGATGGGGAGATCAATGAGGTTGGTAGGGGGCTCCTCGCGGGTCTTGGCTTCCTCGTTCCCGGGTCTAGATCTGGGAAGAATTCTGCGGGATTCACTGGGGCGCCATTGTTGCCAGACAGCAGACCATGAAGGAGACAGCAGTGCATACGGGGAGGGCCTCAGCAGAGGTGCAGTGCTGAAGGAGTTGAGCAGCTCAGAGGGCCTGGGCACGGAGCTCACATCCTCACAAGAGGCTATCCGTTCGCAGTGGGCGTCCCTTCCAGCTTGGCCTCTTAACAATTCATCGTTTTGTGTCCCTCCCCAGGTGGATATGGAAGGGGCTGAGCAAGATCAGGACCAGTGGATGATCTAGATTCCAAAAAGAAAATCCAGCCTTTGGATGTGGATCTGTCCTCCGTGGAGCAGGAAAAGAGGGGGATGCCTCCCCAAGCTGGGCTATTTGCAAAGCAGGCGTGTGTGTGACCCAGGCCTGCCCTGAATCCTTGCTGGGAAGGGGGACCCATTCCGTCCCCCATCCCTGCCGCAGAAGTGCTGCCCCGCTGGGCTCTTTCGTTGTCGTTCTGCTGAACTGTTTGAGGCAGCTAAAATCTCCAGAAAGGAAAGGAGTTGAGCTTCAGTGCTTGACTTGGGCAGCAAAGGCCGCCGGTCTTTTGTTTGCGTTTGGTGTGTGTTTGTGTGTGTCTGTTTTCTGCTCTCGGCAGAAACAATTTTGTCAATAAACCTTTTTCTTTTGTTCTCTGGCCTATGTTTTTTATTCTCCACCCTGGCATGTGGTTTGAGGCTCCATCAAGGTGGGGGGGGGGGGGAATTGCCTGCACACCTCTGAGAAAAGAACGTAAGAATCAAAGTGGTGCCTTCCATAGTTCTAGTTACAGGTAGGTAGCCGTGTTGGTCTGCCATAGTCGAAACAAAATAAAAAATAAAAAATTCCTGCCAGTAGCACCTTAAAGGTAAAGGGACCCCTGACCATTAGGTCCAGTCGTGTCCGACTCTGAGGTTGTGGCGCTCATCTCGCTATATTGGCCGAGAGCCGGCATACAGCTTCCGGGTCATGTGGCCAGCATGACAAAGCCGCTTCTGGCGAACCAGAGCAGCGCACGGAAACGCTGTTTACCTTCCTGCTGCAGCGGTACCTATTTATCTATTTGCACTTTGACGTGCTTTTGAAATGCTAGGTGGGCAGGAGCTGGGACCAAGCAACGGGAGCTCACCCCATCGCAGGGATTCGAACCGCTGACCTTCTGATCAGCAAGCCCTAGGCTCTGTGGTTTAACCCACAGCGCCACCTGGGTCACCTTAGACACCAACTAAGTTTGTTCTTGGTATGAGCTTTTGTGTGCATGCACGCTTCTTCAGATACACTGAAACAGAAGTCACCAGACCCTTATATATTGTGAGAGGGTGGGGAGGGGTATTACTCAGAGGGGTGGTGGGAATGGGTGATGGGCTGATAGGTGAGGAAACCTCTTGGCGACTGTTAACGACTGCAACCAACAGTCGTATCTGAAGAAGTGTGCATGCACACGAAAGCTCATACCAAGAACAAACTTAGTTGGTCTCTAAGGTGCTACTGGAAGGAATTTTTTATAAGAATCAAAGACTCTGAGAATCGTAGAATTGGAAGGGACCACGAGGGTCATCTAGTCCAACTCCTGCAATGCAGGAATTTTTTTTTGCCCAATGAGGGGTTCAACCCCATGACCCTGAGATTAACAGTCTCATGCTCTGCTGACTGAGCCATCTGAGAAGAGCCTGCTGGATCAGGCCAATAGGGGCCCATCTAGGCCAGTATTTTCTCTTGTGCAGTGCCTCATTGATGGTTTGCCTCTCTAGGCCAGGGTTCCTCAACCTTGGCCCTCCAGATGTTTTGAGACTACAATTCCCATCATCCCTGACCACTGGTCCTGCTAGCTAGGGATCATGGGAGTTGCAGGCCAAAAACATCTGGAGGGCCGAGGCTGACGAAGCCTGTCATAGTGGCTGTCCAGTTGCCTGTGGGAACCCCCCACCCAGGATCTGAGCACAAGAGCATCTCTCCCCTCCTGTGGTTTTCAGCAAGTGGTGTTCAGAAGCATTGCTGCCTCCGGCCACGGAGGGCAGAGCATAGCCAGTTCCTGCTCTTTAAACAATAAATGCAGACTGTAGCGGAGGCAGAAATTCAGTGTGGAACAGAACTGGTGTGTGAAATAACAGGCAGGCTCAACACCACAAACAATGCAACTTAGAATCATAGAATCATCGAGTTGGAAGAGACCCCAAGGACCATCCAGTCCAACCCCCTGCCAAGCAGGAAACACCATCAAAGCATTCCTGACAGGTGGCTGGCTGTCAAGCCTCTGCTTAAAGACCTCCAAAGAAGGAGACTCCACCACACTCCTTGGCAGCAAGTTCCACTGTCAAACAGCTCTTACTGTCAGGAAGTTCTTCCTAATGTTGAGGTGGAATCTTCTTTCTTGTAGTTTGAATCCATTGCTCCGTGTCCGCTTCTCTGGAGCAGCAGAAAACAACCTTTCTCCCTCCTCTATATGACATCCTTTTATATATTTGAACATGGCTATCATATCACCCCTTAACCTTCTCTTCTCCAGGCTAAACATACCCAGCTCCCTAAGCCGTTCCTCATAAGGCATCGTTTCCAGGCCTTTGACCATTTTGGTTGCCCTCCTCTGGACACTTCCCAGCTTGTCAGTATCCTTCTTGAACTGTGGTGCCCAGAACTGGACACAGTATTCCAGGTGAGGTCTGACCAGAGAGGAATACAGTGGTACTATTCCTTCCCTTGATCTAGATGCTATACTCCTATGGATGCAGCCCAGAATTGCATTGGCTTTTTGAGCTGCTGCATCACACTGCTGACTCATGTCAAGTTTGTGGTCTACCAAGACTCCTAGATCCTTTTCACATGTACTGCTCTCAAGCCAGGTGTCACCCATATAATGTCTGGAAATAATGTCTGAGCCCCCGCTTAATCGTCTTCTGTTGTTTGGTGTTTTCATGACCTGGTTTCACAGATTTTCCCCGACCTGCTGTTTTTATATTAGTTTTTAAACAAAATTTTGTTATTGTAAGCTGCTTTGGTGACATTGGTGAAATCTGATTAAATTGATTAGTACAAGGAATTTGTGATGGTTTTTCTCTTGGTCTTCAGTCAGTCAGGGTGTTGTAGAATTTGCTGTGGTTCTGACATGGGCCCATTTGGTTCCTGAACTTTGAGCAAAGCCCATCTAAACACTGCAATCCCTGGCCATCTAGGAGAGGTGCTATTTGCTAACTCCTTCCTTTAATTGTGAAGCCCCATCCATTTGCCCCTGGTATTGTGTTCAGACTGAAACAAAAGACAGTTGGAATCAGGGCAGATAATTTTATTCTCTGCAATCATTCAAGTTAGAGTTCTAAATATAATTCACAGTGTTTCCCTTCTTTTTGAACAGCCTTGAACTAGACTGAGGCCTGTTAATCAATTCCAATCTAGAGATCTCGGCCGGGGGGCGGGGGGTTTGTTTGCTGACAGAGAAGATTTCAAACTGCCAGTTGATAATTGCGACATCCAAATAGCTCACTTGCCTCAATTCTAGCATCTGTCAAGGCCTGCCCTGAGGAACTCAGATCTGCATTCCCCAGTGACTCAAACTAAATAAAGAAATAAAGAGATTGGCTTAAAAATGGCCGGTCTTGTGCTAGGAGATGAGTGTTGGCAGGTCTTCAGTACTCGCCCCAAATTTGCATGAGAACAAAGTCATGTTGCTTTCGTTATATTCGTGCCATTTCCATGTCTGTTTGCAAGGGTGTGCAAACCAGGGGACAGGATCTTCCTTTGCTCTTCCTCCCTGCAAGGAAGGAGACCACCCCATCTCTTTATCTCAGACTCTTTAGGAAGGAGCTGGCTAGGCCCCCATTGGCGATGTTATAAGAATTTTAAGGTCTCGAATATAGAATAAATATTCATAAATGCACACATCTCTAAATATATGAACCATGTGTCTGAAATAGTACAGGAGAGCAATCCTGGGGTCATTTTGACTCTCTCAATGACCTCAAGATATTCCTCTGCAGTAAGGGGAGGTAAATGGGGAAAGCCTTCCCATTGTCTTTTTGCTTACAAATCCTGTCTTAAGGGCGTATTTGTGTATGAATAGGGTGAGCCTGTGACCTGGACTCAGGAACTAAAGTATGAACCATTACAAAAGAATGGCCGGTCTGCCCAGGTAATGCAATCAGTGACCATTATCAGGTATCCTGGCAGGCAGGATTTCTGCTGTAGACTACCTCTTTCTGTGATGTATGTATGATGGGTTTTTTGGGGGGGGGGTCTTGGGCGACCAGGTGGGCAATTTCAAAAGTCTATATAAGGGCTTTTGAAATCGCCCACCTGGTCGCCCAAGATTCCCCCCCCCCAAAAGTTTATATAAGGGCTTGGTGCTGGAGGAGACTCTTGAGAGTCTGCAAGAAGATCAAACCTCTCCATTCTGAAGGAAATCAGCCCCGAGTGCTCACTGGAAGGACAGAACCTAAAGCTGAGGCTCCAATACTTTGGCCACCTCATGAGAAGAGAAGACTCCCTGGAAAAGACCCTGATGTTGGGAAAGATGGAGGGCACAAGGAGAAGGGGACGACAGAGGACGAGATGGTTGGACAGTGTTTTCGAAGCCACCAACATGAGTCTGACCAAACTGCGGGAGGCAGTGGAAGACAGGAGTGCCTGGCGTGCTCTGGTCCATGGGGTCACGAAGAGTTGGACACGACTAAACAACATTCTGAACCTTTTCCAACTCTACAATAATATTTTAGAGGCGGAGCAACCAGAACTCAACACAGTACTCAAAATGCGGTCACACAATAGACTCGCATAATGGCTCTGTGATATCGGCAGTTTTAATTGTCTTTCCTAATTATCCCTCGCGTGGAATTTGCCTGTTTCCCTGGGTTGACATCTTCACTGAGCTCTCTGCTGTGAACCCAACCTCCTGTTCCTGCTCCATCACAACCAGTTCAGGCCCTGTGAGTCAATATGTGAAATTAGGAATATATATATTTTTGCACCCACGCACATCATTTTAAATTTGTTTGCACTGAATTGCATTTGCCATTTTACCACGCATTCGCTCTCGGTTCGGTGAGCTCCTTTTGGAGCACTTCTGGGCCATGGGGTCACGAAGAGTCGGACACGACTAAATGACTAAACAACAACAACAATATATAAGGGCTTGCGCACCATTGTTCAGGGTTCCCCTCCCTCCTGCGTGTGGTGAGAGGGGACCCTGTTGCAACAGTTCCTTGAATAAAGATCAGGGTTACTAGCCGCTTTGCTTCTCAATATTCTCTGGTTGGCCTCTGTTATTTTCTCCTCCCGATAGGGGACCCACTTAAGGACTCTGCATGGTCTCTGGAATACCCCACAAGGGAAAAAGAGTAGTTTTCCCCTATATTAGTGCCATCTCCCATCACTGCAGACCCGTCCAGGTGAGCTGGGCCATGCCGTCAGGAATGGCCCGGAAGTACTGCAAACTGGTCCTGTGAATCCTCCACTTATACTTGCCACAGGCCTTGACGTACTGCAGGAAATGGGGTGCGCCGGGGAAGATGATGTTGTCAGCCACGACGGTGGCCCCTTCCAGGAGGAGGTCGTGGGCCTCCAAGAGCTGCAGGTCCCTCAGGTAGCAGCGCTTCCAGTGGTCCATGAAGATGAAATCCACGTGGCTGAGCCCGTATTTCTCCTTGAGCTGGGGGATGACTTCCTGCGAGGGTCCCCGGATGAGCTCCACCTACGCGGGAGAAGCGGTTGAAAGAGAGGCAGTCAGTCTGCCACCAGGATCCACTCACAGGGGAACCCGCCTTTGGGCCCATCTAGCCCAGTACTGCCTTTTCAGTACTGGCCCCAACTTGGTGGAACGCTCTGTCACAAGAGACCAGGGCCCTGCGGGATTTGACATCTTTCTGCAGGGCCTGCAAGACAGAGCTGTTCTGCCTGGCCTTTGGGTTGGACTCAGTCTGATGTTTCCTCCCCTTATGGTTTTGATTATGGGCGATAAATGAAGCGGCATTTTAAATTGTATTTTAACCTGTATTTTAATTAACGGTTTTTTCTTTCTTTTATACTTTATTGTAATTTTATTGATGTTAGCCGCCCTGAGCCCGGTTTCGACTGGGAAGGGCGGGGTATAAATAAAATTTATTATATTATTCTTATTATTATTACACCACACTGGCACGAACAAGGAAGCACGAAGAATCACAGGAGGTGAATCTGCCGCCTCCCCCAGCTCTCCAGAGCCTGCCACCCTAAGGCAACCCCCTCACTTTGCCTCTATCTCTGCCCCCCCGGCAGTTTGGCAAGGGCAGCTGTGGAAGCCCAAGCCACTCACGGTGTCATCGTCGAAGCCAGCGAGGCGGATGACCTTCTCGGCCACGGCCGCTTTGCGCTCGTCCATCTCCACGGTGTACAGCCGGGCGCCCAGCGGCAGCAGCTGCGCGATGAGGATGGTGGCATATCCGCAGTACGTGCCCAGCTCCAAGACTCTGAGGGGGGCCTTCTCGTAGATCAGCCGCTCCAGGATCTTGGCTAGAAGGCACCAAATAAATTTGGGGTGAGGAAGGATTGAGGGTGCACAGCAGCCCAGCCACCTCATCCCAATTTCTTCCCTGCAGAAGGGCAGTTATTCTAAGGCAACAGCGTTCTCCAAGACGGTGCCCTCCACGGGGGATGGCCAGGACTGTTGGGAGCCAGAGTCTGAAATCTCAGGAGGGCACCGTCTTGGGGAAGGCTGTGAAACCAAAAAGCCCACCAGGGCCCTACGAATAGCCGCTTCCTGCGGAATTTTAAGGGAGCGGCTTATACTCTGGTATTGTCTTTTTTCCTGCCCCCCCCCCTTGAATTTTAAAGGTGCGGCTTATATTCGGGCCAATACGATACATCTAATAAAACAACATCTTGAAGGGGCAACAGGAAGTTAAAAAACTACAGAGGGCCACCAGCTTGGTTGGCTTTAAAAGAAGATTCGACAAATTCACGGAGGAGACGGCCGCTAGACACAGTGGCTATTTTCTTCCTCTGCTGTTGTGCCTCTGAATACCAGTTGTGGGGAATCACAAGAGGGGAGGGTACTGTTGCACCCATGTCCTGCTTGCAGGCTTTCCGAGGGCATCCAAATGGCCACTGGAAGAACAGGAGGAACCACAGAATGGTTGAGTTGGAAGGGACCCAAGGGTCATCTAGATCAACCCCCTGCGATGCAGGATGGGACTGTTGTAAGAATATCAAGGTCTTATATATATATAATTGTTCATAAGTGTGCCAAGCAAAACAAGGCCACACGTCTGAAGCAGCACAGGAGGACAGGCCTGTCTCCATTTTGACTCCCAAACTGACAAACTGTTTCTCTGCAAGGAAGGAGGGGGTGATTGTCTCAGGAAAATAAAGTGATAATTCCTGGCTTCCTGATACCTGAGTGCCAGACAAAAGGGTGTGATTGCCTTGGCTGGGAAACAGGGAAATGTAAATATCTCTTTTGTTTCACTTGGTGACTTTTTGGGTGGAGGCAAGAGGAGGCATGGGGAGGGTCAAGGATGCTCAGATTACTGCTACCAGACCTCCCCTTCGTGATGTAACTGTGATGTATCTGGGAGGGGGTCCTGGGTTACACCCCTTTTTGTGACGTATGTATGATGTATAGGGGGGTGGTCTTGAGCGGGAGGGGGGGATTTCAAAAGTCTATATAGGAGCTGGCACACCATTGTTGGGGGTTCCTCCTCCCTCCTCCATTTTGGGAGTGAGGGCCCTGTTGCAACAGATATAATAAAGATTTTGCTTCTCAATTTTTCTCTGGTTGGCCTCTGTAAATTTACTCCTACCGATGGAGAACATAGAAAGGCTCTTGTGTACCCCATAAGGGAATAAGAGCAGATTTTTGTTTATTTCAGGACCTTTGGCCTGATCTAACACAACTCTCCTTATGTCCTTACCAGTGTGCACGCTCCCTCACATTACAGTTCAACCTAAGAAGAGCCCATTCCCTGGAACTCCCCGCCACTTGATTAAGTCAAGGGGCCAAGGCAATCGCATCGTGTCTCAGGCCTTCAACACGGGGTAGGTTGTTAAGAAACAAACAAAGACAAATTGAAAACAAATAGATAAGGGATTCCTCACTGCATTCCCATCCTATCCAACATTTCTCTGGTGAAAATAGGGACGTCCTATTCCACCCCCTCTGACAGTTCTCCAATAAAAACAAGGACGTCCTGTTCCATTTCTCCAATGAAAACAGGGACATCCTATTATTCCATCCCCTCCGACATTTCTCCGATGGAAACAGGGTCATTCCCGCATCCCCATCGCACACCTTTCTGGGGTCCCAGGTTGCTGAGATACTCGCAGTGGTAGCTCCAGTGGTCAAAGGTCTCCAAGATGTGCTGGGGGTCTCCCGGGATGGTGTGGGTCAAGACGTACTGGAAGGCCCTCTCTTCCTTGGGGATGCCCGTCAGGTAGTCTCGCAGCCGCCGCACCAGCACCGCCCGGTAAAAGAGGCAGAAGTAGTGCCGGTAGCGGATGAGCAGCGTCACCACGAAAGGGATGAACGCCAGCGCAATAGCCGGGGAGACCATGGCGGTGTGCCGAGAAGCCGTCCGCCGTCCTCAGACCTGTGGGAGACACAAGCGGGGCAGGGCAGGCCTGGGTGACACCCCCAAACTCTGGATCAGCCTGCAGCCTCATGTTTACTTCCCCGGGAGCAAACCTTGCGGATCTGGATGGGACTTACTTCTGAGTAGACACGAATAGGACTGTTAGTCCCTTTTCTTTTTTTTATTAAACTTTATTAACAAATTTGCCAAATAAACATACAAAATGAAGAAAGAAAAAACATACAAAGCAAAGCAAAACAATAACATATCTTTATTCAAACACTAGTGGTTTATAGCCCGTTAGAAAACGGGCGCTAGCTTGGTCCCGGCTGTTGGCGCTGCTGGCGCTGGGCTCGCTCAGCCTGTGCCTGCCGCCGCCGCCGCTCCTCTTTCGCCGGCCGCTGGCAGGCGAGCGGGAGCCGCGCGCCGGGCGGAGCTCCTGGCCGGGCAGGCTCCTCCGTCCGCCAGCAGGCCGAGCCGGAGCCCAAGCAGTGCGCCTCGCCAGCCTCGGTGTTGGCGGCGTTGGCGGCGAGATCATCTCCTGGGTCGCGGGCGGCTGCGGAGGAGGCGGTGGCGACGGGGGAGGCAGCGGCTCGGGCTCCGGGCTGGGCTGGAAGCAGCGGCCCAGGCTGCTGCTGCTGCCGGGGGGATGTCCGTGGCGGGCGGAGGTGGCGGCGGGCCCGAGCTGGGGATGCTGCACCCCGGCCATCTTATCGCGCTGGCGGGGAGAAGGCGGCCAGCGGCCGCCTTCTCCCCACCAGCGGCTGGCAAGGAAGCAGCCCAGCGGCCGCCTTCTCCCCGCCAGCGCAATAAGATGGCCGACAGGAGGAGGCTGCGGGAAGCGGTGCTTTGCGCCGCTGCCCCCGCTCCTATTGGTCTGCGTACTACCCAATCCGTGTGTCACTGGAACGCACGCGCACTTGCGAATTCCTGTGACACACGGAAAGTGGTACGTACGGACACAGGCTCTTTATTATATAGGATTACCTAACGTCCTCTTATATTGTTTCAATCATTCATATTCCTTCCCTCCTCTTCCCTCCCCCTCCCCTCCTACCTGCTTCCCTCACCTATGTTTAATCTTATTTATTCTTATATGATATTTCTGCTGCGTTATTCAAACTCCTATAATAAACTTGCTCTTTTCTTTTTGTTCCTCATTCCCCTTGCGCTCCTAAATTCACAAATTTTTAGTCTCCAATCCGACAGCTCCGAAACTGTTGTTTTCCATTTTTTGGCAATTATTAGTCTTGCCGCGGCTGTTCCATATAAAAATATATCTTTCTTATTTTTGGGGATACCCTCTGTTAATAATCCCAATAGATATGCTTCTGGTTTTTCGTGTATTGTAGTTTTAATATGTTTTTTTAATTCTTCATGAATTTTTATCCAAAACTGTTTTATTAATCTACATCCCCACCACATATGTATTAGGGTTCCCAATTCGGCATTGCATCTCCAGCATTTATTTGAATAATTTTTGTATATTTTGGCCAATTTCACTGGTGTCATATACCATCTATGACACATTTTCATAATATTTTCTCTTATTAGATAACATGCAGTGAAATTTATATCTTGAGTCCACAATCTTTCCCACTTTTCTAGATAAATTGTTTTGCCTATGTCTGTTAGTTATGGTGAATTATGTCTGTTATCTGAATTATGGTGCTGGAGGAGACTCTTGAGAGTCCCATGGACTGCAAGAAGATCAAACCTATCCATTCTTAAAGAAATCAGCCCTGAGTGCTCACTGGAAGGACAGATCCTGAAGCTGAGGCTCCAGTACTTTGGCCACCTCATGAGAAGAGAAGACTCCCTAGAAAAGACCCTGATGTTGGGAAAGATGGAGGGCACAAGGAGAAGGGGATGACAGAGGACGAGATGGTTGGACAGTGTTCTCGAAGCTACTAACATGAGCTTGGCCAAACTGTGAGAGGCAGTGAAGGATAGGCGTGCCTGGCGTGCTCTGGTCCATGGGGTCACGAAGAGTCGGACACGACTGAACGACTGAACAACAACAACATCATGTCTGTTAGTCCCTTTTCTATGTCTTGGGCCCAGGCTATCTGAAGGAGCGTTTCATCCCAAACGAATCTGCCCAGGATCTGAGATCTTCGGGGGAAGTCCTTCTCTCTGTCCCACCACCCTCTCGGACATCTTTGGCGAGGATGCAGGAGAAGACCTTCTTGGCAGTGGCTTCCAAACAAAGACACGCTCTTCTAAGCCCACATCCCCAGCCTGTATATCGGCGGAGACAGGGTGGAGAGGGTGGCTGTATTCAAGTTTTTGGGAGTGATTATCGAGCAGGGTATGACTTGGAGCGCAAATACTACTGCTCTGGTAAAGAAGGCCCAGCAGAGAATTTATTTCCTCAGACTTTTAAAGAAGGACAATCTGAGTGAGAGACTGCTGGTGTCCTTCTACCGAGGCTCCATAGAGAGCATTCTTATATACTGTATTTGTGCTTGGTTCTCTAGCTTCCGCAGCGCTTCCGCCAGGATGCTGAGGAAAGGGGGGGGGAGAAAGCTCTTACCTGCTCGATTATGTCTCACCTGGAGGCTGGGATGCAGAGCCCCTCTTGACTCCCCAAGGCGTCTGGGGCGAGAGGCCGAGCGGAGCAGCATCCCTCCTGCCCAGAGCCATAAATGATGAATGGTGTCACCTAAGCCGCCTCTTGGGTTTCGCTTTGCACCTGCCGTCATCAGGTAACAGGTGACAAGGCAGAGGGAGCTCCCCTTTCGAGGGAAAGGTGGAGGTCCCTACAGAGGCAAAATAAGCCGCCTCACAGGGTTACTGGGAGGATAAAAGGAGGGGAGCTATATCTATGAACCCTTGCATGAAGGATGGCATAACAATATACATTTAATTTTTTTTAAAATGAATATTTTGAAACAACAGGCATGCCAATGCGTCCCAGCAACGGAGTGAGCCCTTTTTGCATCTATGTTCTTGATTAGGAGATTTTCAAAAACCAAATTCCTCAGCGCCAAAGAGCGTAACTGGAAACACGTTGGAACAAATCTCATTTCCCCTGGATTGTTTCGGTTCCCTTTGAGAGGGGCCAGTTTCTCCTCCCCCCCCCCTCGATCCCACCCGCAGGTCTGGGCTTGAAGTGCTTCCTTTCAGCGGCTCCGAAGGCCGAGATTAGCCCAGTGGGTGCATTTAGCCAGAACGCTGCAAGGAAAGGAGAAGCTGAGCCTGTTGAACTTCTGCCCGCTATTCAGCTTGCACCATTATTGTTGTTGCTATTTATTAAATTTGTCGGCGGCGTCATTTTGCCCATGCTCGAGAACCACCACCAATGTTGTGGTGGCAAATGTTTCACTGTCTCAGATTCCTTAAAAGACCCAGGCTAGCAGTAATAATAATAATAATAATAATAATTTATTATTTGTACCCCGCCCATCTGGCCGGGTCTCCCCAGCCACTCTGGGCGGCTTCCAACAAATATCAAAATACATTAAAATATCACAGATTAAAAACTTCCCTAAACAGGGCTGCCTTCAGGTATTTTCTAAATGTCAGGTAGTTGTTTATCACTTTGACCTCTGCTGGGAGGGTGTTCCACAGGGCGGGTGCCACTACCGAGAAGGCCCTCTGCCTGGTTCCCTGAAGCTTTGCTTCTTGCAGTGAGGGAACCGCCAGAAGGCCCTCGGGGCTGGATCTCAGTGTCCGGGCTGAACGATGGGGGTGGAGACGCTCCTTCAGGTATACAGGACAGTATAGCGGATAAGAGTGTCAGACTGGGACCCTGGGAGAGATCCGGGTTCAAGTCCCCTCCCTTGGCCATGAAATTCACTGGGTGCAGCGCATGGAAATGCTGTTTACCTTCCCGCCGGAGTGGTACCTATTTATCTACTTGCACTTTGACGTGCTTTCGAACTGCTAGGTTGGCAGGAGCTGGGACCGAGCAACGGGAGCTCACCCCGTCGCAGGGATTCGAACCGCCGACCTTCTGATCGGCAAGCCCTAGGCTCTGTGGTTTAACCCACAGCGCCACCCGCGTCCTTTCTCGGAGGAAAAGGTGGGATATAAATGGAATAAACAAATAATAAATAAGAGGAGCTCCATGGACATAGAGGTGCTTTATGAACAGCCCCTGCCCAAGATCTTAACCTGAGAAAGACACTTATTTGACTTGTAGAACACGTGTGTCTCTGAGTATGTGCAGAGTGCCTTTACCCCCTCATCACTGAGTTAATCAGAGCCTGCTCCTCCGCTTTCTCTCAACTCATGGCAAGGGAGCGTCTGCTTCAGAGAGCTTCATTTCCGCTGAGCTTCCCTCCCTCCCTCCCAGAAACCAAGAAGAAGTTTCACAAAAGGCTGTATATTTATTGATTCATGTGTTAAAACAAACATTTTAGTAGATAAACAAGCCACGAAATGCAAACACGCAGTATAAAATGCTGGATTTCGGGGGAAATATCACACCCACACACCCCCAGTAGTCTACTAATTTGAGGCTGGGGAGGGACAAATGTCTTTCCATGCAGAGGAAAATTCTAATCCGGATGGAAGTATGGAACGGTGGCATCCTAGAGCCGGAAACTGGCTGGTATGAGAGGCCTTTTGGATAGAAGAAGAGTTTGGATTTGAAGAGTCTGGATTTGCTATCCCGCTTTATCACTCCCCGAAGGAGTCTCCAAGCGGCTCACATTCTCCTTTCCCTTCCTGCCCCACAACAAAGACTCTGTGAGGTGAGTGGGGCTGAGAGACTTCAGAGAAGTGTGACTAGCCCAAGGTCACCCAGCAGCTGCATGGAGAGGAGCGGGGAATTGAACCCGGTTCACCAGATTACCAGTCCACCGCTCTACACCACACTGGCTCTAGGATAGGAAAGGAAATTGCTTTTGTGCCTGAAACAGAGCATCATTTCTGCTCTTCGATGCCTCGCCTCTGCCAAGTTGCATCAGCGCAGGACATCTCTGTGTTTCTGGCATCCAATGAAGGCCGCCTTCCCCAACCCCTGGCTGGTGAACTTGCCCACCTTCTCCCCCCCCCCGCCCCCCAATATCTACAGAAGGATCATGGCTCAACCGGATATCTATCCAATATTAGATACCATATCCTAACACCATCTGGAGGAAGTTTCAGGAACGCCAGAAGCCCGGCTAAATCTATACGCATTGCCTGGCTTGATTCATACACTGAAATAAATGTTACCAAGAACTCTGGCCACAAGTTTTAACAAAACAATAAGTTTACTCGTGAGTAAGTTCAAATGGCATATCAATCCTGTAAAGAATTACAGGAGGGGAGGGGAAACGCATAGAAAAACACAGGAAAACTTGAATATACACTGATCCACTTATCTAAGACGCCACATTCACCAAAGATTCAAAGGAAACAGAAATTATATATTATTCACATTCTTTTCAAAAAACGAGCTGAAGAAGGCATCTGCGTCGAAACAGGGCCCTGTCCTGGTTTCCGGTTTTCGCATCACATCTCAGAAGCCCTAACTTCAATCTCCAAAAGACTTTTTCTTTCTGAAACTATTATTTTTGTTTAAGACTGTAATTCTTTACAGGATTGATATGCCATTTGAACTTACTCACGAGTAAACTTATTGTTATGTTAAAACTTGTGGCCAGAGTTCTTGGTAACATTTATTTCAGTGTATTTTGCAACAAGAACTCCAACTTTTTTACGATTACACTATGGCTTGATTCATAGACGCGCAAAGTTGGATGGGACCCCACAGGGTCATCCATCCCAACCCCGTGCAATGCAGGAAGATAAATCGCAGAACCTGGTGATGGGAGGGGAGGGGGGGAGGAGAAGCCGACCGCCTCTTAACACTGCATTTTCCGCACGGCCCTGGTGAACTTCTTCAGCTCCTTCTCCCCCCGCCGCCACCTCCTGACCCAGGAGAGGACCAGCCGGCCAGCTACCCTGTGCCCCATGGCAAGGACCACGGACCCAGGCCCTGCCGCCGCCACTTCCTCGCAGGAGCAGGCCTCTCCGTCCGCCAGCCACAGAACCGGCTTCTTCAGCTCTTCCTCCGACCAGCCGTCCTGCCTGTAAAGGGTGCGTCCCCGGAGGTCAGGGATCACCTGGAGGTCCCCATCGATGGCAGATGAAGATTTGATGCTCATTTTTAAGGCTGCGGGAGACAGGCAGACGCGGGGGGGGGGGGGGGAGAGAGGGAAAAGGTTAATGGGAAGGCTCTTCTGCAAGTGGGGTTTTCCCCCTCTCCTGTTTTGCCTACCTCGCTCCCTGCCGTCAAGGGTTACCCCTGCAATTCCTGTGCCATTTCTGGGGGTCATTGGCTAGGACCCCTCCCCTCCGCATGCCTCCTCACCAGGGCCGGATTTAGGTGTGATGAGCTCCTGAAGGTAATGGGGCCCTTTCTATGTCCAGCTGTCCTTTGTCAACAACAAATGGACGCTGTTTTTCTTGTGTTGAATATGTGCTGTATGGTAATTTATGGACCTAATAGGTATCTCAAGCCGTTTGCGCATAACAAAATATGTGTTTTGTCAAAGTCATTGTTGAACTGAAATACAGTTAAGAAGAAGTACATTAATAGTGAAATAATTATTAAAATGATTTTTTGATTCATAACAAACTTAAGAATGCAAACACATTGGCATTTGGCAATAACAAAAGTTCCTTGAGAAACATAATTTACAAAGACTCAAAATCCAGTCTCTAGAAACTTGCTATAACATGGAACAATAATAGGTGTAAATACAGGATGCAAACTACTACTAATGATAAATAGCAGAATGTAGGCACCCTTTATATAGAAAGGAGCAAACCAGTGATATTTGAGGGAACAGGCTAGCAGGCCATGATTTACACCATAGGTGTTACAACACAAAACACGGTTGCTGTATGTAGGTTTTTATTTTTATTTTATCATATATTTTGGAAAGGTACATCTAGGTTTTTGTCCCCTTTACATTTTGGGGGGGGGCCCAAGGGAGTGGGGCCCTAAGCTATAACTTGTTTAGCTTATACGTAAATCCGGCACTGCTCCTCATAGAATTACAAGGTTGGGGGGGACCCAAGGGTCATCTAGTCCAACCCCCTGCAATGCACGAATCACGGCTAATTTGGGGCAGGCAGGGTTGTAGATGCTGATTATGTCTTGAAATATGGCAATATCATTCCATCCACTGTTGCATTTCAAGCTGCATTTGCACAGAGAGGTGTTTTCTTTTATCTATCTATCTATCTATCTATCTATCTATCTATCTATCTATCTAATTTATATACTACCAGCCATCTAAAGATCTCAGGGAGGTTGACATCAGAAGGGGTGGGTGGGTATACCTTCACCAAACATACAGGACTTTTTTTTTTTTGCAGGACCTCTCCCCACCCGCCTGATGTTCACGAAGCTGTCAAATGCACCAGCATATTATAGGATGTTATAGGATGAGCCACAACGTGTTTTGGAACTGGTAGTCAAAAAGCAGCACTAGCCAAGAAACTACAAAACCGGTATGGATTTTGCCGAACGTCTTGCGAATGTGGCTTCAAAAATTAGATACGGAATAATTGGTAATGGGAGCATATCCCGAGTCAATGCGCCAGTTGAACATTTGTGAGTGCAATGAATGAATGGCCCTTCCTTCTCCTCTCCCCAGGCACTTCCCAAACCACTTCTGGGGATCCCCCAGTAATTTGGGGGTTGAAGGAGAACAGAGGGAAGTGACATTGCGCTTGTGGGCATTTTTCCTTTCACGTGATTCCCCCCCCCCCCGCCCCGACATGCAGCACCACTTTTCCCCGGCCAGCACCATAGCTGTCAACCCTCCCTTTTTTTGGCGGGAAACTCCCTTATTCCAATGCCGTTTCCCGCTGCTATCCCGGATTGTTGATATCCCTTAAATTTCCCGGATTTCAAAGGAAGCAGCTCCTCTCCCTCCCTGCCGGCCAGGGAGGCTCCTCAGCTGCATTGATCGGCTGCCAATAAGGAGTCTGAGACCAACTGGGGCGGAGCTTGCATGCCTTGTGCAGCCAATAAGGAGTCTGAGACCGACTGGGGGCGGAGCTTGCCTGCCTTGTGCAGCCAGACCCTCACGCCCAACCAGACAGACAGCCTGCCTGCCGTCTATGCGCTCGCTCTTTCGCTCACCCGTTCGCGCGCAGCCTCTGGAGCGCAGGGTGGCGAGGCTACTTGGTGCCATTGCACCGCCCTCGCAGCATCCCTTATTTTCAAATCCGAAAGTTGACAGCTATGGCCAGCACACAGAACGAGACACTCACCAAAGTCCTGGCTGCAGACGTTCTCCAGAAATTCCTTCTCCCCAATCTCAGTATGCAGACAGGCCGCACACACTGTGTCTGGAGGAGCAAAGGAGATATATCCTAAATATACCCAGGTCCTTCAACCGTTCCTCATCAGGCTTGGATCCCGGGCCCTTGGTTCATCTTGGTCACCCTCCTCTGCCCACCTTCCAGCTTCTCAGCATCCTTCTTAAACTGAGGTACCCAGAAATGGACGCTGCCTTTCCCATTGGAATCACAGCATACATATGCTGATATCTGTCAGAGCAGGTACCCAATGGACTGGGTCGCACGGACACACTGATTTATTTTATGTACTGCGTTTCTGTTTTGTCTATTGCACTTGCTTAAGGAAATAATGGGACGCGGGTGGCGCTGTGGTCTAAACCACAGAGCCTAGGGCTTGCCGATCAGAAGGTCGACGGTTCGAATCCTGTTCGAAGCTCCCGTTGCTTGGTCCCTTCTCCTGCCAACCTAGCAGTTCGAAAGCACGTCAAAGTGCAAGTAGATAAATAAGTACCGCTCTGGCGGGAAGGTAAACGGCATTTCCATGCGCTGATTCGCATTTCCATGCATGATTCGAACTCATGTCTCCCAAGTCATTGTCCGACCCTCTGAGGGAACCACTGAGGGGGAAAGGCAGCTCCGAGGGAAGGGAGCACTGGGCTGCTTGTGCCCCTTGCCCTGGCTCTCCTGCTCCCACAGATGGACCTCCCTGGGGACTTTCCCATCCCGGGCCCCCGCTCACCTCTCACCTGTGATGGCCTGGGATTCAGACTCAGACGCTGAACCTGAGGGATCCCAGCCTGCACAGGATTCCCCGCCTCCAGGACCAGCAGAGCCGGGGCTGGGGCCTGAGTCTGAAGGGTCCTCACCTGTGCTGGATCCTCAGGTGCAGGCATCTGCTGAGTCTGCTCTGGCTCCTGCTGGGATGGAGGACCCATTGCCTGCAGGTGCTCCACTCCCAGCCCTGTCAGAGGAAGCTGAGGTTGCCTCTGGGTCCGGCAACCCTCCAGCCTCTCCTGAGCTGCAGAGGCTCAGGGCAGAGAGGCGAAGGGAACTGAGTTCCCGCAGGAGGAGTGCTCGCCTCCAGGCCAGGAGAGGCGAGTCACCTGAGGATCGGGGCCGCCCTATGCCTCGGGGCAGATAAAAGCCGGCCAGCCCCAGCCCCAAGTTGCAGGACCAACATTGTTGGTGACCAGTTCCTGCCGGTGGTCCTGCTTGAAACCTGTCCTGCTTTCCTGCCTGAGCTCCTGACCCGCCCTGGTTCCCTGGCTTGCCTACCTGTTCCCGACTTTGCCTGACTCCCTGCCCTGCACCCAGCTTCAGTGACTACGGACTGCCTTTACGTTGCACCTCTGACCACGGACCGGACTTGGACCTCGCCTCTCGGGCAACCCACGGGACCAGCACATCACCTACCTTCTTTTGGGAGCCGCCCCCTGTCATCCGGGCCGGCTGGTGGGACGCAGAGCTCGTTCCCCCGGGGGAACCGGCTGCAGTTGAGCATCTCTGGCCAGGGGAAGCCGAAGGCAGCCATGACGGGGGTGCAGCCGTCCTGGACGGCCTCGCAGAGGGAGCGGCAGGGGAAGATGGGCTCGTCCAGCTCGCTGATGCAGACGGGGGCGAAGAGGGAGCAGAGGAACTTCTTGGTGTCTCGGTGGCACTGCTTGGTGAGGAGGGGCACCCAGGAGGCGGCCTGCTGCAGCGCCTCCTTCATGGTCTCGTGGCCCAGGAGGTTGGGCAAGCGCATCTCGCTGTAGCCCACGCCGTGGCACAGGCTCATGCTGCTGGGCACGGGCTTGCAGCTGCTGCGACGGCTGCTTAGCTGCGCCAGCTGGTAGGCGAAGGAGGGCGAGGAGGAGCAGGAGGAGGGGAAGGAGCAGCTCCAGGCGGCCAGTAGGAGAGCAAGCGGGATCCGGACCTCCATCAGGAGCCTGGAGGGGAAAGAAGAAGGGTTTGGATTTGATATCCCGCTTTATCACTACCCGAAGGAGTCTCAAAGCGGCTCACATTCTCCTTTCCCTTCCTCCCTCACAACAAACACTCTGTGAGGTGAGTGAGGCTGAGAGACTTCAGAGAAGTGGGACTAGCCCCAGGTCATCCAGCAGCTGCATGTGGAGGAGCGGGGAAGCGAACCCGGTTCACCAGATTACGAGTCTACCTCTCTTAACCACTACACCACACTGGCTAGAGAGAGCTACAGTGGTACCTTGGTTCTCAAAGGCCGAAAACCCAGAAGTAAGTGTTCCCTCCACCACGGAAGAACAAAAAAGAAAACAAATCGCCTCACATACAAAGAAATTTTCGCATATAAAATAAAATTATTCCATATATTGGGACTTCCGTCATCCTCAATAGGGGTCCATCATTACCTTGTTGACTGCATAGTTGCATCTTTTTTACCTTATTGTTAATTGTCCACATTCTTGGTAGAATATATCATTGCAGAAGTTATTCAAAACATGTCAAAGATTTTATCTGAGAACAATGTTCTTTTAAATATAATTTGAATAAATTCCATTCTTTGTTAAATTCTTGGTTTGTCTGATTCCTAATTTTCCCTGTCATCTTTGACAAGTGTACATATTCAAATAACTTCGCCTGACATTCCCATTTAGTTGGTATTTTATCGCCCTTCTACCATCTAGCTATTAACATTCTTGCCGCAGCAGTTGCGTACATAAATATCTTTCTTAATTCTTTCGGTATATCTGCAGAATAATACCTAACAAGAAGGCTTCCGGCTTTTTGATGAAAGTTAATCTGAACATTTTTAAAAGCTCATTAGAGATGATTTCCCAAAGTGTTTTTTAAATCTTTTTACATTTCCACCACATGTGATACATTGTTCCCTCTGATTCTTTACATCTCCAGCAAAGATTTGAGCTAGTTTTATACATTTCCCCCAGCTTGCTTGGTGTAACATATTATCGGTAGAACATCTTCATATAATTTTCTTTTAAAGTACAGTGGAACTTCGGCTTACGAATTTAATGCGTTCCAAATGCACACTCGTAAGTCGAAAATTTCGTAAGTCGAAAAACGGCATTCCCATAGGAATGCATTGGAAACGTAAGTCGAAAAATTCGCAAGAAAACCCTATGTAAACCTTTGTAAGTCGAGTAACCCCCATCTAAAACTTCGTAAGTCGAGTAAACCGCATCTAAAATCCAAGCGGATTTCCTTTCGGAAGTCGAAAAATTTGTAGGTGCGCGGCCTCTTTTTCCCTTTCGTAAGTCGAAAAATACGTAAGTCGAGTCCTTCGTAAGTCGAGGTTCCACTGTAGCAAGCCGTAAACTTTTAAGTCATTTCTCCAAAGCTTTTCCCAGGATGCCATTCATAATAATTAGGATTATTAGATGATTACACCTGCCGTTATCTATTAAACGGCTCTGAGGGTGCGATCCAGGCACTGCCTGGAGCACAAAGCAGCCACACCAGGCAGGGATGGGAGAGAGGTTTGGGGGCTAAGCAAGGAGGAGCAGACAAGGAACGTTGGTGCAACTGTCACTAACCCACATCCCATGATGCCGGATTAAGTTTTCACATAGGCAAATATAGCCAGGTCCCTGCTGCCATGGAGCTTACAGAGAAGCGCTTGGTTCAAGAAGCAGGGGACGATTGGCAGATGAAAGTGATGGACTACATGGAACTTGCCGAACTGACCAGGAAACTACGCGACCAGAGGGAGGAGACGGTGGAACAAGACTGGAAGAAATTTAAAGTATATTTTAAAAACTATTGTAAGATTTAAAGACTGAAAAAAGTTGGAAGAAATGACAGCTTACAGAACAGAAAAATAGGTTTAAGTAATATAGACTTGTGATTTTAGGTTAAGACTTATATAAGAAAAGGACATAAGTGGTAATAACAAACAATATTTAAAGATGTCAAGAAATTACTAAAGATGAGTGATAATGAAACGCAGACGTGAGGAAGTCACCCCAACATGATTAGACATGATGAAAGGGAAATTCTGATTTATTTTTGTGTTTTTGTATTTTCTATTCTGTATTTTGTATTATGTATTATGTTAAGCTTTTTGTTTTTTGTTTAAAACCCAAAAAACAAGAAGCAGGGGACGACTGGTGTTTGTGTGCTATTCTAGGCATGGGGAGCAGGAGGGCAGGCAGAAGTCAAGAGCCGGGGGAGAAAGAAGGAACAGGAAGGAGACAAAGAGGGTTCAGCAAAGCAGGGAAGTGGAGTCAGGCAGAAATGCCACTGGGAGAGGACAATGTGCTATTAGAAGGTGGGGAGAGTTACCGGTAAATATTTGGCACGCAGTGGATATTTCATGCATTGTTTTCCAGGCTTGTTACCTTATTTCCTTCCTCAAGCCCAGGCTTCCTCAACCTTGGCCCTCCAGATGTTTTGAGACTACAATTCCCATCATCCCTGACCACTGGTCCTGCTAGCTAGGAATCATGGGAGTTGTAGGCCAAAAAACACCTGGAGTTTGAGGAAGCCTGCAAGCCAGTTGGCTAGAGCCTGGTGCTGACAACGCCAAGGCTGCAGGTTCGATCCCCATATATGCCCCACAGCTGCATATTCCTGCATTGCAGGGGGTTGGGCTGGATGGTCTTCAGGGTCCCCTTCCAACTCTGAAATTCTGTGCGTTACCCCATAAGGGAAAAGGAGCAGTTTTTTTCTTCTAACATATGGTTCCCTTAGCCCAGCATTCCCCTTCAGACCTCGGTCCATTTGGCTCCAGCCTGGCAGTGTCTCCCCCAGGGCTCTGTGGAGCATTCCCAGCCCTACCTGGAGACGCGTGGGGTGGGGTTGGGGTGCGAAGAACCAGGCTCCTCCTTCTGCACGCCGAGCAGATGCCCTGCCTCTCTGAGCAACAAACTCCTTTTCTGCAGCGCCCGCAATTTGCGCCTGGTTCCAAGCTGGCAAGCTTTCCCCCAGTACTGCTTCACCCCTCAGACTTTCACCCCCTTTTAGAAGAGCCTCCCCAAGTTAAGGTTTTACCTGGCTGGGTCTGTCTGGAGCAGGAAGCCCTCCTGAAGCCAGGATGTTTTCAGCTCCTTTGGAAAGGAGAGTCTCCAGCAGCAGCAGCCAGGGATGCGTTTGGTCTTGAATGAGCAAGACGGGGGAATATAACTGCAGGGAATCCGGTGGGGCGCACAAAAGGGCTGTAAAAGGCGCGCGGGAGGGGGGGGGGAATACCCAGCCTGTAATTATACCTTAGTTCTCTCTCCAGAACAATAAACTTAGATCTGGAGGCTGTTTGTTCCCCCCACCCACCCAAACTGAGGTCCCCCTCCTTCTCCTCCTAGTTTTGGCTAAGGAACATTTATGCCATGCTAAATGGTTTCTGCCTTGGAAAGCCAAAAACGCCTCAGAGCAAAAGCCACTATCTCTCCCAGCCATCGGGGGGGGGGGGGGAAGAGGTTGGAAATTTCAAGAGAAGAAAGGGAGAGAGACCCCCAAATAGCAACGCATTTCCTTAAGAGCATAGATAAGGAGGAATTCGCTTCTCAAAAGCTGCCTCTTCTTGCCCCCAAGCACATTTAGTCTGCATACTTAGTCTGACATATATCCCACTTGAGTGGGGCTTCCTCCCAGTGGAGCATGTCTAGGACCTCTGCCTTACAATCACTATTTTTCCCTCTTTTCTCTTGCCAAGGTGCAGAAGTCGATTAGCGAAATCTACCCTGGAGGGAAGTCCGACATCTGCATGAATAACAGCGAGGTCCAGAAGTGCTCCAAAAGTTCTCTGAACTGAGAGCGAATGCATGGTAAAACAAATTTAAAATGATGTGCGTGGGTGCAAAAATATATATATTCCTAATTTCACATATTGACTCACAGGGCCTGAACTGGTTGTGATGGACCAGGAACAGCAGATTGGGTTCACAGCAGAGAGCTCAGTGAGGATGTCAACCCAGGGAAACAGGCAAATTCCACGCTAGGGATAATTAGGAAAGACAATTAAAACTGCCGATATCACAGAGCCATTATGCGAGTCTATTGTGTGACCGCATTTTGAGTACTGTGTTGAGTTCTGGTTGCTCCGCCTCTAAAATATTATTGTAGAGTTGGAAAAGGTTCAGAATGTTGTTTAGTCGTGTCCAACTCTTCGTGACCCCCTGGACCAGAGCACGCCAGGCACTCCTGTCTTCCACTGCCCATCTATCTATCTATCTATCTATCTATCTATCTATCTATCTATCTATCATCTGCCTGTTGTTATTGTTGTCTAGTCGTGTCCCACTCTTCGTGACCCCATGAACCAGAGCACGCCAGGCCCTCCTGTCTTCCACTGCCTCCCGCAGTTTGGTCAGACTCATGTTGGTCGCTTCGAGAACACTGTCCAACCATCTCGTCCTCTGTCATCCCCTTCTCCTTGTGCCCTCCATCTTTCCCAACATCAGGGTCTTTTCCAGGGAGTCTTCTCTTCTCATGAGGTGGCCAAAGTCTTGGAGCCTCAGCTTCAGGGTCTGTCCTTCCAGTGAGCACAAAGGGCTGGTTTCCTTCAGAATGGATAGGTTTGATCTTCTTGCAGTCCATGGGACTCTCAAGGTTCAGAAAGCAGTGACCAAAATGATTAACAGGATAGAGTGACTCTCCTATGAAAAGAAGTCTGCTTTGAGACTTTGTAGTTTAGAGGAAAGGCGAGCTTGAGACAACATGGCAAAGGTTTAGGAAGTTATGCCAGGCATGGAGGAAGTGGACAGAATAAATTTGTTCTCCCTCTCTCATAATACTGGAACCGGTGGACATTCGGTGAACCTGAATGTTGGTGTTGTGGGGGGGCGGCGCTTATTAATGGAAGAAATGCACTCGTTCCTGAGAAACACGACTGTGTCTGCACCCCCACAGCCCTCCCCCTTTCTCCTTTGTAACCTTTATATCTCAAACTGTGTGTTAAACTTTTTGTGACTCTCTGTATCCTTGTCCACTGGTATTCCAACGTGTTTGCATAAGAATACACAAACCCACCCAAGTCAGGAGAAGGGATCTTTGTTAAGCAAATAAAGCTGTAGGGCAAATGCGCACACAAATAAAATCTTGTCAGGCGACTCCCAACAGTTGAGAAAAGACATCATCGTTAAAGGGTTAATGGACACTCCCAAAGACAACGACCACCTGAAAAAAACACCTTTTGTATCTAAACATGACCCTCCACCAGAGGAACCCCCTCCCTTCTGACACCTGGTCAAATCCCTTACCTCACCCACATAATGCTATTATCTCTTTTGTTCTGTACTGTGTCAAAAGTGTATAAAAGTTCACCTGCTCTTTTGTTCTGGGTTCTTCTCCATCTGTCATGTGAGCAAGAACCCTGTTGCCAACAGCTCTACACTTTAAAATAAACTGGTCAGGCTTAGCAGCCGCTTTGCTTCTCACTAGAACTCTGGTCCGGTCTCTGTTTTTCGACAGCGGGGGTTTCAAACAACGTCCTGCTGGGGTTTTGGGATTCCACCCAGAATCAGACCCGTTTACCTGGAAACATCCTCAAATTCTTACAACAATTGGCAACCATGAAGGTGTCTCCGGTTTCATCGGGAATTTGGGGGCTGCTGGGGAAGGAAGCCCAGCGTGCTCCCAGCCAATTTGCAGGGAGGGCATCCGACCTTCAGCAGACCAGAATTCCTGGCAGTAATCAGGAGTCCTAGCGGGACTGACCATTTGGGATTCCACCCGGAATCGGCCCCTTTTACCTGGAAATGTCCTCAAATTCTTACAACATTGGGAAATCCAGGACAGATAAAAAAAGGGACTTCTTCATGCAGCACAGGGTTAAACTGTGGAACTCCTTCCCAAGGGAAACGGTGATGGCCACCAACCTGGATGGCTTTAAAAGAGGAATAACAAGTTCATGGCGAAGGCAGCCAATGGCTAGCAGCCACAATGGCTTTGTGGCCAGAGGCAGTATGTCTCTGAATATCATTTGCAGGTGGGGAATATCACAGGTGGGGAGAATAGCCTTGCGCTGGAGTCTTGCTTGTATGTTTTCCACAGGCATCGGGCTGGCCACGGTGAAAGCGGGATACTGAACTAGATGGGCTCTTCTTGTGTACTTAGGATTATGCTTAAAAATGTGAGGACAACGTGCAGTGGAGAGGGAAGGTCAGTTAATTGGCATAAGGGCTGATGAGCCTGTGTACATAAAGATTAAAGGACAAAGGGATTCATTCATGGAGAAAAAGAGGTGATACTTGTCATGTTTCGGTTCATCATCTTGAGTCAACATCGAAGAATACTGCTGTCCTTTCCCAAACTATAAACAGTGGTAGCTTGGCTCTCAAACGCCTTGGTAGTCAAACACCGAAAACCCGGAAGTAAGTGTTCCGGTTTCCGAATGTTTTTTGGAAGCTGAACGTCCGATGCGGCAGTCGGCTATTGTTTCCGGGGCGCCTGCACCAATCAGAAGCTGTGCCTTGGTTTTTGAACATTTCGGAAGTCAAACAGACTTCCGGAACGGGTTAAGTTTGGCGCTTTTGTTTTTGCTATTTGTGTTTTTGTTTTTCAGGTTTTTTCAGTTAATTTGTTTTTGTGACTGTGGAACCCAGTTCAGCTACTGATTGATTGTGTGACTGCGGAAATGGATAAAAGCCCCCCATCCAAACAATTACTATCTTTTTTCTTTTTTTTTTTAACAATCTTTATTAAATATTTAAACCAAACATTCCAAAATTAAAATCATTCAACATAATACAAATTGATTCCATATAACTTAAGCTACAAATCATAACAAAAGAAAAAAGAAATAGGCTTCACATTGCTCTTACATTGATTTTCTTAAAATACATAACCATACCTTGCTTCCTATCCTCTTCTCAAACTATATTCTATTAATCCCTTTTCCCATGAGTATTTAATTTAAGCAACTCACCAATTCAGTTATTATTTTTTCCTTTTTCAAATAAATTTCCACATACCTCCATTCTTCTTTCAATTTCTGTTTAGGTGTATTCCTGATTGCTCCTGTCATCCTCGCCAAATTCATAAACTCTACCAATTTAGTGTACCAATCTTCAATTTGGGGTACTTTTTCTCCCTTCCAATTTTGCGCTATTAATAACCTTGCAGCTGCACTGGCATAAACAATGACTATCATCAGTGCAAGTAAGGAAAAATAATAATTTTAATCTTTATCATCTACAATACTGTCTTATTTTATAGTACAGAACATTGATTATTGCTTTCATTTTATGGATCAATGGTCTCATTAGATAGTAAAATCCATGTTAAATTGCTGTTTTAGGGGTTGTTTTTAAAAGTCTGGACCGGATTAATCCATTTTGCATTACTTTCTATGGGAAAGCACGCCTTGGTTTTGGAATGCTTTGGTTTTGGAACAATAATAATAATAATAATAATTTATTATTTATATCCCGCCCATCTGGCCGGGTCTCCCCGGCCACTCTAGGCGGCTTCCAACATACATTAAAATACATACACATGTTACAGATTAAAAACTTCCCTGAACAGGGCTGTCTTCAGGCATCTTCTAAATGTCAGATAGTTGTTAGTACCTTTGACTTCTGATGGGAGGGCGTTCCACAGGGCGGGCGCCACTACCGAGAAGGCCCTCTGCCTGGTTCCCTGTAGCTTTGCTTCTCACAATGAGGGAACCGCCAGAAGGACCTCAGCGCTGGATCTCAGTGTCCGGGCTGAACGGTGGGGGTGGAGACGCTCCTTCAGGTATACAGGACCGAGGCCGTTTAGAGCTTTAAAGGTCAGCACCAACACTTTGAATTGTGCTCGGAAACGTACTGGGAGCCAATGTAGTTCTTTCAGGACCGGTGTTATGTGGTCCCAGCGGCCACTCCCAGTCACCAGTCTAGCCGCCGCATTCTGGATTAATTGCAGTTTCCGTGTCACCTTCAAAGGTAGCCCCACGTAGAGCGCATTGCAGTAGTCCAAGCGGGAGATAACCAGAGCATGCACCACTCTGGCGAGACAGTCTGCGGACAGGTAGGGTCTCATCCTGCGTACCAGATGGAGCTGGTAGACAGCCGCCCTGGACACAGAGTTAACCTGCGCCTCCATGGACAGCTGTGAGTCCAAAATGACTCCCAGGCTGCGCACCTGGTCCTTCAGGGGCACAGTTACCCCATTCAGGACCAGGGAGTCCCCCACACCTGCTCGCACCCTGTCCCCCAAAAACAGTACTTCTGTCTTGTCAGGATTCAACCTCAATCTGTTAGCCGCCATCCATCCTCCAACCGCCTCCAGGCACTCACATAGGACCTTCACCGCCTTCACTGGTTCTGATTTAAAAGAGAGGTAGAGGAACGGACTTCAGGAACGGATTAAGTTTGAGAACCAAGATACCACTGTACAGGAAGCCCTAGACTTATGCAGGCATTATGTTCCAGAGATAGTACCCAAACCAAAATCACATATAGTCAAAACACGTTGGGTGTAATGGCGGGTGGGATTGCCAAAGTATTCCCCCCCCCTTTAAATTTTTTCTCAAGCACTTAAAGCTGAATGCGCACAAGTTGGTGACTTTATCCCTGATCTTACCAATGTGGCACTCGGTGCTAAGATCAGAGAAAAGAAAGACCCCCAAGGGGGTCTACAGAAGAACTCAAGAGAGCAGGCAGAGCGGTTTTCTCTGCAGTCCGGTTTGGACATGGGGACATGGCGGAACACTTCTGGTGGCTTGCTAGAGTGGATCTGGCCAACAATCCACCCCTGGTTTAAACTATGCGCTGCCTGAAGTACTACCTCAAACCCTACAACATTTCTCCAATGAAAATAAAGGTAAAGGGACCCCTGACCGTTAGGTCCAGTCGTGACCGACTCTGGGGTTGTGGCGCTCATCTCGCTTTACAGGCTGAGGGAGCCGTCGTACAGCTTCCGGGTCATGTGGCCAGCAGGACTAAGCCACCAGAGCAGCACACGGAAACGCCGTTTGCCTTCCCGCCAGAGCGGTACCTATTTATCTACTTGTACTGGTGTGCTTTTGAACTGCTAGGTTGGCAGGAGCAGGGACCGAGCAACGGGAGCTCACCCCGTCGCGGGGATTCGAACCGCCGACCTTCTGATCGGCAAGCCCAAGAGGCTCAGTGGTTTAGACCACAGTGCCACCCGCATCCTCTGATGAAAATAGGGACGTCCTATTTAACCATAACCGTAATTTTATTATGTAAATGTCACCCATTAAACATGAAAAAAACCTTTCCTATGTAGGGCTGCCTTCAGGTGTTTTCTAAAGGTTCTATAGTTACTTATCTCCTTGGCTTGGGGTTTGCATAACTCTATACCTGCCCACATTTCTTTGAGGAAAATAGGAATGTCCTAAGGAAAAGTGAACCATCCTGAGACCTCTGGGTCTAGGGTGGTTTGTTAGTTTGTTTATAAAATGAATGAATGAATGAATGAATATTCCAGGATCAAATAAGAAAGCAGGGTGGATAAAAATCAATGATTTTTTTTTTAAAAAAAATCAGATTTTTTTTATTTAAATCGGATTTTTTTTATTTAAATTGGATTTTTAAAATAAAATGCTTTTGGAGGAAAAATCTTTCTCAATATAGTCTTCTATTTAAGTTACATTGTAGTCCAAAGGCTATTCATCAGGAAATAAGGATTTGTTTTAAGTTTATCAAGTGTGCTAAAACTCAGTCTGTTTTTTTTTTTAAATGTTTAACCACATCAGTTAACAAACATGGATACATATGCTATCATGTTATTGTTTTAGTTAAATAAATTGTTTAAATGGTTATTAAGGAAATGATTATAAAGTACAATAAAGTACAGCAGAAAAGTTGTCCAAATATAAACAGTTAACTTATTAAACCTCACCATAATTTCATAATTATCTGTCTATGTATTTCTAGTAGTATAACCAAATCAGTAATTTATGATGTAACTGTAAAAACTACTCTGAAAATTTATTATTCCAAAAATGAAACCTTCATATGGTTGTAAATATTAAGATTATACCAGCAAGAATGAGTCTTTCTGTAAAAAAAATATTTAAATCAAGTCTTACTGACTAGTGATTTAAATCGTGATTTAAATCGTGATTTAAATCAATTTGATTTAAATCAAATCCACCCTGTAAGAAAGTGGAACGGCTTCTGCAAAATTGGGACTGTCCCTGGAAAATTGGGACACTTGGAGGGTCTGCTTCCTTTGGACTGCCCTGAAGCTTCACTGGATGACCTCACTGGGGCATTTCTTCCTGGGAGGAGGCTGGTGCAACCTGAAACCCAAACATCACCTGGCCGAGAGCAATCTCTCAAGGCTGATGCCCCCTCCCACATTCCATCCTAAGCATTTCCGGAGCGGGAGGCAGCTCTCTCCTTCTAAGCATCCAAGGCTGAAAGAGCAAAGAGTCTCTTGCCAGGCATTTTCATAAACATTCTGTACTGGTTTTTAATGGTTTTGCGTTGGCATCGTTTACACAGTGCTGTACACTGCTGTACCCAGGGAGCTGGGTATGTTTAGCCTGGAGAAGAGAAGGTTAAGGGGTGATATGATAGCCATGTTCAAATATATAAAAGGATGTCATATAGAGGGGGGAGAAAGGTTGTTTTCTGCTGCTCCAGAGAAGCGGACACAGAGCAATGGATTCAAACTACAAGAAAGAAGATTCCACCTCAACATTAGGAAGAACTTCCTGGCAGTAAGAGCTGTTCGACAGTGGGATTTGCTGCCAAGGAGTGTGGTGGAGTCTCCTTCTTTGGAGGTCTTTAAGCAGAGGCTTGACAGCCACCTGTCAGGAATGCTTTGATGGTGTTTCCTGCTTGGCAGGGGGTTGGACTGGATGGCCCTTGGGGTGTCTTCCAACTCTATGATTCTATGATTCTATTCTATGATTCTATGATCACTGCTCTGAGATGCTGGCATGGCACATAAACACATTTATTACATTATCTTTTTCTTCTTTCTTTGGCGATCACTTGTAGCTGAGTAAGATTGCCTTCCATAAACACGGTTTTAACAATGAGTCCGTAAGTGACTGTGGAGGCCAATTCTGGATCCACATGTCCTTCCACAGTGGGGACATTGGTTTCCAGGTGGGAGTTGATCACAGTGAGGGTTTGCCAAGCATGCCTTCCTCTTAGCACGTTTCTCCCTTTTGTCCTGAGTTCGAGTGTCTTCAAAGCCCATGACACCTTTAGTAAAAGCTGTTCTCCAACTGGAGCGCTTGCAGGCCAGTGTTTTCCAGTTGTCAGTGTTTAAGATTTGCCTTGAGACAGTCTTTAAACCTCTTTTGTTGACCACCAGCATCACACACACACACACACACACACACACACACACACACACACACACACACACATTATAGGAAACCACAGGAGGGGAGAGTATTACTCTTGTGCGTGGATCTTGCTTGCAGGCTTCACATTGAAGCATATGGTTGGCCACTGTAAGAACAGGGTGCTGGACTAGGTGGGCCATTGGCCTGATCCAGCAGGCTCTCCTTATGTTCTTTTGGTGGTGGCAAACACCTCTGTGGACGATTGAAGCGCATCTGACATGGACTGTAGTCCACGAAAGCTTATGCTATAACATCACACGCCACCCCAGTCTCCAAGGGGGAAGGGACTCCAGGGTTCTGTTTTCTTTGGAAGAGGTCAGTGGAGACCTCCGTGTCTTTAGGATGTGTGATTTAACTGATACATATATACAACCTGAGCATAGGATGGAGGGGCTCACAGTGCTAGCACTCCCATAGGTTCCCCCTTGCTTTTCCAGGGGAGCCCCAAATTCTAGTACTGCGCGAGACATATTGTTCTGTCCTGCAGCTTCCAGCCTTCATCATCTAGCCTTTTTTACTCTCTCACATGATATAAGTGAAAAAACTGCTCCTTTTCCCTTATGGGGTACCCAAGAGCCCATATAGAGTCCTTTTGTAGGTTTTCTATCAGTAGGAGAAAAAAACAGAGGCCAACCGGAGAATATTGAGAAGCAAAGCAGCTAGTGAGCCTGATCTTTATTAAACTGTTGCAACAGGGTGCTCACACCCCCACGCAGGAGAGAGGAGGAGGACCCAGAGCCATGCGTGCAAGCCCTTATATATACATTTTAAATTGCTTGCCCTGGAGTCCAAGACCACCCCAGAAACATCATACCTACATCACAGAAGGGGTGTAGCCCAAGACCACCCCCCAGATACATCATACCTACATCACAGTGTTGAGTTGTTTACTTAAAGGTTCATTACTGTTCCACTGATGTATATTCCTTTAAGAGGTAGAATGTAACTCTATAATCTGATTTGGCAGCTGTGGAGCTGTGCAACAGGTGTTGCTGCATTTGTACTGATTGTATAACGATGTACTGTATAAAAGGGGTGTGATGTATCCACCCAGTCCCCCTGGTGGGAGGGCTTTTGAATGGGGTCATGTTTATGTAAGCTTATTAAGATGAGGTATGCTTTATTTTTCTTTAATTAAAACTAACTTATGTGCAGTATTGTCCTCAGCGTGTTTCTGCTTTAAACTCCAACACACAGAAAAGGCGGTCTACAACAGAAATCTGAGTGTGTTGTTTTGGCAAGTTACCTGATTGCATTTTCTGGGTTTGGGCCACTCTTCTTATTTCTTCTTGTTTAGTCCTTTAGTTGTGTCCGACTCTTTGTGACCCCATGGACCAGAGCACGCCAGGCACTTCTGTCTTCCACTGCCTCCCGCAGTTTGGTCAGACTCATGTTGGTAGCTTTGAGAAGACAGTCCAACCATCTCGTCTTTTGTTATTATAACTACTTAGAATTAACTACTTAATTCCTGAATCTAGGTCACAGGCTCACACCCTGTTCATATCTTGAATGTGCCCTTAAGACAGGATTTGTGAGGAAAGAGACAATGGGGAGGTTTCCCACTTTGACCTTGCAGAGAAATATTTGAGGTCAATTTGTTCAGGACTTAATCTGTGGGGTTTCAGACATGTGGTTTATATATACAGTTATGAACATTTTATATATATATATATATGACCTTAAATTTCTTACAACACACAACAACCCCAGCTATCCTTCTTCCATCTACCAGACAAGTGAAGGGAATGGAATGGGGAAAATGCCTACTACCCCTACTTCCCAGAGATCGCCATCACTAGAGTTGCAGCTCTTGAAACCCGGCGCATTCTTTGAGATGCGGATGATTCCATTAAGCTGGCCAGCCAAAGCTATCCCCTTAACAAAGGAACTGGTGTGGCAGGCTCCACTGCCTTCCCTACTCAGTTCTAACCCTTGCTGGATGCAGGATCACAGGCCTGGAAGGGATCCAGGTGACACTCCCCCCTCCCCACACAAAAAAACCCTGTAACAATAAATCTGTAAGTGTTTAAAGTTCCACTAGATGCTTTGTCATCTAAGTATGTGACTAAACACAGACCACAAAGCATCATGATGACCTTCCTTTTATGCTTTTAACTTCTAGCCAGAGGAAGAGTTCTGGAAAGCTTGCCCGCTGTTAAGTCATCTTTTGGTTTGTGCTAAGAGATTTTTGTGCTAAGAGTTTGGCCAAACTGCGAGAGGCAGTGAAGGATAGGCGTGCCTGGCGTGCTCTGGTCCATGGGGTCACGAAGAGTCGGACACGACTGAACGATTGAACAACAACAACAAAAGAGATTTTACAGTTGGTTTTACAGGCATTGAGTATCCCTTACGTTTTTTCTTGCAATGCTGCTGCTAGTGTTGGACGATTGTACCAGGGCTATCAGCTTTTGCCTTCAATTCTTCTTCCTCTTCTTCCTCCTCCTCCTCCTCCTCCTCCTCCTCTGTGATCCCTCATAGCTGAGTAAGATTGTCTTCCATAAACACGGTTTTAACAGTGAGTCCATAAGGCCAATTCTGGATCCACATGTCCTTCCACAGTGGGGACACAGGTTTCCAGGTGGGAGTTGATCACAGTGAGGGTTTGCCAAGCATGCCTTCCTCGTAGCACGTTTCTCCCTTGCGTCCTGAGTTCGAGTGTCTTCCAAGCCCATGACACCTTTGGTAAAGGCTGTTCTCCAACAGGAGCGCTCGCAGGCCAGTGTTTCCCAGTTGTCGGTGTTTATGCTACATTTTTTTAGATTTGCCTTGAATACGCCTGTGCTGTTGCCTCTGGGCAGACGACACCTGTCACAGCCCTAGATAGCAAGCTCATCGCCTATTACCCCACCAACATTCCTTCCTAGAACAAAGGTCAAAACAAAATAAAAATTAAAAAAATTCCTTCCAGTAGCACCTTAGAGACCAACTAAGTTTGTTCTTGGTATGAGCTTTCATGTGCATGCACACTTCTTCAGATACACTAGAACAAAGGTGTCATGTGAATTCTGCCATAGCCAGATAGCAGTGGCTATTTCTGCAGACAGTTTTATGGTAGTTATATCCCCCCCCCAAAGGGGTGTTGTTTGATGTGACAGTAATGGATATTTTTTTCATCTAATAGGTTAACACTGATAAGGAATTATACAGAAGGGGGTCACCCGAACGGGGTTTCAGGAAGAAGCAATGGAGGCTCTGGAATTACTTGACAATTAATTTACTCTCCTTTCCCAAGAGCTGTTTTAAGTAAGGGACATTTAAGGGAAGGATAATATTCCTCTTGATAAGAAGTCTATTTTCCTTGTTAAGTAACAATTAAGGCCTTCCAGTAGCACCTTAGAGACCAACTAAGTTTGTTCTTGGTATGAGCTTTTGTGTGCATGCACACTTCTTCAGATACACCAATTGTATCTGAAGCAGTGTGCATGCACACAAAAGCTCATACCAAGAAAAAATTTAGTTGGTCTCTAAGGTGCTACTGGAAGGAATTTTTTTACTGTATTTTGTTTCGACTACGGCAGACCAACAGGGCTACCTACCTGTAACTGGAATTAAGACCTTGACATTAATGTTTATTTTTATTACAACTAAGGCCTTGACATTAATGTTTATTATTACTATTACTATTATTATTATTATTGCAATTAGGGCCTTGACATTAATGTTCATTATTATTATTATTATTATTATTGCAGTTAGGGCCTTGATATTAATGTTTATTTAGGCCTTGACATGAATGTTTATTCCTATTATTATTATTATTATTATTACAATTAGGGCCTTGGCATGAATGTTTATTCCTATTATTATTATTATTATTACAATTAGGGCCTTGATATGAATGTTTATTCCTATTATTATTATTATTATTATTATTATTATTATTACAATTAGGGCCTTGGCATGAATGTTTATTCCTATTAACATTATTACAGTACTGTATATGCCCGCCCTCCGCGAGCATGCGCACTCGCCGCCGCACGATTCCTCCCTGGGAAGCGCCTCTTCCCCGACTGCGCACGCGCGCCCCGTCTGCGAGGCTGGCTGGCGCGTCCGGAGGGGAGGGGGAAACAAACAAACAACCACCCACCCAAGCTCCTCCCCCTATTCCTCCCGTTCCGCATCACGTGAGCTCGCCTCCCTCCTCCACCGCCCGGCCTCCGCCTGCCCCGGATGTTGTAGCCGCGCGGTCACGTGAGAAAACACCTTTCCCCCCCCCCCACCGTAGAGCGAGCGTCACGTGGCCGGAAGAAGGGCAGGGAGGGGAAGGGACACGAGAGAGCGGCGCCCGCGGAGGGGAAGGCGGGCCGGGCACAGAAGCCGCATGTGACCCGCGGCCCACCAGGACAGGGCCGCTCTCCGGACGCCGCCATGGGGTGTTGCTACAGCAGCGAGAACGAGGCCTCGGACCAGGTGAGAGGGGAGGGGTCTTCCCCGCCCCCCCACCGGCTGCTGGGGCCGGGGAGAAAGGGGGGCAGGTGAGGGGGCTCTGAGGGTCCCCCTGACCCGCCCGCCCACCCCCCTGTTCGAGGAGGGGCTTCCCTCCCGGGCCAGCTGCGCGTGGAGACCCTCGGAGCCAACTCCCGGGGGCCGAGGTCCCTTCGCCTCCCCCCCTTCAAGCTTTGCCCTCCCCCTGGCGATGGGCATGGCCGTTCAGATGGTGTGCATGGGACCAGTTACGCGGGGTGCGGCTTAGACCTGCACCCCCCCCAAATATTCAAAACAAAATAAAAATAAAAAATAAAATAAAAATAAAAAAATTCCTTCCCGTAGCACCTTAGAGTCCAACCAAGTTTGTTCTTGGTATGAGCTTTCGTGTGCATGCACACAGGTATCTGAAGATATGTGCATGCACACGAAAGCTCATACCAAGAACAAACTTAGTTGGTCTCTAAGGTGCTACTGGAAGGGATTTTTTTATTTTGTTTTGACTATGACAGACCAACACGGCTATCTACCTGTAACTGCCCCCAAATATTGTGCCCGAGTTGCCACCCCTGGTGGAGACTCCCTGCCGTGCGCGCGCCTCGGGGTGGGGGGCTGCAGAGGGCGCTTGGTGGGCTCCGAGCATGGGCCCCGAAAATGCCTTGCTGGGGAGCAAGAAGGAAGCCGAGGATATCGGGCTTGGGGAGGCTGAGGCGTGGGAAGGAATCGCCCTCTGCTTCCCCGCCTACACTATTGACCAGTTGCTCGCCTCTCTCTTTCCCACCCTGTGAGTCTCCCTCCACCTCCTTTGTCACTGTGGTTTCTCCGCCTGTTGCTCTTCCCCGTGCCCTGTTCTCTGCTTGTCATTTGTGACAGTTTGTTCCTTCTCATTGTCATGCCATAGTAATAATAATAATAATAATAATTTATTATTTATACCCCACCCATCTGGCTGGGTTTCCCCAGCCACTCTGGGCGGCTTTCAACAGAACATTAAAATGCAATAATCTATTAAACATTAAAAGCCTCCCTAAACAGGGCTGCCTTCAGATGTCTTCTAAAGGGCTGGTAGTTGTTGTTCTCTTTGACATCTGAAGGGCGGGTGCCACTACCTGAAGGCCCTGCACCCCCCTGCATAGTAAGGAGAACGAGGTGTGCAGCTTGCAGGGAAGGCTCTCTTGTCTTCTTCAGTCTCCTCATATAGCAAGACAAAATAAAAAAATTCCTTCCAGTAGCACCTTAGAGACCAACTAAGTTTGTTCTTGGTATGAGCTTTCGTGTGCATGCACACTTCTTCAGATACCATTTCGTGCATGCACACGAAAGCTCATACCAAGAACAAACTTAGTTGGTCTCTAAGGTGCTACTGGAAGGAATTTTTTTATTTTGTTTTGACTATGACAGACCAACACGGCTATCTACCTGTAACTCATATAGCAAGGTCTGTGGTGCTATATGCCCCTAGTACCTGTTGCTTAAGAGTTTAAGAAATTTATCTTTGGGGGGGGCGGGGAAACGCTACCGCTGTTCAGTTCTCATTGCCTTTCTTGGTTTCTGGCAAAGCCTCCAGTTGGGTTCTCCTCCCACATTGCAGGTGAGGCAACATGCAGCCCAGATGGGTGTGGCCCGAGGGGAGCCTGTTCTGCTGCTTTCTAGCCTGCCTCTAGCCTGTGGGTAAAATAAAACAAGCTTGGTCTGAAGGGGCCCTTCAGTTGCCTGTTTTGGCTACTGCAGCATGTGAAGCAACAGGGTGCCTCTTTGAGCCTTCCCCTTTGCCTAAAAGCACAACTTCCCAAATTCAAGTCATATGACTTCCCTGTAATGAAATGCAAGATCTGTTACATTAACACTGCTCTCAAATGTGCAGTCTTGGTAAGGCAGGGAAAGGGAGCCCAGGCAGGCCTAGGAAAATATTTTGCATTCCAAGCAGCCAAGGTGGAGTTGTGAGGAGAAGTCCTGGCCATGAAACGGCATTGGAAATTACTCTGATGTGTTTTACCTGCCTGTCAGTTCAGCCTGAATGAAACAAAACTCTGGTTACCTGGAGGCTCTTTGCAGGTGCCCTTGTTAGTGGCTGGCATATAGCACATTGTATAAGGCTAGAATAATAACCATAATCAGTAAGCAGAATTACTAAACCACAGAGCCTAGGGCTTGCCGATCAGAAGGTCAGTGGTTCGAATCCCCGCGACGGGTTGAGCTCCCGTTGCTTGGTCCCAGCTCCTGCCAACCTAGCAGTTTGAAAGCACGTCAAAGTGCAAGTAGATAAATAGGTGCCGCTGCAGCGGGAAGGTAAACGGATTTCCGTGCACTGCTCTGGTTCGCCAGAAGCAGCTTTGTCATGCTGGCCACATGACCTGGAAGCTGTACGCCGGCTCCCTTGGTCAATAAAGCGAGATGAGCGCCGCAACCCCAGAGTTGGTCACGACTGGACCTAATGGTCAGGGGTCCCTTTACCTGTACCTATAAAACAGCTCATGTATTGCTAGGCATCCTGGCTTGGTTTGTTTGTTTGTTTTGAAGCATAGGAGAGATTCTGCACAGAACTTGCTTCTCACATGACCGAGATAGAGAGGTCTTCAGAAATATCCTCTTCCCTTCAGATCTGAGGTTGCATCTTTGTTGCTCATGCCTTGGCCAGGTTGTGTGTATTTGGGCAGGAGGGCGAGGGGAGAGAGCAGAAACGCCTTGTCCTGAACTCACAGAGCTCTGTTACTTGGCAAGCCCAGCCAGATCAGTTGTTCTGGGCTGTCAGCCTGCTCACTTTCTATCTCTCCTGCTGCTATTCTTGGTGGCATCTATCGCTGTCATCTTGAAGGGCACCTGTGAAACTGTCACCGGAGCCGTCAAAGGGTGGGGGAATACTCTCTCTCTCTCTCTCTCTCTCTCTCTCTCTCTCTCTCTCTGTGTGTGTGTGTGTGTGTGTGTGTGTGTGTGAGAGAGAGAGAGAGAGAGAGAGAGAGAGAGAGAGAGAGAGAGAGAGAGAGAGATTGCGATTATCCAAGCATTTGTACTAGCCTTTCAACCAACTAGCATTGCTGGCCTCCTAACAACATTGTTTATTTTTTTATTTAAAATACCTTTACGCTGCCTTCAGGCTTGCACCCACAATACAACGATAGTTAGAAGTAGGATATTTCTTCCCTCTGTTTACTTATCTCTGTCAATCTTATCACAGTGAAGGGAAGAGTGGGTTATGTCATGTCAGCCCTTTCCTGGAATCATTGTGTTTACCTCTGGCACACTGCATCAGTTTCCATTAGCCCTTACTGTTTAATGCTCTCCGTGTTTGTGTGTTAATGGGTGGAGCATGCACAGCCTGAAAGGGAGAAGGGACCCCTTCAGCCACTCATGCTCGTTTCTCCTGAGGTGACTTATTACTTTGGCCACTGGTCTGACTTTATTTAGTTATTTATTTATAAATAAATGTCCCGAAGGGGACAATGACAATAAAATATATTCTATCTATCTATCTTACTTACTTACTTACTTACCAACCAACCACCCTATAAGGTCTCAGGGCAGTTCACTGATTAAAATCAAAATATAAAGCCACAAAATACATAATCAAAATACAAACAATAACCCCCCCAACCCCCCACATTTTAAAAGGGCATAGGATGCCAATCAAATCAACCCAAGGCCTGGTTAAAAAGGAACGTTTTTGCCTGGTGCCTAAACCAGAGAGCATTCCACGGACTGGGAGCCACTGCAGAGAAGGCCCCGTTCTTGTCTTGCCACCCTCCGGACCTCTCGAGGAGGTGGCACACAAAGAAGGGGCTTGATACAAGGCATCTTCCTCTGGCGAAATGACAGGTGACAAAATAGCTCCTTAGGTACCATTTTCAGGTGTGGGCACCAGCCTGGTTCCCTTCTGGAAGCTTGAAGACTTGGGAATCAGGGAGAACAGCAGAGAACCGTCTTGATGCCGGTAATTCTGCACGTTTTTGCATTAAAAGAACTGAAGTGACAAGGTATGGCTTTGTCCATCCTTCATCCCTTCTGGCAAGACAAAAAGTTCTCCTGTGGTTTCACTTCTTAGCCTTGCGGCCGAGAAACAAGGCAGAACTTCTCGAAACAGATCTTCCCCGTATGTTCTCCAGCCTTCTTTGGTTCAGACTCTGAAAGAAAGAACAGAAAGTTCTCTTGCGTAGATTCTGTGTAGTTTCCTTTTACTTTAGCCTTTCCAGCCTGTCTGGGGCTCATATGGCGCCTCTTAAAACACGAAGGAACTTGGTGCTGGGAGGGTCCTGTTGCGCTTGGAGATTTTGTTTGACTGTTGCAGGGGACGCCTGGAAGTCACACTTGGCATGGGTCCTGCGAGGCTGTCTTGGTTTCGTTTAGGACTAGCACAGCCGTCTGCCCTGGTGGTCGCACTTTGTGGGACTCCTTTTCCACTTTGACACAGCTGAGTGCCATATAGGCTTCATGGGCATTGGGGAGCAGTTAAGTCTTTTGAGGGAGCTCTTGTCAGGCGTTGCCATGGGAACAGAGAGCCCTTTGCTTGGGAAGTGCCAGAAGCACGCAGCAGCAGCAGCAGCCGAAGGTGATGGAAAAGGCCTAGACAGAGGCACGGTCTCGGGATCCCCTTCGCAGGGAGGAAGAGCATTTGCCCATTGCGCAACAGGCGTGTATGTCTCTGAGGCCTGGAGTGGGAACTCTGCCAGCAGCAGCTAGAGGGGGGACATTGTTTTCCTTCTGTAGTCTTGCTCAGATACTATTGCTTGCTTGGTGCAGCCAAGTGGGCTCTGTTGTCAGGCAAGAGGAAGGGGAAGGGGGTGCCCTCTGGCTCATGCCCTCAGTATTAGGTTTAGTCTATCTACGTGCACAGGCTCTGTATCCCAGATATGCACACATCCGTTTTTCCCTCTGCTTCCTATCAAATGCAGATATGTGACTTGAGGGTTGAGTAAGCTTGTGCCAGACCACATGGGCTCCACATGTCCATACGGGCAGGTGTGGAGGACTCTCTGGTCCTGAATGGGGTAACTGTGCCCCTGAAGGACCAGGTGCGCAGCCTGGGAGTCATTTTGGACTCACAGCTGTCCATGGAGGCGCAGGTTAATTCTGTGTCCAGGGCGGCTGTCTCCCAGCTCCATCTGGTACGCAGGCTGAGACCCTCCCTGCCCGCAGACTGTCTCGCCAGAGTGGTGTATGCTCTAGTTATCTCCCGCTTGGACTACTGCAATGCGCTCTACGTGGGGCTACCTTTGAAGGTGACCCGGAAACTGCAATTAATCCAGAATGCGGCAGCTAGACTGGTGACTGGGAGTGGCCGCTGGGACCACATAACACCGGTCCTGAGAGAGCTACATTGGCTCCCAGTATTTTTCCGAGCACAATTCAAAGTGTTGGTGCTGACCTTGAAAGCCCTAAACGGCCTCGGTCCAGTATACCTGAAGAAGCGTCTCCACCCCCACCGTTCAGCCCGGACACTGAGATCCAGTGCCGAGGGCCTTCTGGCGGTTCCCTCACTGCGAGAAGCAAAGCTACAGGGAACCAGGCAGAGGGTCTTCTCGGTAGTGGCGCCCGCCCTGTGGAACGCCCTCCCAGGAGAGGTTAAAGGGATCAACAACTACCTGACATTTAGGAAATACCTTAAGGCAGCCCTGTTTAGGGAAGTTTTTAATCTGTGATGTGTTAATGTATTTTAATGTTTGCTGGAAGCCTGGGGAGACCCAGCCAGATGGGCGGGGTACAAATAATATATTATTATTATTATTATTATAATACAGTTCCTGTAAGAGGTTGGGCCAAGGCAGTGCTATTTTTCTAGAAAAAGAGGCGCCATAACTCAACCAAGAACGCCTCCCTTCTCTGATAATAGCAATGGCACCCACCTGAGAGGGGCCGGAACTGAGTTGTGGCGAGTTCCGTCTGAAATAAAAGCCCTGGGCCGAGGTGCCCCCGAGGGGTTTGCCCAGAGGGATGGTGTTGTAAGCCCAAAATAGCTTATCTTCTGAGTTACGCCAATAAAACTCAAGAGACAAGAGGAGCTAGGAGTCCATTGTTGTTTAGTGCAAAGCAATAGGTCACAGTCGAATCTTTTCGCAAAACTGCAACCCCGCCCAACATGGGGCAGGGATATTTATAACATTTCAAACAAAGGATTTCAATTCAACCAATCATGTACATCATTACCTCATTCTAGTTTAATACGCATGCGCAATAAGCATTGCTAACTCAACTTTGATTCTCACCGTGATCTGTTACATTGTGTTAGTATGCATGTTGGGAACCTGTGTTACGTGTAGCCATTTGTACCATGTATCAACTTACGTTCTAGCTTATGAGCTGTAGCTTTGTGTTTGACGTATTAGCTATCCTTCTGTCCAGTATGGGACGGCATCTTACCAAATCATCAGTTTCTTGAAGCAACAGGTTTCCATAACTTCTCTATCAGAAGCATATTCAAGGATTTACAGTCATACCTCGTGTTGCGTACGCGCCGTGTTGCGTACGTTCAGGATACGCACCGCGGCGACCCGGAAGTCCTCTGTGGAAGACGCGCACAGGTGTGCCGAAGCGTTCTGCGCATTTCGCGCATGCGCAGAAGCGCTCAAATCATCAGTTTCTTAAAGTAACAGATTTCCATTACTTCTCTATCAGAAGCATATTCAAGGATTTACAGTCATACCTCGTGTTGCGTACGTCCAGGATACGCACCGCGGCGACCCGGAAGTCCTCTGTGGAGGACGCATGGGTGTGCGCAGGTGCGCAGAAGCGTTCTGCGCATTTCGCGCATGCGCAGAAACGCTCAAATCGCGCTTCTTCCGGTTTTTTTTGTTTCCCCCCGTGTGTTCGTGATCCCGTGCGTTCGCGTGCGTAACCTGGGGTTCCACTGTATAGGGGTTCACATTATCACACTGCCACAATGGGACTGCCTTTTCTGGGGCTGAGGACAAAGATTGGTTGCTCTTCCTCACACCGTTACGGGTAACAAGCCAGCAGGGTGGATTTGATTTAAATCACGATTTAAATCACTAGTCAGTAAGGCTTGATTTAAATCACTAGTCAGTAAGACTTGATTTAAATATTTTTTTTACAGAAAGACTCATTCTTGCTGGTATAATCTTAATATTTACAACCATATGAAGGTTTCATCTTTGGAATAATAAATTTTCAGAGTAGTTTTTAGAGTTATATCAAAAATTACTGATTTGGTTATACTACTAGAAATACATAGACAGATAATTATGAAATTATGGTGAGGTTTAATAAGTTGACTGTTTATATTTGGACAACTTTTCTGCTGTACTTTGTTGGAAGGAGAAAAATAATCATTTCCTTAATAACCATTTAAACAATTTATTTAACTAAAACAATAACATGATAGCATATGTATCCATGTTTGTTAACTGATGTGGTTAAACATTTTTTTAAAAAAAACTTAGACTGAGTTTTAGCACACTTGATAAACTTAAAACAAATCCTTATTTCCTGATGAATAGCCTTTGGACTACAATGTAACTTAAATAGAATACTATATTTAGAAAGATTTTTGCTCCAGAAGCATTTTATTTTAAAAATCCGATTTAAATAAAAAAATCCGATTTTTTTAAAAAAAAATCGTTGATTTTTATCCACCCTGCAAGCCAGGCAGCTGAAGTTGGCTGCGATCAGAAGGGAACAAGGCCTTGGTCTGTTTCCAAATATGAGGACAGCGGTGGTGGTGGTGGGAGCAGCAGCCCCTCAGAGGGGTCGGGTTTCAGGAGCTGCAGGGAAGTTTCTTGCCAGAGTCTGTGCAGAGTGGAGCATTCCTGAGAGAGGCCCGGTGGGTCTGTCTGGCTGTATGAATGAGAGGCGAGCACTTGCTGGAAGCCAGGCGTGCAAGCCGAGTGCCCCTTGGGAGTGATTTGGGACCTGCCCAGGGGGTTGGAAGCCAAGGAGTCCGCTGAAAATAGGGGCGAGGGAGAGAGGGAGCCCCAGCTGAGGATGGCAGGAGACGTGTGGCATGTCCGCCAGGCGTCTGGAGGGGACGCCAGGTTGGAGAAAAGGTGTCGGGGTACGTTGGCCTCCTTTTCCAGAAGGGTACTCAGACATGTGGTCCCCTCGCAAAGGGAGGATTGCTACTCAGTCAGGGCCAAAGGTGACCTGTGCTCACAATCTGAGTGAGAGACTGCTGGTGTCCTCCTACCGAGGCTCCATAGAGAGCATTCTTATATACTGTATTTGTGCTTGGTTCTCCAGCTGCACAGCCAGGGAGAAGAAGATACTTCAGAAGGTCATAACCACAGCCCAAAATATTATTGGTCATCCTCTCCCATCTCTGGAAGAACTATACAGTTCCCGTTGCCTTAAAAAGGCTAACAATATTTTAAAGGATCCATCTCATCCAGGATATAGTCTCTTTGCACCACTGCCTTCGGGTAGAAGATATAGAACAATTAGATCAATAACAAATAGACTGAAGAACAGTTTCTACCCAAGAGCTGTAACCATCTTAAATGCTGTAACCAGATAATGTGACCTTGGAGAGCTGTGATGGGTGTATGTGTGTGTATGTGTGGCTTTTTTGGGTGTGTGTGTGTGTTTTGTGCTGTGTTTTGTTTTGTTTTTTCTTTCTTTCTGTTTTTTACGGGATGGCATGCAATTTCGTTGCACTTGTATAGCGTTGTGCTTGTACTTGTGCAATGACAATAAATTATCTTATCTTGTTGAGCTACTTGTGAGCAGGAGGAACTCTTACGCTGAGCTGAGTTGATTTAATATTTGTATCCTGCTTTTCCAGCAACGGATGTCATGCTCACAGTGGCTCACGATTGCAGTGGCATTAAAAAACAACACACATTGCTATCATTTTAATGCCAAACACAGTAGCGCATAAGGCAAACAACAACAAATTCAAACAAAAACAACAAAACGATACAATTCAGTAAAGTTATAGTATTGCCAGGATCCTTCCTGATCACATGGACTCTTGCTCCAGAACAACAAAAAACAGATTAGCTGTTCGTTGTCCAACGCATTGTTTTTCAACACTGCAATGGGTGGAAGCAACGTTTGCTGTGCAATCTCCGTAGGCATTTACATGGAATTATGCAATTAAAAACTCTTTGGGGTGGGTGGGCAAGGGGTGTCCAGAGCAACACCAGGGGGGAGAAGCTCAGGAAACCAGCCGCTAGTTGTTCCTCAGCCCAGAATTCTGTCGCTTTCCCAGCTGATCCAGTGCAGGCAAGGGAGTGGATCTGCGTCCAAAGTGGATTTGATTTAAATCAAATCAATTTAAGTCACTAGTCAGTAAGACTTGATTTAAACCATATTTTTTTTACAGATTCTTTCTTGCTGGCATAATCTTAATATTTAGAACTGGGAAGAAGGGCCTGGAACCAGTGAACTCTTATTAGTTGACTGGCTAGCACTTCAAGGTCTCGCCAAGGACTTACAGATCCCAGTTACTATTTCCACCACACACACCCCCTTTAGATTTGCTTCTACATTCAGGTGCCTATTCTGTACAGCTAAGAGTGTTAGTGCAGTTACAGGTAGGTAGCCGTGTTGGTCTGTCATAGTCAAAAAAAAAAAAATTTCCTTCCAGTGGCACCTTTGTACCTGTACTTGTTCAGTCGTGTCCAACTCTTCGTGACCCCATGGACCAGAGCACGCCAGGCACTCCTGTCTTCCACTGCCTCTCGCAGTTTGGCCAAACTCATGTTAGTAGCTTCGAGAACACTGTCCAACCATCTCATCCTCTGCCGTCCCCTTCTCCTTGTGCCCTCCATCTTTCCCAATATCAGGGTCTTTCCCAGGGAGTCTTCTCTTCTCCTGAGGTGGCCAAAGTCTTGGAGCCTCAGCTTCAGGATCTGTCCTTCTAGTGAGCACTCAGGGCTGATTTCTTTAAGAATGGATAGGTTTGATCTTCTTGCAGTCCATGGGACTCTCAAGAGTCTCCTCCAGCACCATAATTCAAAAGCATCAATTCTTCGGCGATCAGCCTTCTTTATGGTCCATCTCTCACTTCCGTACATTACTACTGGGAAAACCATAGCTTTAACTATACGGACCTTTGTCGGCAAGGTGATGTCTCTGCTTTTTAAGATGCTGTCTAGGTTTGTCATTGCTTTCATCCCAAGAAGCAGGCGTCTTAATTTCGTGACTGTTTTCACCATCTGCAGTGATCATGGAACCCAAGAAAGTGAAATCTCTCACTGCCTCCATTTCTTCCCCTTCTATTTGCCAGGAGGTGATGGGACCAGTAGCACCTTAGAGACCATTGAACCTCTTGAATCTTAGCATTTAAGAGGTATGGGGTTGATTCTGTGTATTTAGATTTGCAAAGGAACAATGGGATTAAGGTTTTCCCCTCAACTCTGCATGTTCATTTTATAACATTTTTCCTGTGAAGAAAAGGCATGTTATCTCTGTAGACACAAATTCACACTTTTAAGAACTGAAAAAAACAAGCATTTGTGCTAATATCTTCTCGTTAGAAAAACTGCCCCAAATAATCTTACAGAAGCCTCTGGAAGAGCATGACATTGTGAATGGATTAATGGAATTCATTTCCCCAAAAAATTAAACATTGCATATAAAGCCTCATGCTACATACCGGTAATTAAAAACCAATCCTTATTTCCTGATGAATATCCTTTGAACTCTAATGTAACTTAACGGTAAATAGAAAACTATCTTTATAAAGATTTTTCCTCCAAAAGCATTTTATTTTTTTAAAAACATTCCATTTAAATAAAAAAATCTGATTTTAAAAAAATAAAATCTTATTTTTTTATTTAAAAAATTTCATTGGATTTTATCCATCCTGTCTGCTGCCATAGCCTCCTGTCCCGTCGCCCCACCACTTTGAGAAAGCTACACACCCTCCATATTGCAAGCCCTGCCCCTCTGGTCAGTCCAAAGCCCATTTCCACAAGGAGGAGGTGGGCGGGGTGCTGCTGAGAGCACCCTCTTTTCAGCAGGAGGCAGGGAGCCTCCTGCACGTGATCCTCAACCACGGTCCCCCCCCGGGCACCCCTTGGAGTGCACAGCATCATCTTCCACTACCCCTGCTGCCCACCCAGCATCATCTTCAGCAGGAGGAAATGGGGCCTGCTTCAGACCAGGGTGGATAAAAATCAATGATTTTTTTTTTAAAAAAAAAAATCAGATTTTTTTGATTTAAATCGGATTTTTTTTAATTTAAATTGGATTTTTAAAATAAAATGCTTTTGGAGGAAAAAATATTTCTAAATATAGTCTTCTATTTAAGTTACATTGTAGTCCAAAGGCTATTCATCAGGAAATAAGGATTTGTTTTAAGTTTCTCAAGTGTGCTAAAACTCAGTCTAAGTTTTTTATTTAAAATGTTTAACCACATCAGTTAACAAACATGGATACATATGCTATCATGCTATTGTTTTAGTTAAATAAATTGTTTAAATGGTTATTAAGGAAATGATTATTTTCCTCCTTCCAATAAAGTACAGCAGAAAAGTTGTCCAAATATAAACAGTTAACTTACGAAACCTCTCCATAATTTCATAATTATCTGTCTATTTATTTCTAGTAGTATAACCAAATCAGTAATTTTTGATATAACTGTAAAAACTACTCTGAAAATTTATTATTCCAAAAATGAAACCTTCATATGGTTGTAAATATTAAGATTATACCAGCAAGAATGAGTCTTTCTGTAAAAATGTTTTTTAAATCAAGCCTTACTGACTAGTGATTTAAATCAAATCCACCCTGCTTCAGACACACAGGCTGTGGCAATGAAACCCCTGTGCAATGGGATTTTGTTTAGTCTTCTCCCAGCAGGCCCCCCAAGTCTGCTCCAGAGGGTCCCCCAAACCTCCAGGGCTGATTCTGAGGGCATGCCAGGGTGAGGGGAAGTCTCTTGGACCAGCAGCGCCGCAGTGTTGGCGATGTCCCCCTCCTAGCATAGGATGCTTTCTGCTCGTCCCCTTGCAGTTAAACCTTGCGTGTCCCTGTCTCATTCCTCATCCGCCCACCACCCCCACCCCTCTTACAAGCTGCCTCTGCTCCTGGGGAAGGAGCACGGAACGAGGCGAAGGGAGAGAGGAAGACCTAGGCATGGAAGTCAGAAGCACATTCCGTGTTCGGAGGAGCTGCTGGGCTGCCTGGCTCTCTCGACTAGCAGCTCCTATAGATCAGCTGGAGGGGGGGGACAGGGCCCTGTTAGGGGCTTTGTCAGGCAAGATGATGCGCTAGGCAGTTTGCTCGGTGGTCTGGCTCCAGCAGCGGGCTCTCTGGGTGCTGCGAGGAGGGGTGCACACCCTCTTCTCAGGGGCGTAGCAAGGGGAGGCGGGGGGCGGGCCGACCCGGGCAGCGTCTTGGTGGGGGTGACACTTGGGGTGGGGTTCCTGCCCCCCGCAGCCGCCCTGCGTTTGTTTTTTTTTAAGGCTATTTTCGGCGCTGCCGGGACAGAGCCGCAAGGGCGGCCAGCGAGGAGGGGTGTCACGCTTGTCGCTGATGTGACAACGCGTATGCGCACGGAGCAACGCCTCCGCCCCTTGCCCCATGCTGCGGCGAAAAAAGCTGCTGAAAGGGGGGGAAAGCGCCTGCTTTGTTTTCCTCCCCCCCTTTCAGTGGTTTTTTTTTTGCCGCTGGCTGGGCTCCCTGGGCGGAGCCGCGGCATGCCAGCCAGCGGCGAAAAAAGCCACTGAAAGGGGGGGTCACCCCCTCCTGGCTGGCCCGCCCCTCTCCTCCCTGCTGCGGCTCCGCCCAGGGAGCCCAGCCAGCGGCAAAAAAAAACTGCTGAAAGGGGGGGGGCTTTTTCAGCGGCTTTTTTCGCCGCGGCATGGGGCAAGGGGCGGAGGCGTCGCTCCTTGCGCATGCGCGTTGTGACGTCATGCGCACGGAGCGATGCCCCGCCCCCAGGGGTGCCGCTTGGCTTGCCGCCCCCGGTAGCCAAGCGGCACGCTACGCCCCTGCCTCTTCTATTGTGCATTTGAAGTCGTCGTCCCCCGTCTGAAATGTCTGAACCAGGGTTGAACGTTGAGCCGTTCTAACTCCTGTGTGCACGCAATCTGCAGCAAGTGAATACTGGATTGGGGAGCCTTCCCTTGCCCGCCAGGGGCTGCTGGGTCCTCTGCAAATTCTGACCGCTGTCTTTCTTTCCCTCCTTGCTTCCCCCACCTTAGGGCGATGAGTCTAAGCCCCTGCTGCCCACTGCCTCCAGCCCACCCAAGCCCTTAAATGGAGCCGAGCCCAACTGCTACAGCCTGCCTTCAGCCCGGACGGACGAGCAGGCTTTGCTGTCATCCATCCTTGCCAAGACAGCCATGTGAGTTGAGCGCATTTTTCTTTAACGTGGAGGTGAAAAGGCAAACGGATTCATAAAAACATAGAATTGCAGAGTTGGAAGGAACTCAAAGGGCCATTTAGGCCAGAGGACCCTGTGACCCCTCAGATAAAGGTAAAGGGACCCCTGACCATTAGGTCCAGTCGTGACCGACTCTGGGGTTGCGGTGCTCATCTCGCTTTATTGGCCGAGAGCCAGCGCACAGCTTCCAGGTCATGTGGCCAGCATGACTAAGCCGCTTCTGGCGAACCAGAGCAGCTCACGGAAACGCCGTTTACCTTCCCGCCAGAGTGGTACCTATTTATCTACTTGTTCTTTGACGTGCTTTTGATCTGCTAGGTTGGCAGGAGCTGGGACCGAGCAATGGGAGCTCACCCCGTCGCTGGGATTTGAACTGCCGACCTTCTGATCAGCAAGCCCTAGGCTCTGTGGTTTAACCCACAGCGCCACCCGGGTCCCGACCCCTCAGATAGTTTGGGTTAGTTTCTCCTTCAGGGAGCGGGTCTTCCCAAGGCTGGGCAATAAAGATTCTGGGCCAGCGACAGCTAAAATTTGCAACACACGAAAAATCGGAAGTAAAAAGCACAGTGCAGAAGCTGCCTATCAGTGCTTGGCATGCTGGCGGAGGGTCCGTTCTCAGGTCTCAGTTAGCTGCTGGGAGGGTGGGTGTGCGCAGGAGGTTTACTTTTATTAAATTTATACCCCGCCCTTCCTCTGGAGGGTGGCAAGCACATCAATAATAAAACAAGTTAAAAGGTCATTAAAAAACCAGCTAGCACAGAGATCACCATCTTCTGTTGGTAATAATTGCCGGGAACAGAATCTTTCAGATTGTGCCAGTTTCTCTTCTTAACCTCCTGTCCCCACTCCTCTCTACTTCCTTTTATGGTTTTGTTAAAAATATTATTAACAAACAAGACTAAGTATTCCAACAATTCAAAGGAAAAGAGGGAGAAAAAACAATTGTGCATGGTTAGGTATAAGATAAGGAGATATGAGAGAGAGAGAGAGAGAGAGAGAGGAACTTACAAAAGATAATAATAATAATAATTTATTATTTGTACCCCACCCATCTGGCTGGGTCTCCCCAGCCACTCTGGGCGGCTTCCAACAAATATTAAAATACATTAACATGTTACAGATTAAAAACTTCCCTAAACAGGGCTGCCTTCAGGTATTTCCTAAATGTTATGTAGTTGTTGATCCCTTTGACATCTGAAGGGAGGGCGTTCCACAGGGCGGGCACCACTACCGAGAAGGCCCTCTGCCTGGCTCCCTGTAGCTTTGCTTCTCGCAGGGAGGGAACCGCCAGAAGGCCCTCAGAGCTGGACCTCAGTGAATAATGGGGGTGGAGACGCTCCTTCAGGTATACTGGACCGAGGACGTTTAGGGCTTTGAAGGTCAGCACCAACACTTTGAATTGTGCTCGGAAACGTACTGGGAGCCAATGTAGATCTCTCAGGACCGGTGTTATGTGGTCCCGGCGGCCACTCCCAGTCACCAATCTAGCTGCCGCATTCTGGATTAATTGCAGTTTCCGGGTCACCTTCAAAGGTAGCCCCACGTAGAGCGCATTGCAGTAGTCCAAGCGGAAGATAACCAGAGCATGCACCACTCTGGCGAGACAGTCTGCGGGCAGGGAGGGTCTCAGCCTGCGTACCAGATGGAGCTGGTAGACAGCCGCCCTGGACACAGAATTAACCTGCGCCTCCATGGACAGCTGTGAGTCCAAAATTACTCCCAGGCTGCGCACCTGGTCCTTCAGAGGCAATACGGCAGTATTCCAAGGTCAGACGTATAAACAGCGGGTCAAAAACTTTTATAACCAAAACCAGTGCCAGGTGAATTGCCGTTTGGGTGGGATTTGCCACCCACGAGACGATCGTTAAATGAGCTATTAAAAAAACCAAACCCAGAGTCCAGTGCGTCCACTTCCCCTCTGAGAACCGGAAGCGGGTGGGTCAGGGTCTCTGATCTCTTCCCTCACTTTCTTGCAGCAACATCATTGACGTTTCGGCCGCAGACCAGCAAGGCATGGAGCAACACGAGTACATGGACAGAGCCAGGCAGTACAGGTAGGGCCCCACCCCACCCCCCAGGGAGCCCAGAGCAACTCTTTCCTGCTTCTGTTCCGGAAATTCTCTCTCCCCCATCTTCTCCCCCCCCCCCCTGCTTCTTTGCCCTTCACCTACCAATTGTCGGGACCCTAAACTTAAGAGGTGGGCTGCTAAACACACGAATTAGGTGCCAGGCAATTGAGAATCGCTCTTCTGTGGGACAGGCTTGGCCCTGCTTCACCTAGAGATGGAAATAACGTTCTCCCTGCCCAGCCCTCCCTGTAGAGCCAAGGTGGGCAGATCAGAGTTTATGGATTTGCTTTTGAGTCGCTGAACAACTGATCCACTCTTGGCTATCCCACCGTTGATTTGTTTGAGTTGGATAATTTAGTTGGGGGTGGCGGCGAGGGAATAATTTTGCTGTTATTTTAGGAGCTGGAAAAACACCCAGATCGGCCTTAGGGCAGCTTGAAAAATTCTGAGCATCTCAGTGGACCATTTAGTGATATTTTCTTTATTATTGCCTTTCATAACAATTGTAATGCGCTGTACTAGATGCTCTAGGGCTGTATTTTTACAAACATAAAATGACCTGGACCACAGGTGGTCTACAGACCCCGTCGTCGTCCCACACCTTAGAGCAAAGCCTTGATGCCCACGTCCTTCTTTTTGCTCCCTGCTGGTCCGTCTCTCTCTCTCTCTCTCACACTCCCTTTGCTTCTCCTGCCTTTCCTTCCAGCACCAGGCTGGCCATGCTGAGCAGCAACCTGATGCACTGGAAGAAGCTCTCGACGCTCCCATCGCTCACCACGCAGCCCCATCAAGTGCTTGCCAGCGACCCCGTTCCCTTCGCAGACTTGCAGCAGGTGGGTACGCTCCCTCTGACGCCCGCTTCCGACCTTCCCCCGAAGCAAGGCTGGAGAACATCTGTGGCCTTGCAGGTGGTGGGGTTGGACCACAACCGTGTCATCCCAAAAAAGAGCCCGCGTTGCCTAGTGGGTAGAGCACGGGTCGGCAAACTTACCAGGCCCCAGGCCGGTTCCTCCAGTGCCGATTGCGCGGCGGACTGGAAGGCGGGGGAGTACGCGCCCACATGCGTGCGCACATGCTATTTCCGGCGCACTTCCGGGTCGGCGGAGCACCGGAAATACCGTATTTTTTGCCCTATAAGGCGCACCTGACCATAGGACGCACCTAGTTTTTAGAGGGGAAAAGCCCAATTTTTTTGAGGATCAGCTCAAATTTCTGCAGCTTCTTTTGCAAAGGAGAAAAGCCCCATTTTTATAGGATCAGCTCAAATTTCTGCAGCTTCTTTTGCAAGGGAGAAAAGCCCCATTTTGTGAGGATCAGCTCAAATTTCTGTAGCTTCTTTTGCAAAGGGAAAAAACCCGTTTTATGGGGTTTAACTCACAGTTCTTCAGCTTCAGGAAAGGGAGCCATTTCTACAGTTTCCAGACAGATAATCTACCGTATTTTTCGCTCCATAATGCGCACCGGACCATAATGCGCACCTCATTTTTAGAGGAGGAAAACCAGAAAAATATTTTTTTTCTGGTTTTCCTCCTCTAAAAGGCGGAGGGATGCTGCTGGTTCTTCCCTGCCAACCCCGATTGCAAAAACAAGCCTGCTTTGGCCAACAGGGATGGCAGGGAGCAACCAGCAGCATCCCTCTGCCACCCCCTCCCCCGGCCCTTTGCCTCTTGCTTTAAAGCCAGGTAGGGAGAAGGAATGAACCTGAGCATTCTTCCCTTCCCCCTACCTGGCTTTAAAGCTGGGGGAGAGCTGTCCTGACGCTGCGCAGCATCAGGGCAGTTCTCCCCTGCTTGTTTTAAAGCCAGGTAGGGAGAAGGGACGAACCTGAGCGTTCTTCCCTTCCCCCTACCTGGCTTTAAAGCTGGGGGAGAGCTGTCCTGACGCTGCGCAGCATCAGGGCAGCTCTCCCCTGCTTGTTTTAAAGAGAGACAAGGAGAAGAGGTGAATGCTCCAGTTCACCCCTTGTCCCCAGCTCCCTTTAAAGCAAGCTCTGAAGCGGCTCATCCCCGCTTGCTTTAAAGGGAGCTGGGGACGAGCGGTGAACCGGAGCGTTCACCTGTTCTCCCTGGCTCTCTTTAAAACAAGCGGGGATGAGCCGCTCTGAAGGGGTGAACGCTCCTCCTTCAGAGCGGCTCGTCGTCGCTTGCTTTAAAGGGAGCTGGGGACAAGGGGTGAACCGGAGCGTTCACCCCTCGTCCCCAGCTCCTTTTAAAGCAAGCGGGGATGAGCCGCTTCAGAGCTTGAAGCGGCAGCATCTCCGCTGCTTTCTCCACCAGCCCGCGCCCCGATCCCAGGTTCGGCGCTGGGCGCAGGGTGGTGGAGAAAGCAGCTGGGATGCTCCCGCTTTCTCCACCACCCCGCGCCCCGATCCTAGGTTCGGCGCTGGGCGCGGGGTGGTGGAGAAAGGGCGCAGAGGGGTGGAGGGGGAAACGAACGGAACGTTCCTTTCCCCTCCACCCCTCCGCGCCCGTGTTGACGGAGGCGCGGGGGCGGGGGCGACGGAGGAAGGGAAAGCAGCCCGAATTCGGGCTGCTTTCTCGTCCTCCGCTCCTCCCATGCTGGCGGGGGCGACGGGGGAAGGCATGCCTTCGCTCCATAACGCGCACAGACTTTTCCCCTTCCTTTTTTGGAGGAAAAAAGTGCGCGTTATGGAGCGAAAAATATGGTAATCAGCCAGTCACATGTCGCTGGGGAAACAGCCTCCCTCTGCAAGGGGGCGGGGCTGGAATCTCTCTCCCCGATCGTTTTCTGAGCAGCTGCTCAGGGGGCTTCCTTTCAACACCCCTTCTCTCTCTCTCTCTCTTTTTTTTATAAAGCACGATCTGCTTTTGCCCCTGGGCAGTTCAGCTCCAGGGACCACACATTTGCTCCATAAGACGCACAGACATTTCCCCTTACTTCTTAGGAGGAAAAAAGTGTGTCTTATGGAGCGAAAAATACGGTTGCTTGTGCGCGTGCACACAGGCCTCCTCAGACCTGGATGTGCACCAGAAATGATGCTTGCGCATGTGCACAAGCTATTTCTGGCGCTCTGCCGACCCAGAAGCGGCTGCGCCGCACCGGGAAGAGCGGTGGCAGCGGGCGGCGGGGGTTGTCGGGTGCCGGATAAATGAGCCCCTTGGGCCGTATCCAGCCCACGGGCCATAATTTGGTGACGTCTGGGGTAGTGTCAGGCTAGGACCTTGGAAGACTAGGGTTCAAATCCCCACTCATGAAGCTCCCTCCATGGGTGACCTTTGGGGCATCAGCTGAACCTCCCTCGTAGGGTTGTTGTGAAGATAAACTGTGGAGGGGAACTATGAATTCCAGCCCTGCTTTGGCTCTTGAAGCTGGCAGAGTGAGCTGGCCACGCGCGCCATCGATGCTCACCTGCAGGGCTGGGCCATGCCGCCCCACCCTTCAGGATCTAACCAATAGATTAAGATCCTCTTTTTAAAAAGGGAGCTGGCGAGAGTCACTCTGCGCTTATCAGCAGCTGCTGCCATGGCGCCTCTCAGGACCGGTTGCTGAGAAGCAGCCGTGGGAGATGCTTCTGGCTGCCTTCGCCTGCTTTTGTGGGTCGCTGGATGCGCCCAGGAGGACCACTGGGCTGGATGAATCCGCAGGTGGATCAAGGTCTACTTTCTCACCCCGGATCGACGTGTCCTGCCCCATTACGTACGCTGCTTCAGAGAATTTTCTGATTAAGCAGTCTCTACAGTTTTTTGTGTTTACTTATTTTTTACATTTGCAAATCACTAGTCAGTAAGGCTTGATTTAAATCACTAGTCAGTAACACTTGATTTAAATATTTTTTTTACAGAAAGACTCATTCTTGCTGGTATAATCTTAATATTTACAACCATATGAAGGTTTCATTTTTGGAATAATAAATTTTCAGAGTAGTTTTTAGAGTTATATCAAAAATTACTGATTTGGTTATACTACTAGAAATACATAGACAGATAATTATGAAATTATGGTGAGGTTTAATAAGTTGACTGTTTATATTTGGACAACTTTTCTGCTGTACTTTGTTGGAAGGAGAAAAATAATCATTTCCTTAATAACCATTTAAACAATTTATTTAACTAAAACAATAACATGATAGCATATGTATCCATGTTTGTTAACTGATGTGGTTAAACATTAAAAAAAAAAACTTAGACTGAGTTTTAGCACACTTGATAAACTTAAAACAAATCCTTATTTCCTGATGAATAGCCTTTGGACTACAATGTAACTTAAATAGAAGACTATATTTAGAAAGATTTTTCCTCCAAAAGCATTTTATTTTAAAAATCCAATTTAAATCAAAAAAATCCGATTTAAATAAAAAAAATCTGATTTTTAAATTTATTTTTTTTAAATCGTTGATTTTTATCCGCCCTGCCGAGCCCAGAGTTCAGATCTTGCCCCCTAGAACAGTGTTTCCCAACCTAATCTAGGCAACGGAACACCTACCTTAGGGAAAAAATCTCGCGGCACAGCACCCACAGCGCGCGGATTTTTTTCCATGGGGGGGGCCAGCACAGTTTTTTTCCGGGCCTCCGAGGCCCAGCGCGGCTTCTTCCCGCGCTGGGGAGGCCCGGCGGGGCTTTTCCCCGCATCGGAGAGTCCCGGGGGAGCTTCGGCTTTCCCCCGCGGCACAGCAGCCGGTGTCTCGCGGCACACTAGTGTGCCGCGGAACACCGGTTGGGAAACACTGCCCTAGAATATGCTGGTTTTTTGGTGACGTGAATCTCCTCCTGGAGTGCCCTGTACGCCTCACCCCTCCCTTCTCCCCCCAGGTCTCCCGGATAGCTGCGTACGCCTTCAGTGCTCTCTCCCAGATCCGAGTGGATGCGAAAGAAGAACTGGTTGTACAGTTTGGGATCCCCTGATGCCGATCCCGCAGACGTCTGTAACTTCTTGTTTTTTTAACAACCTCCCACTTTTCCTTTCCTCTCCCTCGCCACCGGTCGGCTTTTCACTGCAGTGGGACTTGTGCGGATAAGCGATACACTGAACTTCCTGCCACTTGCGCCCTAGATACAGTCGCCTCCGCCAGCTCCCCGGGGCTGGCCCGACCCACGTTTCTTCCCCCTCCCGTGTGTTTTTGTGTGTGTGTGGCGGTGGGGGGGGGCATATTTGTGCCAGCCCGTACATGAATTCATTTGAAGAAGGGGCAGGCCCTGAACACTGTGCATGCTAAGCCCAGCTCCTAAAGAGGTGAGCACTGCACTTTTGGTCATCGAGGGGACAGGGGATGGGATCCTGAGGCCTATTATTTACCCCCCCCCAATAAGGCTCTGAAATTCTTGCCTCCGGGGTTAGGGGGCTGAGATGCGTTGCAGCCGCTGCCTGCCCCTTCCCACTTGGGGTTCATCCTGCATCACTTTCCCGTTGCTTCCCGCAGAAAGCCGGGCCTTCTTTTTAGGATTTGGGGGGGAACCGACGAAGGGTGCGTTAAGTTGTCTTCTTCTTCCAAATAGGGAGGAGGGGAGGGAAGAAGCCAAAGAGCAGCTTGCGGGGTGGGTGGGTGTCTTTTTCTTTTTTTTGTCTCACCCATCACCACCCTCTTTTTAAGTGGCTGAACTGTCGTTTCATTTTAATATTTTGGTTTCCTTTTTTTTTTTGCTAAAGTAGATAAAATATAAATACGTTCATCATCCACGCAAAAGGCTCCTGGTCGTTTTGTCGCGCGACTCGGTCGATCAAGGGGACAGAGCGACCCCCCCCCCCCCCCCCGTGAAGAAACTTTGTGGCATCGGGGGCTTTTACGTTAACAGGAAAGGCGAGGAACAGGGGACTTGATAAAACCTTATACAGTGATCCCTCGACTTCCGAATGACTTATGAGTTTTTCAAGTTGCGAGGGATCAAAGCGGCCGCCGCTTCCGGATTTTTTCAACTTCCGATCGGAAGTCGTGGCCGCTTTAGATGCGGTTTCCTCGACTTACGAGGTTTTTTTTTACCTACGAATGCGTTCTCCCAACGCATTCCTATGGGGACTCGAGTTACGGTGATTTCGACCTACGAGGATTCCGTCGGAACGGATTATCTCCGTAAGTCGAGGGTCCACTGTAAAGTGACGCAAGGGAGGGAGGAACACCAAAATTCTCGAGCATCCGATGAAGCCGAGCGTTGGGGGATTTAAGACAGACCTTCACACAGCGCGTAGTTAAGCTATGGGATGTCCAAAGGAGGTCATGACAGCTGACAATTTGGATGGCTTTAAAAGGCTAGAGAAATTCACGGATGAGAAGGTGGCTATTAGCCAGTATGGCTGTGCTCTGCCTCCCCAGTTGGAGGCAAAAATGCTTCTGAAACCCAGTTGCTGGAAACCTCAGTAGGGGAGAGTTGAGAGCGGTAGACTCGTAATCTGGGGAACTGGGTTCACTTCCCCACTCCTCCACATGCAGCTGCTGGGTGACCTTGGGCTAGTCGCACTTCATCATCATCATTCTTTTATTCGACAGTCAGTCAGAAGAATACATTTGTACAGAATTAAAAGCATCTGAGAGAACTTTGAAAAAAGGAAACATAATCCACAATAGAATGGAACTAAACAAATAGCCCCATAAGTCGCACTTCTTAGCAGCTAAAAAAACCAATGCAATTCTGGGCTGCATCAATAGGAGTATAGCATCTAGATCAAGGGAAGGAATAGTACCACTGTATTCCGCTCTGGTCAGACCTCACCTGGAATACTGTGTCCAGTTCTGGGCACCACAGTTCAAGAAGGATACGGACAAGCTGGAACGTGTCCAGAGGAGGGCAACCAAAATGGTCAAAGGCCTGGAAACGATGCCTTATGAGGAACGGCTTAGGGAGCTGGGTATGTTTAGCCTGGAGAAGAGAAGGTTAAGGGGTGATATGATAGCCATGTTCAAATATATAAAAGGATGTCATATAGAGGAGAAAGGTGGTTTTCTGCTGCTCCAGAGAAGCGGACACGGAGCAATGGATTCAAACTACAAGAAAGAAGATTCCACCTAAACATTAGGAAGAACTTCCTGACAGTAAGAGCTGTTTGACAGTGGAATTTGCTGCCAAGGAGTGTGGTGGAGTCTCCTTCTTTGGAGGTCTTTAAGCAGAGGCTGTCAGGAATGCTTTGATGGTGTTTCCTGCTTGGCAGGGGGTTGGACTGGATGGCCCTTGTGGTCTCTTCCAACTCTAGGATTCTCCGATTCTCTGAAGTCTCTCAGCCCCACTCACCTCACAGAGTGTTTGTTGTGGGGGAGGAAGGGAAAGGAGAATGTGAGCCGCTTTGAGACTCCGGGGAGTGATAAAGCGGGATATCAAATCCAAACTCTTCTTGTGCTTGTGTCCTGCTACTGTATATCCCACTGGGGCACTTGGTTGGCCCCCGTGAGAAGAGGATGCTGGACTAGATCGGCCACCGGCCTGATCCAGCAGGCTTTCCCCAAGTTCTTACGTTAAGGGAGCGAGAGGAAACAGGAGCTGCTGTGTGGGGTGGAGTTGGGGGACGTGGGCCCTCCAAGCTCAGAAAGAAGGCAGGGAGGAGGTGCCGGGATCTGGGTACTCTCTTTAAGAACAGCAGAACCGGAGAGCTGACACACCTGGTGCCACTTGGACAAGCATTTTTATTGGAAAAGAAGCCGGCAAACGCCAACGAAGATACACAGTGGGGGCGCCACACCTCAAAGAGCGATCCCCCTGCACAAACGTCACTGAATGGAAACGGGTCTTCTTCCAGCAGGTCGGGCGACTCTCCCCAAAGCTCCATAATGACCAGGAGGTGCTGTCTGGCACAGAGGTCTTTCCCGTCACTTAGGAGTTTGAGATGCCAGGATCTGAACCCAGGACTCCCATTCGGGTGTTCTGCCACTGAGCCAGGGATGGGGGGAACCAAACTCCCAGCGGGTGAGGACTACACTTCCATGGGAAAGGAGGGTAAGAAGGAGAAGGGACTTGAGGCTGGCACAAGGAAAGGGTCTGGTAGGTGTCCTTCCCTATTTCCCCCCGCCGCCTCGCCCCATTGTTAGGAGAATTTGGAGGGCAGCCGGTTTAATTTCACAATGGCTGCATCCTCTGTTATGCTGTGCCAGAATCCTTGTTGGGTTTGCAGAATCCTTTGTCCGAGGGCAGCCTTCCCCTGCCCTCCAAGATGGCTGCCACCACGCAGGGGCTCATGGGAATGGAGAGTCCAGCACACCTGCAGGTCAGGAAAGGCAGGCTGGCTGGCTGGCTCCGGACATCTGAAACAGAAAGGGAAAACGAAGGTGCCTTGCGCATCTTCGGTTTGCAGAAGGCGGGGCTGGGCGATTCCCCCGACGCTACAATTCTCTGATCATCTGCAGGGCTGCAGGCGCCCTAGCGTACATAGTAGAAACAACAACAGACAGTCACGGTAACTATACAAAGGATAATATACAAAACCGTGAACAGCTATAGATGAAAACGTATTGAATCATGAACTAAACTGACAATGTCATACAAAAAGCATACATAGGTATTTCCTCAGAGAGTTCCTGGAGAGTTTTTTGAGTCCGTATAAGCTTTATTTGAATGATGAGTGTTTGTGTGTCTTAGAATAGCTTAGCTATGTGGAATACCCTAGTTCTGTGTTGATGAGAAAGTCCAGTCCTTGACGAAACTGCTGGTGAAACGGGAAGATTCGAAGCTGGCCACCCGTCGGGAAGACAGACCCAGACGTTTGATGGACTTTGCATAGCCATCTCCAACACCATATATTGCACTTTGAATTAGCACTTTAACGTTTGAAAGTACAGGTGAAACTCGAAAAATTAGAATATCGTGGAAAGGGTCATTTCTTTCAGTAATTCAACTTAAAAGGTGAAACTAATATATGAGATCGATTCATGCCATGCCATGCGAGATATGTCAAGCCTTTATTTGTTATAATTGTGACTATTATGGCGTACAGCTGATGAGAACCCCAAAGTAACAATTTCAACTTTGGGGTTTTCATTAGCTGTACGCCATAATCATCACAATTATAACAAACAAAGGCTTGACATATCTCGCTTGGCATGTCATGAGTCTATCTCATATATTAAACTCCAGTAGGTAATGAAAACAATTGCTTACAAAATAAATTGACTTTTCCACGATATTCTGATTTTTCGAGTTTCACCTGTATATACAGGCTTTTGCCTCTGAGGGAATACCTATGTATGCTTTTTTTATGACATTGTCAGTTTAGTTCATGATTCAATACATTTTCATCTATAGCTGTTCACGGTTTTGTACATTATCCTTTGCCCTAGCGTACACGGTTTGTTTTCCGCTGCTCCAGAAACCAATGGCTTCAAACGGCAAGAAAGGAGATTCCGACTAAACACCGGGAAGAGCTTTCTGGCAGTGGAACGGACTCTCTCGGAAAGTGATGGACTCTCCTTCCCTGGAGGTTTTTAATCACAGGTGGTGGTGGTGGGGCCATCTGCCAGGGATTCCTTACCTGCCATTTCTGCCTTGCGCGGGGTTGGGCTAGATGATCCCTGAGGGTCCCTTCCGAAACCACAGTTCTAGGATCCCATGAACCACAGGTTCCCCACCCCGACGCATCCCGGAAAGCGGGAAGGCTGAGGCCGTTGGGCACAACTGCAGGGAAAGGCTCCCGGCCCCACCCCACCCCGGCCCGGCCCGCTCCCTTCCCCCATCCATGCTCTGCCATGCCAAGGTGCTCTAACTCTTTATTCCCAATTGAGGCTGCGGGTTGCAGGAGCCGCCTCTCCCTGCCGCCAGAGCGGTAGGGCCGTCAGTAGTCGTCCCTTTTCCTCCGGACTTTCTTGGGCCTGATGTTCATGCGTCTCCAGACGGTCGCAGTGGTGCGGTCGAGCTTCGTGACGCCGCTGAAATCGAAGGACTTCAAGTTGGGCAGAGTGGACAGGACATAGCTCCTGTGCAACGTGCAAAGTACAGTGCCAGGGTCAGCGTTTGGAGGATAGCCAGCCTGCCTGTCCGGCTCCCTCCCCTCCTTCACGCGGGGCACAGTTAAAACGCCAGCCCCTGTCCTGTGTGTCCCACACTCCTGTTCCCTAAGGGTTGGGGGTTTCTTTTTTGGGGGGGGAGTGTTTACCTGTAGCCCTTCTCCTCCTCAACGGGGTTTCCGTGCAGCGTCAGGTTGCGCAGGTGCGGGAGCACTGCCAGCTTGTCCACCTCTGAAAGCTGCTGGATGGCGTTCCCGTGAAGGTTGAGGTGGCGCAGGTTGTAGAAGGAAGTCAACACCTGGGCAGAGGCCGGCAAGCAGCGGGCTCAGAAAGGCAGTAGCAGCCGGGCAGGCTGCAATCCGCCGGGTGCTGCGCTCGGCGGAGATCCCTACCGGTTTCCAAATCCAGCCCCCCCCCCGCAACTTCCAGGCTGGACTACTGCAATGCGCTCTCCGTGGGGCTGCCCTCGAAGGCGACTTCCCTCGGTTCAAAACACAGATTACTGCCTGGGGCTCTATTTAGACCACATAGGTACCTTTTCCCTGGTTGGTTAGTTGTATTAATATAATTTTTATTAAAAACTTCATTGTTTTAAAACAGCTTCCCCCCGGTTTCCGGGCCTCCCATTCAAGGTGCACAATTTGGTATTTAAATGACACAGATCCCAGATATCTGAAAGGTTGCCTCTTTCCCTACAGGTAGGTAGCCGTGTTGGTCTGTCATAGTCAAAACAAAATAAAAAATAAAAAAATTCCTTCCAGTAGCACCTTAGAGACCAACTAAGTTTGTTCTTGGTATGAGCTTTTGTGTGCATGCACACGAAAGCTCATACCAAGAACAAACTTAGTTGGTCTCTAAGGTGCTACTGGAAGGAATTTTTTTATTTTGTCTTTCCCTACAGATCCTCTCGGGTGCCGAGATTGGAGGGGGGGGGCCTTTTGTTTGTTCCTCCACCCCCAGAGGCCCAGGGAGAAAGGGCCTTCTCTGTGGTAGCCCCTAAGCTGTGGGACTCCCTCCCCACAGAGATCTGCCTGGCACCTTCATTGCACCTCTTCATCCTGCCTTTTAACGTGTCTATTACTAGCTCCCACCTTATTGTTGGGATTTCAAGCTGTTTTAAATGGGTTCTGATATTGTTTTAATGCTGTAACCTGCCCTGGGAGCTTAAGAGCGAAGGGCGGGTAATCAAATAAGCGAAATAAATACCGTATTTTTTTCCTCCTAAAAAGTAAGGGGAAATGTCTGTGCGTCTTATGGAGCGAATGTGTGGTCCCTGGAGCTGAACTGCCCAGGGGCAAAAGCAGATTGTGCTTTTTTAATTAAAAAAGAGAGAAGGGGGTGTTGAAAGGAAGCCCGCTGAGCAGCTGCTCAGCAAACGATCGGGGAGAGAGATAAGGGGGAGAGATTCCAGCCCCGCCCCCTTGCAGAGGGAGGCTGTTTCCCCAGCGACATGTGACTGGCCGATTAGATTATCTGTCTGGAAACTGTAGAAATGGCTTCCTGAAGCTGCAGAACTGTGAGTTAAACCCCATAAAACAGGTTTTTTTCCCTTTGCAAAGTAAGCTCAACAACTTTGAGCTGATCCTCAAAAAAATGGGGCTTTTCCCCTCTATAAACTAGGTGTGTCCTATGGTCAGGTGCGCCTTATAGAGCGAAAAATACGGTAATAGCTCCAGTACTCAACCAAAGCAGCTGCGCCCCAGTTAGCATCTTGATGGCCCCCCCACCAACGAACGATGTCGGCAAGGACGGTGTTGCCGGCGCGTTGATCTGCTTTGCGGAGCAACAGTGAAACCTGTTTAAAGGAGCCCCAGGGAACGGACTACGCTACCGGGTCGATGGTGGGCAGGTCGTTGAAGGAGAGGTCGATCCAGTAGATGTCCTCTGGGAACTCCAGGAGCTGGCTCACAGTCTCCGTGAACTGGGTCAGCTCCCCGAGGGTGTTGTTGTTCAACCAGATGGCCTGCGTCAGCAGCCGGCCCCCTTCAGAACGAAGGATGGGCTTTAAGCCGGCCCTCGGCTCCTCCGTCAGCAGGTCTGGGGGTGGGAGAGAAGGGGCAGGGAAGCGGGATGACTCGCGAGGCAGGTTCAGGGAAGCAGGGAAGGAGCACGTGCCGTACGTCCTTATTGCGCGGCTAAGCTCTGCAGAAGCAGCCGCCAGTGCCTCTGAGCATGCGCAGAGGACATTTCCCTTGCCACCGTGCAGCCACCGGCTGCTTGTAACGCTTGAGACCAGGGGTTCCCAGGTTTTAGGGGGCCACTGTCCCCTCGGTTCCATAAACTCATCCGCAGTGCCCCCTATCCTATAAAAAAGCGTTATTCTTAATAGCAGTTTGCACGGCCCACTTAGGAAGGCAATAGCCGGATGATGTATGTAATTCAGTTCATTCAAAATGCATTTAAAACTAGTTGAATTCCCCCCCCCCAAAAAAAATTTTTTTCAAAAGAATTGGGAAAAATTTGGAGATTACATAAAAAAAAGAATGCCCCACATTGAAATTTTGGACTCACTTCTAAACCAGTGTTTTCCAACCTCCTCGGGGCAACGGCACACCTGCCCCACGAAAAAAATCTCGCGGCACACCACCACCACATGCACCCCGACCCAGGGGGCGGGGTGTCCGCGCGCCCTGGCGGGAGGGAGGGGAAGGACCCAGGCGGGCGAAAATGGAGCGGGAGATCGGCGGGCCAGGCGCCCGCCCCCCCTCCAGCGCCCAGCCCCCCGGCAGCACCTCCACCCGGCCCCGAGCGAGCCCGGTGGCACCGGCACCTCCCGCCCGTCCCCGACCGCGACCGGGGCGGCAGAGGCAGCGGGCGAAGCGCCCGGCAGCCCCGCGAAGGCGGCGGTCGGCGCGGGAAGCCCGGACCGACCCAGAAGACCGGGGCGGCAGAGGCAGCGGGCGAAGCGCCCGGCAGCCCCGCGAAGGCGGCGGTCGGCGCGGGAAGCCCGGACCGACCCGGAAGCACAGCAGCCGGTGTCTTCCCACGGCACAGGAGCCGGTGGCTTGCGGCACACTCCTGTGCCGCGGCACACCGGTTGGGAAACGCTGTTCTAAACACTCTGTATGATAAAATTCAAAGAAATAAAGGTTGGAAAATAATGTAAAAGATAGTAGGTAAAGATAAAGATGAACAAAAGAGTTACAATATAAACTAAAACAAACACACCTGAGTTGACAGCAAGTGGAAGTCAAATGTTCTGAAATCTTTTCTTTTCTTTTTTCTTTTTGAATATATGTTTTTTTTGGTAAATGCTTGTCTTAGACCAGTGATGGCTAACCTTGACACTCCAGATGTTTTGGAACTACAACTCCCATCATCCCTAGCTAACAGGACCAGTGGTCAGGGATGATGGGAGTTGTAGTCCCAAAACATCTGGAGTGTCAAGGTTAGCCATCACTGTCTTAGACTGTTATTTTTTCTTTTTATGTATAACTTCTTTTCTTTTTTGTATGTATTTCTATTCCCTTTGTTTGTTTGTTTGTTTCAATTTTTAAACTCAATAAAGATATTATTAAAACTAGTTGAATTAATTCACCAAAATGAACGAACTTGAGCCGTTGTTCTGAGTAGGGGGTGCTGGGTGTGAGTTTTTGGAACCGTGGGGTTGAGTCTGGGAACCGCCGGGTTACGCCATACCTTGCATGAAGCTGATGCCCCGAAAGGAGTAGTCCAACGGAGGCGCCTGGAGGGAGGCTGCGCTGTAGTTCCACCGGGCACAAGTCTTTCCTGCTGTGCTAACAAAACACAAATCGCACACGCAGGAAGGTTGGTGCCATTTGTCCTGGGGGGGGTGGGTGTTACACAGGGGGCCTTGCTCCCCCCTCGGTTGCTCTGCCCTGCCCTCCTTGGCACTTCTCACAACGTGTGGGGCTTACAAATTCATTTTTACTTTTCTTTATTTATTCATTCATTCATCTCAAGTTGTTCAACGTGACGTGCGTGGTTCTTTTCCTGCTCCTTTTTCCCATCCCCACAACAACCCTGTGAGGTCGATTAGGCTGAGAGGCAAGGACTCTGTGAGCTTCATGGCCGAGTGGGGATTTGAACCCTGGTCTTCCCAGGTCCTGGGGTCCCACACTCACCACTAGAAAAAAGAGAGAGCCTTTTCTGTAGAGGAAAAAGTGTCAGTAAATACCCCGCCTGGGGCAGTTTGTGAGACTGCCCCAAAGCCAGAGCAAAGCCGTGTGCGCGCATCCCCGGCTACAGAGAGTCCGGTGGCGCAGTCATAGGTGATTGTTCTCAGCATGAAGAACAACACACACAAGCCATAATTAAGGCTAGGAATAGTGCAGAGAGAATCTCTGCTGCCAGCTCAAATAGAACAGAGCTGCCATAAAGCTGTCTGTCCGGCGTCAGGTCTAGCCTGAAGAGAAAACACAAAGGCTAGGATTACAATAGTACAGTGAAACATAAACATTCCACGTAGGAAAAGATAAGGCAGCTTTCTCACGGCTTGGTGAGACAGGCAAAAGTCAGACCGGCCTTGCAGCAGCTGTTGCCGCTCGGCTTGGACAAAAATCATAACATGGCCGACGTGTATAAAAAACTGCCTGGCATGGAGAAAGTGGACAGAGAAAAAGATTTTCTTTCTCTTTCTTAACACAAGAAATCGTGAATATCCAGTGAAGCCGAAATGTGGGAAGATTTAGCACAGATTGTGGAACTCCCTGCCACAGGAGGCAGCGATGGGCACCAGCCTGGATGGCTTTAAAAGAGGACTGGGCCGCCAGTGTCCTTTTCTCACAGTGGCCAACCAGGTGATGTAGGAAACCCACAAGCAGGATCCAAGCACAAGAGCAGCTCTCCCCTCCTGTGGTTCCAGCAACTGGGGTTGCGGTGCTCATCTTGCTTTCAGGCCGAGGGAGCCGACGTTTGTCCACAGACAGCTTTCCAGGTCATGTGGGCAGCAGGACTAAACCGCTACTGGCGCAATGGAACACAGTGATGGAAACCAGAGCAGCGCGCAGAAATGCCATTTACCTTCCCGCCGCAGTGGTACCTATTTATCTACTTGCACTGGTGTGCTTTCGAACTGCTAGGCTAGCAGGAGCATAGCTATCCTGGCTACCGTGTTTCCCCTATTTTAAGACACCGTCTTATATTTTTCTTCTTCAAGAAAACGCACTATGGCTTATTTTGAGGGGATGTCTTATTTTTATTACGTCAGCACGCCTTGACAAGGCCACGCTCGAGTTCTGGGGCTGCGAAGGACGGGCGCGGAGCTCTTTGTTTGCTTGCTGGCAGCAGGGGGAGAATCCAAGCTGAGCTTTGAGGAAACGGGCACCAGAGAGACCCGCTTTCGCTGGGCGCTCTCTCCTGCTCCACCGCCGCCGCCTTCCCTCCTCAAAACTCGAAAGAAGCCTTGTTTTCCAAGGGGCCTCTTGGGTGACGCGTGGGGCGGCTTGGGGGATTTCGTCATGGCGGCGAGCAGGGAAAGCCCGTGCCGCCTTCCCTCTCCGCCACGGCATCCGCCCCGTGCGCTCTGCGCTGAGCGGAGTTGGGCGAGCGCGCGGGCGAAGAGACTTTCGAAGTGCCTTTGTCGCGCCCGCTGCCCCTTCCTGTGCGCCCTGCTCTGCAGAGTTCCTGAGCACTGCTTCTGGGGCTGACTGGTTTTGGTGGCGGGACTGGAATGCCCAGCCCCGCCTTTTCCTTGGCGCCCTCCAGAACTGCGCCTATCACTATGGCTTATTTTCGGGGTACGGCTTATATTTCGCAAATGCGAAAAAATCCTGCTATGGCTTATTTTATGACTACGTCTTAAAATAGGGGAAACGGGGTAGTAGCCCTCAAGAGCCCCCTCCGTGAATTTCTCCAACCCTCTCCTAAAGCCATCCAAGTTGGAGGCCGTCCCTGCCTCCTGCAGGAGGGAGTTCCACAGTTTTAACTGCGCTGTTGCGAAGAAAGGTTCGTTAGATTGGCCGCCGTGGCTACTAGCCATCCATAGCTCCACGAATATGTCTAATCCTCAAAATTCGAACCCGGGTGTGCCGAGTGCCGACGTGTGCTGCTCGGGAGGTATCTGGTTCACCACTGCAGGCTGCCTTTAGGGGGTCTCTCCGAGAGTGATCGCCTTCCATTACAACACAGGCGTTGCCTTGAAGTCAAACTGGGAGGGAATGGTAAACACTGCAGCGCTGGGGCCAGAGATTGGTGGTGAGGCCGCGCCGCCTGTCTCCAGCGGAGGGCAGCAGTGTTTGTCTCGCTCTATCCGTGCTGCCAACTTCTCGCCTGCCACCATTACCAAAGGAGGCCAGAGGCTGTGCACACATTGTATGAATGGGGCCTTCAGACACGCCCCTCCCGCAATGCAAATACTGTGGTGGTCATAAAATGGGAAGGCTGCCTGTTTTTGCCGTAGGCGGCAAGCCATGCCTCACGACTGCTTTCGCCAAACTAGGGCCTTCCAGTCAGAGGCGTAGCAAGCCCAGGTGGTACCCAGGGCGGAATTTTTTTTGTCACCCCCCCCCACCACCACTTTACCAGGGCACTGGCAGAGCTGCACCCAGTGGCATAGCAAGTCACCCCCACCCCCCAAAAATGATGGTGCCACTTTGCAAGGTGTGGGGTTTTTTTTTGTGTGTGTGTGTGTGTGTGTGTGTGTGTGTGTGTGTGTGTGTGTGTCTATTATCTCTTTTTTTTCAATAAAGTTAAATTTTAAACTTTTTTTGGAAAAAAATAAAAATTAAAAAAAATAAAGTGTCACCCCCCTCTGATGGTGCCACTTTGCGAGGTGTGGTTTTTTTTTGTGTGTGTCTATTATCTCTCTTTTCCCAATAAAGTTAAAATTTAAAAAAATTAAAATTAAAATTTAAGAAAAATTAAAAAGTGTCACTCCCCTCTGATGGTGCCACTTTGTGATGTGTGGGGGTTGTGTGTGTGTGTTTATTATCTCTTTTTTCAATAAAGTTAAAAAATTTTAAAAAAAATAAATAAATAATTTTTTTTTATAAAAAAAAAGTGTCACCCCCCCTCTGGGGTGGAACCCGGGGCGGCCCGCCCCCATCGCCCCCCCTTGCTACGCCCCTGTTCCAGATATTTTCTGAAAGCTCGTCTATACTGCCATGGAGCCAGCGGGGCATAGTGGTTAGAGCAGGGGTAGGCAACCTAAGGCCCGTGGGCCAGATGCGGCCCAATCGCCTTCTCAATCCGACCCACGGACGGTCTGGGAATCGGCATGTTTTTACATGAGTAGAATGTGTCTTTTTATTTAAAATGCATCTCTGGGTTATTTGTGGGGCATAGGAATTCGTTCATGATTTTTTCCAAAATATAGTCCGGACCCCCACATGGTCTGAGGGACAGTGGACCGGCCCACGGCTGGAAAAGGTTGCTGACCCCTGGGTTAGAGCATGGGACTAAGACCTGGGAGACCCGGATTCGAATCCTCCCCCTTGGCCTTAGGAAGCTCACTGGGTGACCTCAGGACAGTCCCTCTCAGCCTAGCCTACTTTGCAGGGTTGTTGTGGGGACTAAATGAGGAGGGGATGAACCGTAAAAGCTCCTTAGAGAAAAAGGTGGGCTATAAACAAGACGATAATTCTGAATCGGCTCTCGCTACCTAGGAGATAAATCTTGTGGGAATAGTAGAAAGATTTATGAAAATACAGTTTCTGCAGCATTAAAAAAATGCAGCAAGTAGAGTTTTTAGAATTATTAACAGCACAAATCTATAGCAAAACTGTGTCGCTACTCACCTGGGAAACGATACCGCAGAACTAGCCTAGATGGAAAAAGAAAGAAGAAAAAGTGTATTATCAGCAGGGAGATCCAACATGCAGAAAAGTCTCCCCCAGGGATGGACAGCTGAATTTGCCCCCCCCTTCCAATAATTCAATGGGGCTGTGTACCCCATTCTGCATCCATATATACCAAGGTGTGAATTAAGAAGTCTGCCCCTCCCAAAAGAAAATGGTTGTGAAGGTGTAAAACATGGGTAGGCAAACTAAGGCCTGGGGGCCAGATCCGGCCTAATCGCCTTCTCAATCCGGCCCACAGACGGTCCAGGAATCAGCGTGTTTTTACATGAGTAGAATGTGTGCTTTTATTTAAAATGCATCTCTGGGTTATTTGTGGGGCATAGGAATTTGTTCATTCCCCCCAAATATATATATATATCCCCCCACAAGGTCTGAGGGACAGTGGACCAGCCCCCTGCTGAAAAAGTTTGCTGACCCCTAGTGTAAAACAACAATTAAAAAAACCACATTGATTTAACTATATACATGGGCAAGCTACCCGATACTGAGTCAGGCCTTTAATAATAATAATAATAATAATAATAATAATAAATTTTTGTACCCCGCCCATCTGGCCGGGTCCCCCCAGCCACTCTGGGCGGCCTCCAACAGATATTAAAATACATTAAAATATCACAGGTTAAAAACTTCCCTAAACAGGGCTGCGTTGAGATATTTTCTAAATGTCAGGTAGTTGTTGATCCCTTTAACCTCTGCTGGGAGGGCGTTCCACAGGGCGGGCGCCACCACCGAGAAGGCCCTCTGCCTGGTTCCCTGTAACCTCACTTCTTGCAGGGAGGGAACCGCCAGAAGGCCCTCAGCGCTGGACCTCAGTGAATGGTGGGGGTGGAGACGCTCCTTCAGGTATACAGGACCGTGGCCATTTAGGGCTTTAAAGGTCAGCAGCACCAACACTCTGAATTGTGCTCGGAAACGTACTGGGAGCCAGTGTAGGTCTCTCAGGACCGGTGTTATGTGGTCCCTGCGGCCGCTCCCAGTCACCAGTCTAGCTGCCGTATTCTGGATTAATTGCAGTTTCCGGGTCACCTTCAAAGGTAGCCCCACGTAGAGCGCATTGCAGTAGTCCAAGCGAGAGATAACTAGAGCATGCACCACTCTGGCGAGACAGTCTGCGGGCAGGTAGGGTCTCATCCTGCGTACCAGATGGAGCTGGGAGACAGCCGCCTTGGACACAGAATTAACCTGCGCCTCCATGGACAGCTGTGAGTCCAGAATGACTCCCAGGCTGCGCACCTGGTCCTTCAGGGGCACAGTTACCCCATTCAGGACCAGAGAGTCCTCCACACCTGCTCGCACCCTGTTCCCCAAAAACATTACTTATGTCTTGTCAGGATTCAATCTCAATCTTTAGTCCTCCCAGCTCAGTATTGCCTGCACTGGCTGGCAGCAGCTCCCCAGGGTTTCAGCAGTGCTGTCTCCCAGCCCCACCTGGGATTTTCTGCCTGCTGAGCAGATGCTCTGCCACTGAGCTGGGCACCTCTCTGCTTCGTGAGAGTTGCCCCGGGGACACCTCGGCGCACATGCCCCCACAACTGCGGAGGCTCTTGCTGGAAATGCTGCTCTGGAGTCGAGCTGCTTATGCTTCTAGCGCTCAGAGCACTGCCTGAAGGAGAGAGAGCCCCCCCCCAGCAGCCGGCTGCTCCGTTGGGAGTCTTGAGGACTGTGGGAGGGCTCCATTGAGAGACGAGGAAGGAAAGCTGTTCAGATCCATCACCTTGCAAACAGCAGGTCCCTAGAGGAGCCCCCTAAACGTGAAAGGCCAGGGGTCAGCAAACTTTTTCAGCAGGGGGCCGGTCCACGGTCCCTCAGACCTTGTGGGGGGCCGGACTATAAGCCACCCTGATTCTCCCCTCCCATCTCCACAGCACCAGAGGCTGCTTACCTGTGTCTTGTGAGCGGTAGGGGTTGGCAGCGGCATGATGATGGGCACGCAAAAGGGCTCCAGAGAGGGGCTGCTTAATGGCGGCCGCTCGAGCACTGCTGCTGCTGCTGGCACCAACAAAGCCCAGCCCCCTTCCTCCTCTAGGCAGGGCGGGGAGAAGCTAGGAGGAGGGAGGGAGGAGAACGCACGTCCTGGCAATCCACGCAGCGATTCCCGGGCCGTCCACGGGACAGATCCAGAAGGCAATTGGGCCTGATCCGGCCCGCGGACCTTAGTTTGCCGACCCATGTGATAGGCAGCAGGCTTAAAAGCAGCAAACAAACCAAAAACCTATATGCAACGCTGGGGAGCCTCCATCCTGCTGTGGCAGGTGCTTTGCAAAATACGATCAGCTGCTCAGATAGCAGGGCCTACAAAGCACTGTCCTCTCGGTCTATGCAGTCTTGCAGAGGAGGCACGCAAAGGTTCATATGGAGAGAGGCGTTCCTGAGCATTTAAAGGCTTTGTAGCTCAAAAGCAGCAACTGAATAGCCCTTTTAGGCCTAACTCTTAAAGATGTGGGACGCGGGTGGCGCTGTGGGTTAAACCACAGAGCCTAGGGCTTGCTGATCAGAAGGTCGGCGGTTGTCGTGTCCCCAATGGTAACTGTAGCTAGCTGTCAAGAACGCACGCCACTCCGAGAAGTCAGCGGAAGAAGTCTTGAAGTTTATTGTACAGCACACAGAGAAACGTGGAAAGTCCGTGAGGATTCTGAGGAGGCCATCTCAGAATCCCCCTTTAATACACCTTGCTGGGTGACTCCCAATTCCCCCCTCCCTTCTGCCCTAAAGGTCCGGGGGTGATCCACTTCCCCACCCGGGATGGTTTGGACAAAAGAGTTAACTGCTCTGGTCTACCTGCACTATTCATGGGTGCTTTTTACATTGTTATTGTGATACTGCCGGTTCCGCCGCTGATGGCTCGTTAGCGGTCGTTATCGCCCATCCTGGGGTTGTTTACCCCGTGGGGCATGCCTGGGCGAGGTCGGGCCTTGCTGCACTTGGTTTAACCCCTGCATGCCTGGCTCCGCTGTTGCCCCCTTTCCTGGCCCGCTGCATGGTTCCCCTTCCTGGCGCCTGCATGGCGCGACCACACTGTCTAGTCGGGTCGCGACATCCTGCCCCCCCGAAACTGACACCCCCCTCCCCTGGGGAGCGTCCTGGGTCCCGGGGCCCCCCGGCCGGTTCGGCCACTGCTGGTGGAATCTCTTGACCAGCTGTGGGGCCAAAACGTCCGACGCCCACACCCATTCTCGGTCCCCCGTTGCGAAGTCCTTCCACTCCACCAGGTACTGCAGACGCCCTCTGTGGAATCTGGAGTCCAAAATGTCCTTGACCTCATGGTGCTCCCCTCCCGCCAGGATCAGCGGGGTGGGTGGCGCCGCCACGGGGTGCCAACCGTCGTCCTCCGGGGACTTCTTCAGCAAGCTGAAGTGGAACACCGGGTGTATCTGTCGCAAGTTCTTTGGGAGTTCCAGCTTCGCAGAAACTCCGTTGATTACCTCTAACACTTTAAACGGGCCCAAGTACCGGGGCCCGAGTTTCTTGCTGGGGAGGCCCAGCTTCAGATGCCGCGTGGACAGGTAGACCCGGCACCCCGCTTTGATGTCCCCTGCCGGTCTCCTTCGTTGGTCCGCCGTCCTCTTCTGCGCCGCCTTGACCTCCAGCAGTTGTTCCCGAAGGGACTCCCAGCACCTGGCCGTCCTCTCTCTCCACTTTCCGAGCTCCTCTGGCTCCCGGGCGGTGGGCTCCCCCAAGTCCGGCAGGTGCCTCAGGTCGGTCCCGTAGACCACGGCGAAGGGGGACATCTCCGTGCTGCTGTGTACGGAGTTATTATAAGCGAACTCCGCCAACGGAAGCAGCTGTGACCAGTCGTCCTGCTGGTAGCAGCCAAAACATCGCAGGTACTGCTCCAGCACCTGGTTGACACGTTCCGTCTGTCCGTCAGTCTGGGGGTGGTAGGCCGAGCTGAGTCCCTGCTCGATCCCCAGCAATCCCAGGAACGCCTTCCAAAATCGGGACACAAACTGGGAGCCGCGGTCGGAAATGACCTTGTCTGGAACCCCATGGAGCCGGAAGATGTGCTCCATGAACAGCTTTGCCACCTGGGTGGCGGTAGGCAGTGAGGCGCAGGGCACGAAATGGGCTTGCTTGGAGAACAGGTCCACCACGACCCATATTGCTGTTTTGCCTCGGCTGGGTGGCAGATCCGTAATAAAGTCCATGGAGATCACCGACCAGGGTCGAGGTGGGACCTCCAGGGGCTGTAGGAGGCCCTGCGGCTTGCCCACTGCCGGCTTGCAGGTGAGGCAGATGGGGCAGCCCGCAACGTAGTCCTTGACATCTTTACGGAGCGTGGGCCACCAGAAGCTCCGCCGAACCAGCTTCCACGTCTTGACGAAGCCGAAGTGCCCAGCCGCTTTGGCGTCGTGGCATGCTTCCAGGGCGGCCCTCCGGAGGGGTTCCGGGACGTACGCGGCGCTCCCTCTTTGCCAGATGTCCCCTTCCAGTGTCAAGGAGTCCTGCAGGTTCTGTAGTTCCGTGTCTGTCGGATACGCTGCCACTAGTCTGTCACGGAGCGCTGCAGAAGGCTGGCTACGCTCCCGGGGGGGTGTCCCAACTTGACCCCCTGTCTGTCCCTCTTCCCTCCTAGCCTGGTTACGGGTGGTGACGGCTCGGGCTAAGTGTTTGTCCTCAAATAGCGGACGCATCTCTGTGCGGGCGTCCGCCTCGTACTGGGGCAGGCGAGACAGGGCGTCCGCGAGGAAGTTGTCCTTCCCAGGGATGTGGCTTAGCTGGAAATCGTACCGGGAGAAGAACTCTGCCCACCGCATGTGCTTGGCGGTCAGCTTCCGCGGCTGTCGGAGGGCCTCGAGGTTGCGGTGGTCTGTCCAGACCTCGAACGGTTCCCTTGCCCCCTCCAGCCAGTGCCTCCACTCCTCAAGCGCCATGCGGATGGCCGCTGCCTCCTTCTCCCAGGTAGACCAGTTCCTTTCCGCCTTCCCAAACTTCCGGGACAGGTACGCCCCGGGCCTCAGACGGCCCTCCCCGTCCCTCTGCAGGAGTACCGCTCCCATGGCCACATCACTAGCGTCTACCTGTACCACCATGGGCCGGGCTGGATCCACATGGATCAGCGTAGGCTCGGCGGCGAACGCCTCTTTGAGCCCCTGGAAAGCCTCCTCCGCCCGGGACCCCCAATCCAGAGCCGCCCCAGGACGCTTGGCCCCCTTTCCTTTCCCCTTGGTACCTAGGAGATCGGTGAGGGGGGTCACCAAGGCCGAATAGTTGGGCAAAAAGCCCCTGCAGAAATTTGCGAACCCTAGCAGGCTCTGGAGTTGGCGCCGTGTCCGCGGCCGCTCCCACCCCAGGACTGCCTCCACCTTCTGGGGATCCATGGCCACCCCCGCCGCCGAGATCCTATACCCCAGGTAATCTAAGGAGGGACGGTGGAACTCGCATTTGGGCAACTTGACGTATAGGTGGTTGTCCAGGAGTCTCTGCAAGACCTCCCGGACCAACCGGACGTGTTCCCGGGGGTCCCGACTGTACACCAGCACATCGTCCAGGTAGACCACCACCCCTTTGTACAGGAGGTCGTGGAGTACCTCGTTGATGAGACTCATGAACACCCCCGGGGCCCCGCTCAATCCAAACGGCATTACCAGGAACTCGAACTGTCCAAACTGGCAGTTAAAAGCCGTCTTCCATTCGTCCCCCTCCCGGACCCGCACCCGGTAGTATGCCTCCCTTAAGTCTAGCTTCGTGAAGATCGTGCCGGTACCCAACTGGTCCAGCAGATCCGGGATGAGGGGGAGCGGGTACGCGTTCCCTGCCGCTATGGCGTTCAACCCTCTATAGTCCTGGCACAACCTCCGGGTGCCATCCTTCTTGCCCACGAAGATGACCGGAGCCCCCATGGGGCTCTTGGCGGGGCGGATGAACCCTCTGGCCAGATTCTTGTCCAGGAACTCCCTGAGGTCCTGGAGTTCCTCCCCGGACATCTTGTAGATGCGTCCCTTGGGGAGGACCGCATCTTCTGGGATGTCGATGGCGCAATCTGTGCGGCGGTGGGGGGGCAGCTCGTCTGCCTCGGTTTCCCCGAACACCGCCGCCAGATCCCGGTACTCCGGGGGTATCTCCGGTGCCACCACATCCAGCTTGCCCTCGTCCCCGTGGACCCCTTTGGCCTCCCCCTTTCCGGGGCACTGGGGGTCCGATTCGACCCTGTGCTGCCCACACCTATCCAGGTCGAACGTCAGGCGCCCTGAGCGCCAGTCTACTATGGGGTTATGTTCCATCAGCCAATCCAACCCCAGCACTACCTGGTACCCATCCGTGGGGACCCTAACTAGCATCCTGGACTCCCGGTGGTCCCCCACCCACAAGGAGACCGGCCCCACTTCCACCCCAAACGGACCCCCCTTTATGGGACTGCCGTCCATCTGGACGAAAACTAAGGGGGTGCTCCGAACCTGGGTGGGCAAGTCCAGTTCCTTGGCCACTTCGGGGTGCAGCATACTGTGGTCGCAGCCCGAGTCCAGCAGCGCATCCCCCGTCCATTGTTTGCCGCCGTCCGGGTTTTCCAGCCTCACCCGGACCAGGTTGGGTGGTCTTCCCGCCCGTTTCTTGGGGTCCGTTGACCCTGGCGGGACCTGCAGCCGGGCGTCCTTCACTGCAGGTCCTGGTCGTTTCCCGACTCCGCGCCTTCAGAGTCGGACTGGCGCTTTTCCCTCGGCTCCGACGCGACAACCGCCCGGCTCCCGGTCTTGGGTGTCCGGTTGGTTCCCGACGTCGCTTGGGACCCTGCCGGGGTCCGAACCTCTCCTGGGGGTCGCTCGGGGCACGCCACCGCATAGTGTCCTGCCCCCCCGCACCTCATGCAGAGTCCATCCCGGCGTCTCCTCTCCCGTTCCGGGTCGGGGGTGCGCTTGTGCCGGGGGACCCCCGCGCCATTGGCGGGACGGGGGGTCCCCGAGTTCTCCGCGGGCCTTCGGTCCTTGCCCGCCCTGGGTCCTAGCTCCAGCATCCCCAGGTCTGCTTCCAACTGAGCCACCATGCGGCACCAGCCGTCCAGCGTCGACAGCTCCCGAGGGGTCCCTTTCACTACGGCCCACTTGCGGAGCTCAGGATGGAGGCCCTCCTTGAAGTAGTGGACTAGGACCTCCTCGTTCCAGGAGGAGATTTGGGCGGCCTCCCCCCTGAACATGTCTACATAGTCCTGAACCGGGAGACCCCCTTGCCTGGCCTTCTGGACCCGTCGCTTCGCCTTCTCCTCCGCCTGCGGGTCTTGGAAGCGCTCTCGAAGGGCCGCCAAGAAGTCCTCCAGGTTGGCCAGGGCCGGATCCCTGCGGTCGACCAGGAGCATGGCCCACTGGCCGGCCTTCCCCTGCAGGGAGGAGATGACCGCCGCTACCAAGTCCTCTGGGTCGCAGTCGTCTCCCCCGTACCTTCTGGCGTGGTTCCTTGCGTGGAAGATGAAGGTGGAGAGTTCCGCCGGGTCCCCCTCGAAAATGGCCTTCAGCTCCGGGGGCGGCCTGCGCCGTGCCGTCGCCCTCCGGCGGACGTGCCTCCCGCGGGTCTCCGGGGTCGCTGCAGCGCGCTCGTCCTCGCTGCTGTCGCCCGTGGAACTCCCCGCCGCTACGTCGTCCTCCAGCCGGCTGCTGCGACGTCTTGGCGGGGGAAACACCTGCCCCCTCAGGGCCGTCCCGTCCGACCACGTCAGTCGTTGAGTCACTCCGGGCTCCTGACCTGAGCCCTTCCTTGGGGTCTGCCGACTGCAGACCCCCGATCCCGCGTGGCCTTGGCTCCCGCCGCCGCTACGACTTGTCCGGGGCACCGCGCCCCCACAGGCCTGGTCCAACAACCGGCCTGACTCCTCGCCGACCCGCAGCCGCTCCCAGATGAGGTGGTTCAGCTGCTCCTGGAGTCGCCGTAGCTCGTCCAGGCTCCCGCTGTCTGGCCTGGCCGAGGGAAGGCTCCGTTGGTCTGAGGTAAACAGATCCGCCAGCCGCTCGAGTAGGGCGCTCGAGGTAACGGGGGTCTGAAAACGTGCCGCTCCGCGCCATGGGGTCGCCATCTCGGTAGCTGCCGGTAAGCGATCCCAACACGATACGGACGTTGAAGTTTTTTCGTGAGAATCCTCACTATGTCGTGTCCCCAATGGTAACTGTAGCTAGCTGTCAAGAACGCACGCCACTCCGAGAAGTCAGCGGAAGAAGTCTTGAAGTTTATTGTACAGCACACAGAGAAACGTGGAAAGTCCGTGAGGATTCTGAGGAGGCCATCTCAGAATCCCCCTTTAATACACCTTGCTGGGTGACTCCCAATTCCCCCCTCCCTTCTGCCCTAAAGGTCCGGGGGCGATCCACTTCCCCACCCGGGATGGTTTGGACAAAAGAGTTAACTGCTCTGGTCTACCTGCACTATTCATGGGTGCTTTTTACATTGTTATTGTGATACTGCCGGTTCCACCGCTGATGGCTCGTTAGCGGTCGTTATCGCCCATCCTGGGGTTGTTTACCCCGTGGGGCATGCCTGGGCGAGGTCGGGCCTTGCTGCACTTGGTTTAACCCCTGCATGCCTGGCTCCGCTGTTGCCCCCTTTCCTGGCCCGCTGCATGGTTCCCCTTCCTGGCGCCTGCATGGCGCGACCACACTGTCTAGTCGGGTCGCGACAGCGGTTCGCATCCCTGCGACGGGGTGAGCTCCCGTTGCTCGGTCCCTGCTCCTGCCAACCTAGCAGTTCGAAAGCACGTCAAAGTGCAAGTAGATAAATAGGTACCGCTCTGGCGGGAAGGTAAACGGCGTTTCCGTGCGCTGCTCTGGTTCGCCTTAGTCATGCTGGCCACATGATCCGGAAGCTGTACGCCGGCTCCCTCGGCCAGTAATGCGAGATGAGCGATGCAACCCCAGAGTCGGTCACGACTGGACCTAATGGTCAGGGGTCCCTTGACTAATTAGGAATGTTCCTCCCCCGGTGGATGATGAAACTGCTCGGCTTCGCTTATTTCATGCATGTTGCTTACAAGGTTTGGGTCACTTTTGTGAGTAAAGCGAATGATAAACAATATTTTTATTTAAAAAGGCTCCTGAGCTCAGTGAAGGCTGCTTTGCTTGTGTTTCCTGTCTGGGCTTTATGGCCTGGCAGGCGAGCGAGCAAACAGCTTTTCTGTTCTTAGTTTTGCCCTGGGGAGGTTGAGACGTCTTCATTATGGATTTGGTTCCTGGATGCTACACAAACGAACGCATCTTGCACACCTGCAAATCAAAGTCTTCACAAAGGGCACACCCTCACCCTCTTCTGCCGGCAAGAATCATAGCACGGTATAGTTGGAATGGGGATCCTGGGGGTCATCTAGTCCAACCCCCTGCACAATGCAGGAAGCGGCTCCCCCTAAAAATTGCACAAAAGTGCTGCCTAGTAACGACCCCTCGTTTTTTTTTGTTCCTCTTGTGTTGCAATGAGTCCGTGCGCCTGGCTGCTGACCAGAAGGTTGGTGGTTCAAGCCCACCCCTGGATGCCTGCGGGGAGGATTCCTAAATTGCAGGGGGCTGGACTAGATGACCCCGGGGGAGCCCTTCCAACTCCACCATTCTATGATTCCACGAAGAAGCAGCAGCAACGCCGGGTCTTGCACGCTCTCCTCCCTTTTTTTCACAAGAGCCTCGCTGCTGCAGCTGCGTTGCACGGACCCTTGGCATTTGCACGCGCACCCCCGACGTGCCTTGCACGGCTCCCTTGTCCGTGCCACCCCCCCCACCCCCGCCTTTGCACGCGCACTCACCATGCCCGCTGCTTCGCCCGTCGAGTCCGCCTCTCTCTGCCTTGCACATTGGAACGCGGCGCGGACAGAGGGCGGGGGCCGTCGCCACGGCAACCGAAACACACACCGCGTGGGCGGAGCCTTCTCCACGCCCGCCCGGTGCCCGCCGGGAAACGCAGTCCTTAATCTCCTCAGCCAACGCAGGGCCCGCCGGGAAACGAAGCCTCCCTCAAGACAGGCGGCGCAAGCGCACGGGCGCGGGGCCCGCCGGGAAACGTAGTTCTCCGCCTCAGGCGCCGTCTCCGCCTCTGGGCTTCGAGGCCTCGGCCGCTGCTTCTGGCTTCACGGGCGTTTTTAATTTTCTATTTTGTTCGGAAGTTTTTAACCCTCGCGGTGCCGGCGGCGCCTCTCCTGTCCCTTGGGGCGCGGGGGCGACGGAGGCCTAGCCGCTTGGATCCGGAGGCCCGACTCGCGAGGAGGACGGCGGAGAGGAGGCCCCGCGGCAGGTAGGCGGGCGGGCGGGAAGATTTTACCTCAGGAAGGCAGCCCTCCCCCCCACCGCTCTTCGTGGGGTGTTTTTTTTTGGGGGGGGCGCTCCCTAACTCCTGGAAAGGGAACGAGACTCTTTCTTTAAATTTAAATTTAAAAGAAAGAAAAAATCCTCTCAGGGAGCCACGGGAGGGGGGGAGGGGCGGGTTCGTTTCATGCGGTTTCATTTACCTCAAGAAAGTAGATTTCGCGGAAGAAGAAAAAAAAGGGGGGGCGACCTCAAAGCAAGAGAACAAGGGGGGGGGAGAAACCAAACCCCAAAGTGTTACTACCGATTTAAGAAAAGTTAACGCTAGGCTGTAAAACCAGTTTTGTGGGTGTGTTTTTTTATTTATTTCATTTTAAAACTCGTTAAGATCATCTGGACAGGGTCGTCCGAAGGGGTTAGAAAAAATGAAATGTTTTTTAGAAGGAGCCCAAAAGCGGGAGGGCGAACGAGGCCCTTCACACAAACACCCACCCACACCCGTGTCAAGTGGCGGGTAGTTCCGCTTCCTCCGCCTGCTGCCTTCAATAAGCCCGGGGAAAGTGAGCAGCCCCGAGTTTGCCTTGACTAGGGGGTGGGGGCGAAAAAGCCCCTCTCCCAACTGTCCCCTTAGTAAAAAAAAACAACTTTTTAATGGTTTCTTTCACTTGCCTCCCACCTGTGGATACCAGGCAAGTTGTGAAATACAAACCGGCGCTTCTGTGTTTTCTCTGCTTATTGCAATTCTCTGCTCAGTGCTCTCCCTTATTTTTAAGTGTTTCGTATGGCTTTTACTGCTGTTACTCGTGTTGAGTACATTTTTGGTTGGGGAAACAATTGTTTAAATGAAAAATGAATTAAAAAAAATATTTTATTATTATTATTATAAATCCAATTTCGTTGTATTTGTGCAATGGCAATAAAGATATAAAGATAAAGATATAAAGAATTATATCCCGGCATTTTCCCTCCCAAGGAGCTCCCTCCTTCCTCATTGAGTCCCCACAACAACCCTGCGAGGTGGCTTCAGCCGAGAGAGGCAGTGAGTGGCTCCCAAGGTCACACCTAGTGAGCTTCATGGCCAAGTGGGGATTTGAACCCGGGTCTGTTTTACTTGTAATGTTCTTTGTATCTTTTACATGTTCTACTATTTGATTGCTGTATGAGTCGAAGCTGGTCTGTGACCGTTTAAATAAATGATTTGATTTGAACCCGGGTCTCTCCCAGGTCCTGGGCCAACACTCTTAACCGCTGGCTATGAAATTCACAACAGGAGTGGGGATTTGGACCTGGGGTCCTAATCCAGCAGCCTTACCACTTTGCCACACGGGCCAGGAGTTGCTGTATTGCTGCTTCTCCTCTTTAGATCTGTTTTGAGGTTTAGTGCTCTTTTCTTCGGTATGTATTTCTTCCTCCATGAGCCTGGGCTTGAGTTTGCTTCCATATGGCACTCTGGACAGCCCTGCAAGGTAGGTTTAGCTGAGAGAAGGACACACACACACACACACACACACACAGGCTGACCCAAAACTGGCCAAGTGGCAAATGGCCTTAATCGGAGGCTCTTAACTTCTGCAGCTACTTTATTTTGTAAAAAGAAAAGTCAGCATTTATGTTTCTGTCTTAAAAATGTAGAAGACCTTTCCTTGCAAGTCACAAGTGTTGGTGAATTAATTCAGAAAAAGTTTTAAAAGATGAACTCAGCCAGAATACAAATACTCGCTTATCCAACTGCGCTCCCCCGGCCAATTCTCAACAGAAGAGCCACACGTTTTACAATGCAGCATTTCAGATGAATTGAATATTTTGGTGGCACTTCATTTGGGGAGTTCCCACCTTGAGAGATGCCACGTACTGGGGTTATCTTGCACTTAATAATATTAGTAACAATAGCAGTTCATCTTCAATGTTTATAAATGCTCTGTATAGGGAAAGATCCGCTTTGCTAGCCGTTTGCATATACTGTAGTTATCCACTACAGCCCCACCGAAGATGTAAGGGTGACTGCCCCGGGTTTGTGTGGTGGTTTGCATCCTGAATTGGGACCGGCATGTCTGTCCCCCATCTGGCGTAATGGTCAGAATACTGACTCAGCAACCCAAGGCTCAGATCTCCCCCTAAACCTGGAACCGGTTGCTCGCAGCCCAACACAGAGCGGTGTGGATAGAGAAGAGCAACACACACTGCTCTCAGCTCCTTGGAGGAAGAGCGGGAAACCAATGGTAACTTTTTAAAAGTGCCCCACCAGGATCTGTGTGAGGGAGATGGCTGGGTGTGGTTGGTCAAATTATTTTTAGTTCTGCTTAGCAAGGGGAGGGAGGGGCCTTTTGGGTGAAGTCCAAATCAAGTATAGTGGGGCGGATTATCTCCTCCCCGGACTGGTATCAGGTTTGATGTATGGCAAGTGGCAGCTATTGATAGGGCCTTTTCTGTGGGGGTGTCCAGAGAAGTCAGCCCAGGTGTTAAATTGTTATTATTATTTTTTTTTTTTGCAATACTTCACTGAACAATAACAGTGATACTTGTCACTCCTGTGGAATTGTTTTTTTTCACTGTCTTTTCTCCTTTTTTATTATTTTGTGCTGTGTTTGTATTTTATGGCTGCCTTGTCAGTGTTGTTAAATTGAAAAGTGGTTTGCAAATAATGAGTCAGCTCAGCTATTCAACATCAAGTACGGTGTTTCTAAGAGTTTTGTCACTATGCAGTTGCAATTAGTTGCCTATGATTAGGTCGTTTGAATTGTATTTTAATTACTAAGTACAGACTTGAAAAACTAGTTACTGATAGCTTATTATGGATTGTTATATACAGGGAAAAGATGGGATATAAATAAAATAATAGTAACAACAACAACATCCTGGCCAGCAACTGTTTTCAGTATATGTATGGTGAAAACTTAAAAATGTGATCTCAGAGCCTCTGTCTATAATCTTTGAGAATTCTCTGAGAACAGGTGAGGTCCCAGGCAGACTGGAGGCAAGGAAATGTCCCCATCTTCAAAAAGGGGAATAAAGAAGATCCAGGTAACTACTGACCAGTGAGCTTGACATCTATACTAGGAAAGGTCCTGTAACAGATAATTCAACAGTCGGTCTCTGAGCACTTAGAAAAGGATGCTGTGATTACTAAGACCCAGCATGGGTTTCTCAAAAACAAGTCATGCCAGACAAATCTCATTTCTTTTTTGATAAAGTTACAAGCTTGGAAAATCAGGGAAATGCTGTGGACATAGTGTATCTTGATTTCAGTAAGACTTTTGACAAAGCCCCCTATGTTATTCTTGTGAGAAAGCTGGTAAAATGTGGCTTGAATGAGGTAACTGTTAGGTGAATTTGTAGCTGGTTGGCTGACTGAGCCCAAAGATTGCTCAGTAATGGTTCCTCATCATCCTGGAAAAAAGTGACAAGTGGGGTGCCACAGGGTTCTGACCTGAGTGTATTATTGTTCAACATCTTTATAAATGTCTTGGATGAAGGAATTGAGGGGATGCTCATCAAATTTGCAAATGACACTGAACTGGAAGGGGTAGCTAATGCTGTAGAAGATGGAATTCAAAATTACCATAACAAGATTATAAAACTGGGCCCAAACTAACCAGATACTTTACAGCTTTACAGCATGCTCACTTGCAACTCACTCCATGTCCCTGGTTGCATTGCATAGGATAGGTGGTGCTAAAGCAGGGGGGGACACACACACCATTTTTCTGTGGAGGGCTGCATTCTCTCAAGGGTAATCTATGAGAAGAGGCAGAGGGAGGGCCCCTTTCATTCCCCTCCCTTCTCTTTATGTATTTTAGCTGGATACAAGGGTATGAGGATTGCCCTGTCCCTTTGGGAAGAAATTTGAATGGGGAGAGGTGGCCCTCCATACTTCTTTCAAGAGGGAGTTCCAAGCATGTTTTCGTACAATGTTGTAGTTTTATAGTCATATGATATGAGAGTCACCTTATGAGGGTCTAACCCCAAAATGTATATACAAATAATAAAACTAGGGGCAGAAAGGGAGAAGCCACGAAGGACAAGATAGATAGTCAAGCCTAAGAAAGTCCAGAACCTCAAAGAGGTGTGGAAAAGAATGGAAAGGAAAAGAGGAGAGGCTCAAGAGTGAGCAACAATTGTTCTAGAAGTGTGCAAAAGCACTAGAATCTATATAGTAATTATGAGATAAACTAAACACATACACAATGTGCAACTAAATCTAAACAGCTGATGAGCCAACCAGCTAATTCATGCTTCCAAATTCCAAGATAATAAGATGAATCTCAAAACTTCCCGGAAAGAGACCAACTGCAAATAGGCTTGTGTATACCTGCCCAATAATCCACTCTGTGCAAAACCTAACTTTAAATAAGCCCAGCAAACAGTCAACTCTTGCATTATACAAATGCAAGACATAGCAATACTTTAAAATGGTGGGTACAGAGAAATAATGAAAACTGATTGCAGAAGCAACAGTCCTTTCTATTGTTTGATCCTGCTGAAACCTTCCCCAAAAAGCTATCTGTACCCCTCAGACGGGTGGCTAGAACAGCAAGCAGTAACTGGCCACGCTCTAAAAACCCTGTTTCAGCTTTAAGACTAACATCTGGGATACTGTGTCCAGTTCTGGGCGCCACAATTTAAGAAGGATGTTGACAAGCTGGAACATGTGACAGCCCTTTAGATATTTGAAGATAGTTATTGTGTCTCCTTTCAGTTTCCTCTTCTCCAGGCTAAACATACCCAGCTCCTTCAACAGTTCCTCATAAGGCTTAGTCTCCAGACCCTTGATCATCTTGGTTGCCCTCCTCGGCACACATTGTAGCTTATCAACATCCTTCTTAAAGTGTGTTGTCCAGAACTGTACACAGTATTCCAGGTGTGACCAAATAGAGTGGTTTTATTGCTTCCCTTGATCTGGATACTATATTTCTGTTGATGCAGCCTAGAATAGCCTTAGCTTTTTTGTTGCTGCATCACACTGTTGGCTTGGGTTAACCCCTAGATCCTTTCCGCATGTACAGTACTGGCAAGCCAGGTGTCCCCCATCTTATATTTGTGCTGCTGGTTCTTCCTGCCTAAGTGCAGAACCGTACATTTGTCCCTACTGAAATTCACTTCTCCAAGCTGTTAAGGTCTTATTGAATCCTGATTCTGTCTTCTGTGGCATTAGCTGCCCCTCCCATTTGCAAATTTGATGAACATCCCCTCAATTCCATCGTCCAAGTTGTTTATAAAGACATTGAACAACAACTCTGCAGCAATCCACTTACTATTTTTTTCAGAATGACGAGGAACCATTAGTGAGCACTCTTTGCGTTCAGTCAGTCAACCAGCTACAAATCCACCTAACAGAAAAGCAGTAAATAGCATTAAAGACAGCCACCTGTCAGGAATGCTTTGATGGTATTTCCTGCTTGGCAGGGGGTTGGACTGGATGGCCCTTGTGGTCTCTTCCAACTCTAGGATTCTATGATTCTGTGAAAGAGGTGGAGAGATCCGGTAGCAGAAAGGAGAAGGTCATTGTTGTTCACTGAAGTGATCTCAGAAGTGGGTTAGTAGAATCCAGATGTTGAAGCCTTTTTGAAGCCAAGGGGCTAGCTAGGGAAACGATGGCGGCTTCCAGGAGAGGAAGGTTGCCTGGAATTTTTTTTAAACTGGAAGTATTGCTGTTTGAACCCTGCCTTAAAAAAAAGCAGAGGAGTAAACGAAGGAGCAATTGTGCTTGTTTTGTTTGTTGTAAATGCTAGGCGTGGGGGAGGGTGGTTGCTCAATCCAGAGCTGGAAAAATTCCAAGACCAGGAAACTTCTGTGTTGATGCCTAAGAACTTTTGGCACTTTTTCCATCCTTGACAGAGCCAACTCCAGAAACATTCTATTCTGCCTGCCACTTGAGAATTGGATGCCATCCCTGCCCCTCCCCTGGCTGAACACAAATTTGAGTGTGTGGAGGGGGATTTGATGTGTGGTGGAAGGTGGAAGTTGAGGTACTCAAAAAAAGGGGTTTACTTCTAAGCATGATGACCTCAGTGGTTCCAAACATTTAGCTCATTGCCAGTGTTATTCATTCTCATAGTATACCCATTGAAATTAATGGATGTGACTTATTCTACTTAATGGGGACTTCCTGAATAGACATGGTGAGGCTTGCACTGTAACCATTCATTTCATTGGGTCTCTTCCGACAAAAAAACTAGTTTTGGATGCAACTCCATTGTCTCAATTCTTTGTTTTTTTGTATCATGCTTTATGATCCATGGGTGGTGTGATTACTTTTTTAGGTTACATTTTATAGCCTACCCAGTGCCAAAGGGCTTAATTAACTCGGGTAAATCTGATTGTAATGCCTTAAATCAAAAGCAAATGAAAACCTTCCATCTCAGCATAGTTTTATCCAAAAAAAATCAATCAATCTCACCAAGTGTGACCTTTATAGTGAGGACTCTTTGATTTCATCATTCCAACTGCTTGCTTCAGAAATGCAATGCAAATTTAAATCATATGGCATGCCATTCTTCCATCTAAGAGTTCATCTTGAGATCATGAAGGCTGCTGCTGCTGCTGCTGCTGCTGCTGCTATCATGATTAAATATTGCCACATTCCTGAGTGGGATGTGGCCTTGGAGAATCTCAAGTCAGAAACGAGGTCACCCAGTGCCAGAATACAGGAGCAGCATTTGTCATCTCAGAGCATCTGTATAATGCTTGACCTTTTAAGAACACTGAATATGTGACATTATTCCTTCACAGAAATAGTTAACTGTACAGTCCAAAGTGTTGTAGCCACTTTCCCAATTTTTGCCCTGCCCTTTGACATCTGAGATGTATGTTTTAAAGACCCACACCATTTTTTAAAATGCGAATTGATTTTAATATTGCCATGTAACCTGCCATGGGACCTTATGGTGAAAGTCAGGTAATAAATCCAAATCATCATTATCATCTACCTTGAGGCTCCCCGAAGAGCTGGTTGACTTGAACTGAAGGTAAATGAGGAGAAGCCCAGGCCAAAGGAAGAACACTAGCAGGTCCTGTGGATATCACAAATGGCCTGAGAACATTTTGCTGTTATATTGTTTTGTTTTATTTTTTTGTTTCCGTATTTTAAATTGTAAGCTGACTGAAAAGCAGTACAGAAACCCCCCAATTTGTGCGGGGCTTATTTTCTGTGTCATCATGCCCAATGGTGGAGCGCACATAAGTCCATTCCGCCCCCTTTTCCAGCCACTTACAGGTTGCCACAATAAGTGTGCATGGTTGTGCATTGTTTGCACCCATGTAAATCGGTTGTCACCTGTATATGGTGGTCAGTGAGGGTTTGCACCTGTGCCAGTCAGACTGCTCTGAGAACTGTAGGAATTGGCGTTGTCAAGGTCTGGAATGTTAACAGGTAAATCTAGTTAAACTGGGTGTGCGATGAGAAGTCCCACAAGTCTTTGTGGCAAGCTGACCAGGGCAGACACCTCAGTGCCTTATGTAATTATTTAGTGCATGTGTGCCACAAAGACTCATGGGGTTTCTTACCGCCCCATGAATTGTGGTTCTGAGTTAAGATACATTGGCCTCTGCCCGCAAGACACCGGGTGAAACTGCCCCAGCTTTCACCTCAGGAGCTGAGGTGGTTTCACCAAGGTGCTTGCAGGCTCTGACAATGCAGCTTGTTTGTGCCGCTCAGCTGGGGATCGGGAAGGTTCCCCCTTCTCAGCTGAGACAGCCCCAGTGCTCTCACTGCTCACATCGCAGCCAGCTTGTGGGAGGCAGAGCCGGGCTGGGGGCTCCTATAATAGCTCGACTGAGGCAAGGGAAGAAGAAGAAGAGGAAGAGTTTGGATTTGATATCCTGCTTTATCACTATCCGAAGGAGTCTCAAAGCTGCTAACATTCTCCTTTCCCTTCCTCCCCCACAACAAACATTGTGAGGTGAGTGGGGCTGAGAGACTAGATGCAGAGGGAGGAACAAGCTTGTTTCTCCCTCTGTGTTGTATGAAGGCAGAGTGGAATGGCGATTTTCATTCAGCAGTATATCGCTGGTGAAACTGCTACCGCTCCAGAGTCCCTCTGCTAGCAGCGGCCACTGGAGAAAGGAACTTCTGAATCCCCCCAGTGGACGCTGCTAGTGGAGGGATTCAGGAGCGGCAGTGGTTTCACCAGCAATACACAACTGAATGAAGCCAACATTGCGGTCTGCTCCTCATATATAGATATAGATATTTCACCCAGGCTTAGTCTGAGCATTGGACAGACCTCCTTCAAAGGGAGGGGGACAGTTGTTTGGATGGACCTGAGAAGAAACAGGACTGGTGTGTTTGCAAGGGGAGAAACCTCCAGCATTTGTCCCAGACACTTTGTACTTGCATTAGCATGACTTGCTATTCAAGCTGGATAGGGGTACAGCCAGTGTAGCTGATGTTGCACTGAAAAACTCTGTGCGTTTGAGTGGCTAGGCTTACAGTTTCACCTGTAATTCAGCAGCTTGTCGTGTCCCCAATGGTAACTGTAGCTAGCTGTCAAGAACGCACGCCACTCCGAGAAGTCAGCGGAAGAAGTCTTGAAGTTTATTGTACAGCACACAGGGAAACGTGGAAAGTCCGTGAGGATTCTGAAGAGGCCACCTCAGAATCCCCCTTTAATACACCTTGCTGGGTGACTCCCAATTCCCCCCTCCCTTCTGCCCTAAAGGTCCGGGGGCGATCCACTTCCCCACCCGGGATGGTTTGGACAAAAGAGTTAACTGCTCTGGTCTACCTGCACTATTCATGGGTGCTTTTTACATTGTTATTGTGATACTGCCGGTTCAGCCGCTGATGGCTCGTTAGCGGTCGTTATCGCCCATCCTGGGGTTGTTTACCCCGTGGGGCATGCCTGGGCGAGGTCGGGCCTTGCTGCACTTGGTTTAACCCCTGCATGCCTGGCTCCGCTGTTGCCCCCTTTCCTGGCCCGCTGCATGGTTCCCCTTCCTGGCGCCTGCATGGCGCGACCACACTGTCTAGTCGGGTCGCGACAGGTGGTTTCACCAAGGTGCTTGCAGGCTCTGACAATGCAGCTTGTTTGTGCCGCTCAGCTGGGGATCGGGAAGGTTCCCCCTTCCCAGCTGAGACAGCCCCAGTGCTCTCACTGCTCACATCGCAGCCAGCTTGTGGGAGGCAGAGCCGGGCTGGGGGCTCCTATAATAGCTCGACTGAGGCAAGGGAAGAAGAAGAAGAGGAAGAGTTTGGATTTGATATCCTGCTTTATCACTATCCGAAGGAGTCTCAAAGCTGCTAACATTCTCCTTTCCCTTCCTCCCCCACAACAAACATTGTGAGGTGAGTGGGGCTGAGAGACTAGATGCAGAGGGAGGAACAAGCTTGTTTCTCCCTCTGTGTTGTATGAAGGCAGAGTGGAATGGCGATTTTCATTCAGCAGTATATCGCTGGTGAAACTGCTACCGCTCCAGAGTCCCTCTGCTAGCAGCGGCCACTGGAGAAAGGAACTTCTGAATCCCCCCAGTGGACGCTGCTAGTGGAGGGATTCAGGAGCGGCAGTGGTTTCACCAGCAATACACAACTGAATGAAGCCAACATTGCGGTCTGCTCCTCATATATAGATATAGATATTTCACCCAGGCTTAGTCTGAGCATTGGACAGACCTCCTTCAAAGGGAGGGGGACAGTTGTTTGGATGGACCTGAGAAGAAACAGGACTGGTGTGTTTGCAAGGGGAGAAACCTCCAGCATTTGTCCCAGACACTTTGTACTTGCATTAGCATGACTTGCTATTCAAGCTGGATAGGGGTACAGCCAGTGTAGCTGATGTTGCACTGAAAAACTCTGTGCGTTTGAGTGGCTAGGCTTACAGTTTCACCTGTAATTCAGCAGCTGCTGTTTATTTGTGAAAGACTGAACGTATGATATTGGGGAGTGGGGGAGATTATCAGAAAGATGGGCACTGCTCTCTTTTACTCCCTGAATGTTCTTCTTGGCACTACTTTTGATGTAATGTTGGTCTTCAGGAAATACATGAAAATGAAACCTACCTCTTTTTTACCTGCTCTTTATCTGAATAGCTCAGATTTTTGACCCTGTCTCCTTCCTGTGCCCCTCATGGGTGTAGCCAGGAGTGGCAGCTGCCCCCTAATGAGTAAAAATCAATACAAAACTTAGGTTCTTCTCCCCTAACAAAAGCCTGCCCCCCTAACAACAATCCTGGCAAGACCCATGCCCCCCCTCCTGCCGGTAGAAAGGTAGCTATTTAAATGTGTTTTTTTGTAAATAGAACATGCTTTATTTATAATTTTTATAATTTATACAAAATACAGTTACATAAAATGATAGGAACATAATGAAATATTGTTGAAGCAAAAAAACAGAATCATGGAGCTGGAAGGGACCCCAAGGGTCATCTTTCTAGTGTAATCCCCTGAAATGTAGGAAAATCAGCTAAAGCATCCATGACAGAGACCTGCTTAGAGACCTCCAAGGAAGGAGAGTCCAGAACCTCCCAAGGGAGATCCATCTTCCATGTGTAATAAAAAGTAAGCAACACTTATTGGACCCCAGTTATTTGACACAGAGGGGGAAACTGTGCAAAAGACACACAGGGAGTTCTGTATATATGGGAGAATTTTAAAAAGCAAGTGGTCCTCACTGACGGTGCAAAAAGACCTTGTCATCCGGAGGAGCCCTGGTTGCCTAGATAAAACACTACAGTCCCTCCCCTTGTTGTTGTCGTTTAGTCGTGTCCGACTCTTTGTGACCCCCTGGACCAGAGCACACCAGGCACTCCTGTCTTCCACTGCCTCCCGCAGTTTGGTCAAACTCATGTTAGTAGCTTTTAGAACACTGTCCAACCATCTCGTCCTCTGTCGTCCCCTCCTCCTTTCTGGAACTCTCTAGCTTTCTCTATAACCCAGCGCATGTTTTCAATTTGGTCTCTGTTTCCTCTGCCCCTTTGAAATCCAGCTTGCACTTCTGGGAGTAAGACCTACTGAACTCAGTGTGACTTTCTTCTGAGTAGACAGTTATTTACTTAGATGCAAGTCAGCAGCAGACAACCCCACTCGGCTAGGAGTGGATTTCACCCCACGTCTTGCAGAGCCAGGCCGATGCTGTCTTCGAATCCTGCGCCCCTCGGCAACATCTGAAGGCCCTGATCCACTAGGCACTCAGGTGGATTGCACCCTGCGCCTTGCAGAGTCAGGCTCAGGCTGCCACCGGGCCCAGCACTGGCAGCAGTAACAAGCAGCTCTGGCTCTCCCAGCCCAACCCATTGCCACCCCACCACTGCACTTACCGGGCGTGGGTGTCCTAGATTGTGGGCTCTACTGGTCAAACCGGGAGCCTCAGCGACCGCCCTTTTCCTCCGGAAACCACTCCAAGAAAATGCCTGGCTGCGCCCTTACCAGCTTGTGATTGGCCAAGCGGATAGCCAGCCAATCAGGATTTTTTGTTTTAAAAATGTTTTTTTCCTTCACTTCTTCTGTGGCCCCCTAGCCCAGTGTTTCCCAACCGGTGTTCCGCGGCACACTAGTGTGCCGCGAGACACCGGCTGCTGTGCCGCGGGGGAAAGACGAAGCTCCGCCGGGCCTCTCCGACGCGGGGAAAAGCCCCGCCGGGCCTCCCCAGCGCGGGAAGAAGCCGCGCTGGGCCTTGGAGGCCCGGAAAAAAAAGTTGTGCCGGGGTCCTCCCGGCGTGAGCAGAAGCTCCGCCGGGCCTCTCCGACGCGGGGAAAAGCCCCGCCGGGCCTCCCCAGCGCGGGAAGAAGCCGCGCTGGGCCTCGGAGGCCCGAAAAAAAACTGTGCCGGCCCCCCCCCCCATGGAGAAAAAGCCGCGCGCTGTGGGTGCTGTGCCGCGAGATTTTTTTCCTAAAACACGTGTTCCGTTGCCTAGATTAGGTTGGGAAACACTGCCCTAGCCTTGTGCTGTGCCCCCCCCCATTTACGTATTTTTCACCTGTGTCCCCCTTGGAATATCCTGCCCCCCCAGGGGGCCATATGGCCCCTGGTTGGGAAACACTGATATACATTATGTCCTCCCACCTTTGTTCTCATAGCAACCTTGAGGCACAGTTTAGTTAGACTGAGATAGTAATTGACCAGACTTACCCATTGAGATCATAACTGTGTGGGGATTTACCGGTAAATCTCACTGTCCTCCATCCAAGGCCAATCCTCTGCCTACTATATGACACTGGCTGTCTTCAAACTGGCACTGATATTTGTTTAGCCTTGAGCAGGAAACATTTGCACTGGCCCTGAGCATTTTTTTTAAATAATAAGATTTTTATGCTTTTTTCTAAGGAGCTCATAGTGGTATACTACAACATTCTGTTCTTCCAGTCTCTCCATAAAAGGCTATTAACATGTCTTTTTCATTCCAGGGTATATTATCATGTCAGGGTCATCGTATCTCTGTGCTAAGATGAACGAAACACATTGCTCTCCCCAAATACTTCTTGCCTGTGAATGCCACAAGGTGGGGAGCAACAATGTGAGGTTGAAATGGAGCCCCCTCCTCAGCTCGAATGACTTGTACAGAAGGATTCACTCCGACATCTTTGGTCATGAAACCAAACCGCAGATAGTTTTTCCAAAGAGAAGGGGGTGGGATTTCTGGTTGTGCAACAGACAAGTTAAGCCAGAAAATTGGTTCCCTTTGCTTGCTGATGGGGCCCCCTTCTAAGGAGGCCCAACTCAATTGTTGCTGGCTGACAGTAACAAAAGAAGTTTGCAAAACCTAGAGCTGTAACCTGTCAGTGTCAAGTAGATCGTGGATTGCTTGATAGGATCCTGCTTTTTCTGTTAAACTAAATTTTTGGTTTCTCACATTTCCAAACTCCTTTTCAGAGAGAGATATTTGTAGTATTTCAGTGTTCTTATTTCTTAGTGTTGCTTCATTTAGCTGCCAACCTCAGAAAAAATTATGGCAGTACAGGTTTTACACCGCTTCCCCCAGGGTTCCCTCTGGTCAGCAAAAGAAGGAGAATGCAGCCAAGTTGAAGAAGCAAAACAGCCGTCAGTAGACCTGATCTTTATTTGTTGCAGCAAAGGTTCAAACAAAAAAAGAGAAACAACCCTGTGCATCGAGTTGCAAGAGATTTTAAAACCTTCCCGCTTTCCCATGAAACATCACTCATAATCATCATCAAAATGTCACAAAACCAGCAGAAAAGAGGAGTGGTTGTCAGGCAGAAACATGAAACTGGTTGCTACCCCTGTCAATCAAGTAAGTTCCCAAAACCTTCTACCGGTAGCTACAGTACCCACTTCCCAATCAACAATATGCAAAAGTATTTACATATCCCCTAGCAGTGAGGCTTTTCAGAGCATCCTTCTTTGAGGGGATCAGGGTTTTCTGCCTGGGGTACTTGTCCTTGAACACCTCCTGCCTCCCATTGTGAAGCTAAGGTCACACCTTAGGGAGGAGCATGACCTTCAAGAGGAGTAATTTGTTGGTGGTGGTCAAATTGTTGAAATGTAATGATGATTTGAAGTTTCTGTAGGTTCTAGTCTCAGGGTTTCAAGTTGCCATTGAGCCTCTTTGCTGTAGATTACAGTTGTACCTTGGTTTTCGAACAGCTTCGTTCTCAAATGTTTTGGCTCCCGAGTGTTCCGGTTTGCAAACTATTTTTGGAAGCCAAACGTCTTCCAAGGCTTCCGTTTGACTGCAGGAGCTTCCTGCAGCGTGTGTTACTGATTTGCCAGAGGCATACCGGTACTTGCTGATAAGGGTCTAATTGGCTCCCCCCACCCTTGTTGGGGTATAAAAGGAAAGCTACCAGTCGTTCTTGGTCATGAGATCTGAATGGTGCAAAACTGGAAAGCAAATAAGAACTCTCAGTGTTTTTGTAGCACTTTTAAGACTGCAATGTTATCCATGCTTCGTATGGAGTAAGCCACATAGAACTCGATTGGACAACTTCTAACTAAACATTCATAGGATTGGGTTGCAAGTGCCTTGCAATCATTTTCTCCTTCATTCTTTTAATGACCCTACAAAGCAAGGCACTGTTGGTTCTTTTTAAAGTTACAGATGGGGAACTGAGGCTGAGCAAATTGTAAATTGAGTATACAGCTTATGGCAGAGACTCTGGTTTCTTTTCTCTGTATCACTCACTTAGACATTCTGCTTGTAGGCTTCCTTCAGCTTGTATAATTCAAAGCTGTTGTGTGATTGTAGGGGTTATGGCAGAGAATGTTGGAAACTCTTCCCTGAAGAGAGTTTGAAAATCAAAGGCACAGTGAATTTGGACTCAGATCCCCACTCAGCCATCACTGAGATACATTTTACAAGTTTGGTTTAGAAATTTAATAAACAAACAAATGTTTCAAAGTGGTATTAAAAGTATAAAATAGAATAACTGTGTTTTATTTTTTTAACACATTAATTACATTTTAGCGTGAAAAGTGATTGTGGCATCATACAACTATACTATATACATAATAATAAATATATATTCTACTGAGGTCCCTTTTGAAATACTCACCTATATTCCGATTGTGCTACAATTGTGTGTTGGGCTATTCTGTAGACCAAAATAGCAGCCATTTTGGTTTATTCTTGCAGCGGAACCTGCTGTGAGCAGACTTGTTCTATTCCAAAAAACACAACTGCATTGATACCTCTCTGAGGGTAGGAGGATAATAGCAGCAAGAGGTAAGCCCCCCCCCCACTTCATTGGTTGGAGGCCTTTAATGTCCCATGGGACTGTTGCAGGAATGTGCCTCAGCCTTTAACAGCTGTTTCCAATGTAGTGTGTTGCAGTTCAGCAGACAGAGAAAGGGCTAAAGATATGGCAACCTCTTTTCTCTCTCTCCCAATCACTGCATTTCCCTGCATTTCATTTTTATGTTGGTTCTCCCTTGTTTAAGCAATTAGCTTTCTTGTCCATTCTGTGTGTAAATGTTAATGGCTTGCTATACATGTGTTGTGCTGTTCTTTCCATCTGATGAGGACTGAAGCTATAAAAATGCTGAAAGCCCATTTGCACTGTATTATCATTACCATATCAAGAGGCAGAGGAAGCCTCGCATTACTGTGTGTTCATTTGGGCCAGTGAGTTTTGGTGGTGCCTGCAGGCAGTTTTTTTTCTCAGTTTCTTATGCAAGTTTTAGGGTTAAAAATCACAGTCCCAGCCAATGCGAAAACTCACTGGTCCACTGCAACCCACAGGTCATGATTTTCCTGGCCCTACCCTACCTATTGTAGTGCTAATACACTTCCATTTGTGCATAATGCTGCAGGTCTTACAAGTTCAGAAACCAGAGGACTCCTGGATGCTCTTTCCAAATGGAGGCTCGAGTCTTGAAGGTCTGGCTAGTTTTGCTAACCCCTTGTAAGACACTACCAGGAGTCTTGGCCTTCCCAATGGGCTATGAAAGGTGGTTCTAAAATGCTTCCCCTCTTAATCCCCTGGAGACCAACTCTGAGCTGGAGTAGAAAGCATCACAATTGTGGCAGCGGCCCCCCAAACTGATCAGGGTATCTTCCTCTTTGAGGAAAATATGTGGATTAACTTAAATGAGTGAAAGACTCCCTGCTAGAAGCTACCTTGCTTCTCATCACAGCAGGTCATCAATTGAACAGTGATGTGATGCAGCACATGCTTTTTCAAAGGAGGGTTTCTGCACAAAGTATTTCCAGGACACAGCTATAGGGTATTTGTTGGTTTGTTTATTTGAAAAAAATTACAAACTGCCTCTGCGCTAACAGGAGCCCTTGCTTCATAACAAATACAAAAACTAAAGAACCTCAAGCAGTAAAATCAACAAGCACCTTGATTACAACAAGTGCAGTAAGAACACGTTTTATATTTTAAGTATAACATTTTCATCTTCTCCTCCGTTCTAGGAACTAAAGTCATCATATGTGATGTCCCTTGCCCATTCCCCCCATGTGGTGGTTAAGCTATGATGCTGTAACTGACCCAGGGTCCCCTGCTGAGCTTCATGGCTGAGCAAGCATCTGGACCCCCAGCTCCCTTGTCAAAGCTGAATATTCAAGCCATTACTAAGGTCTTTGGAGATTAAGGAGTTTCAACTCTCCAGTCTCAGCATCCAGAAGACTCTTGCCCACCTACTGCACAAGGTAGAGGCACTTGCAAGAGGGTCTTCTTGGACTGCAGGGGATGACATATAGGGTTGGAGCGATTCCTTCGAATCGGCAAGAAGCAAGGCAGCTGTCAAGGTCAAAGCAAGCCCTTTGCCTTGAGCAGAAAACTAAAGGTAAAGGTAAAGGGACCCCTGACCATTAGGTCCAGTCGTGACCGACTCTGGGGTTGCGGTGCTCATCCCGCTTTATTGGCCGAGAGCCGGCGTACAGCTTCCAGGTCATGTGGCCAGCATGAAAACTAGCAGCTCACAAATGCAGGTCTTGAGGACCTGATAAAATCCCATGCGGCTGTCCTTCCAGCCCTTGCTGTGTCCCAACCATCTTCAGAGGTAGCATCTGTTGCCCGAACCCAGAGCTCCATCTTGTAGGCTTTTGTGACTAGCTCCTGGCCTGCCTGCGACAAATCGGGACTTCCTGGCATCTGGGCGAGCAGGAGCCGCCTGCGGGGAGCCCCTCTTCGCCTCGAAGGCCAGGAGGCGCTGGGCGCTGCGCTCGCCTGTCTCTGAGTCGGGCTGGGGAGAAGCATTTAGCAGGCCGGCGGTGGCGGGGAGCCGAGTGGCTCAGCCGGCGCCCCGGCGCTCCTCCTTCCCTGGGCCGGGCGCCTTTAAAGCCTGCCGACTCCTTGCTGTGTGACGTGCGCCTGGCTCCTGGCCCGGCGAGGGGAGGAGCGGTGGCGCCGCTGCTGGTGCGGAGGGACCCTCTCCGCCTCCGCCTCCTGCTGCTGCTGTCAGCCCGCCCGCCCGCCTCCCTCTCCGAGAAGCGAAGCCACAACTTTTCTTTTGTGCGCGCGCGTTCACTCCCCCCTCCCCTTGGCTCTCCTCTCTCCAGATTTTAAACCCTAATGACGGATTAAAAATCTGGCGCCCAGAAACTGTGGCTTTAGAAGTCCGGTAAGGCCTAAACAAAGACTCTCTTTCTTTCTTTCTTTCTTTCTTTCTTTCTTTCTCTCGCTCTCTCTTTCCTTTTTCTGCTCTGCCTGGTTTGATTTGCACACAACCTGCGGGGAGGGGGCTGCCTTTAGCCTTTCCCCCTTACGGCTCTTCCTCGTCCCACTCCCCAGAGCCCCGCGGCCGCGAGAGGCGCCGAGCAGAGAGTCTCCTCCGTGCCCGCCTTTTGTCCGAAGCAGCGCAAAGCAGGCAGGCATTGCCTGCTGGGGCGAAGTTGGCATTTGCCAACATCCGGGAGTTGGGCGGCTTGGTCGCTTTCCCGAAAGGGGAGGGCTGGAAAGGGGGGGGGCATGTTCTCTTCGGCTCTGTTTTCTGCCGCCGCCCAGGCCCGAGGATTGAAGTGAGCGGGCTTCGGGGAGGTGCGCGCTTGTGTGTGTTTGTGCTTGCCTGCCCGAAGGAGCCCCATCGAGTCGAGCGGCGAGCCTCCAGGCCAGCCCTGCGGGCTACGTGCTCTCTGGGCTCTTGGAGAGCGGATCACGCCCCCTCCAGTCGCCTCCCTCCGCCTGGCCTCTTAATCTGCGCCAGAGCTTGGAGGGACCGGAGGGGGAAGAGCAGAGCATAAACAAGGGCGGGAGGAGGAAGCGACCCGGGGCACCCTCGCCGCCTCCTCCTCCTCCTTGCCCTTCTGCAAAGGTGCCCATGGGCTGGGGACAAGCTCCGCCGAAAGCAGCCTCTGCTCCGCGCTGCCTGCTCGCGCCACAAGCCGATTGGTCGTGCGCTCTGCTGCCGCCATGACACTCGGCTGCGCGGCATTATCGCTCTTCGCCCCGCAAGCCGAGAGGGGGGTGCGCTGCGCCTTGCTTGGCCTCCAGTTTGAGGCATCGAGGTACAAAAGTATGCAACAGAAGTGTTGTCGCGTTTGCCTCGAAGATGCCCAAGAAACGTTGCCCTTGCCACGCTGGTGTGTACCTTGGGCTGGCAGGCTTTCAACAAGACAAGGCCTGCCTTTCGCAGTGAGAGAATCAGGTCTGCGTTTCGCCATTCCCGCCTGCTGACCTCCCTTCATTGAAATTAAGAAGCTCGCTCTTTCTGGACTTGCAGTCTCCCCAAAGCACTGGGTGCAGCTGGTGTGCCTCAGACCTAAAGGCAGACCCCGTTTTGTTCTCTGCGAAGCAATGGGGGAAATGCAGGGACACAGAATTTGGTAAAATCCGTAAGATAATTTGAGATTAGGTCACAGGCTTCTGTAAGTGGCCTCTGTGTTTGTCGTTGTCGCACCCCCCCCCCAAATGTCTGAACTGTAGCCTGTTGGAGTTTTTCTGTTCTTCAGAACCCCAGTGAATCCATAGGAAAATTAGTGGGATTGCAACAAAACATTGCAGTGCATCTCCAGCCCCTAAGAGGAATGCTGCTGTTCAGGGTCTCCAAATATCCTGGAATGTGAGCTTTGTAATAATGTTTAGGCATTGGAGAAGGATAAATGACACATTTTCTCTTCCCCTGCTGTGCTAGAGGGCTGCTAGTTCCCACCTAGGCATTTTATTGCAATATAATGGTTGTTTTGGAAAAGAAGTCTCTTTCCTCAATAAACAAAAATTCTTGTATACTGGAGGGATGGATGTGTTCCTCTTCCTTGAAGCCCCATCTGTGGAACAACAGTCCACTTTTTTGAAGCTGCCTGTCCCATGTTCTCAACAAATGAGCCAACTTTTTTGTGTATGAAGTTCAAGACATCTACAAAAAGTGAAGTGCTCACACAAATGTCTGGTAGTCTTAACACATATTTATAGTAGTCATTCATGGCACATTATTTGTATGAAAAGTCTCTGAGCTTCCTCTACTTCACATGTCTGGATACCTGCAAGCAGTTCTTTCCACTGGTAATCAGGCAGGTAGCTGTCTATCTTCAAAATACATTTCCTTTATGCAGAAACATGCCATATTTATGTGGATGAGGCTCAGTGGGCTTTTTAAGTGATCCTGTTTAATGCCACCTTCCTGCCCAGAGTTAACAAGAAAGCAGGACTGGATGGGATGTTGGTCTGAACCGGAGTGGGGAGAGGGCCTTGACGGATCTAGAAGGTAGCCTTATTCTCATTTATTAATTACAGCTAAAAGAGATTACTGTAATAGAAAATTGAGGCATCTTGCAGGAGGTTTGACGCCTAGGATTTTTGCTTAGCCTATTCAAAAATAAATAGTTGTAGACAATTAGTTATCTGACTCTTAAAATTATTGCCTCTCTTAACTCCTAAAGTTCTGTTGCCCCATAAATCTGCAACATAGAGGTAGAACACCATTCCTTGCTTTTTATTGAAGCTGTGAGGCTAAAAGAGATTTTGGAAGGACACTTCATAAATTGAAGTTCTTAATTGCTGTACCATTTGTGGGTTAGATGGGACAAACACATATCACATTTATTACTTTCATTACCTACATCAGGCATAGGAAGTTCCTACCACTTCTGAACTGTTAAGGTGACTGCTTTTCTGGGCATAAATTGTCTGGCTTCCTTGTGCCTGGTGATAGATTAACTTGCCTCGAGTTTTCTGCCTTGCCACTGAGCAACGGGTAAAGTCCAAAGGAGTATGGCAGAGTGCTGGAGTAGCAGTTGTTCCAGTCAGAGGTCAGGTCCACACTGTGCTCGCTGGATTAGTTTTTTAGCTCTAAAAGACAATGGCAGCATGCAAGCTGAGTGTGCTAAATAAATGTTGCAAGCCAGCTGTGGGAAGAAAAATCCTTTAAATATTTAGGTGGGCATGAAATAGTATCCAGCCATTGAGCAGTCCTCACATCCCCATCACTGAGGCAGCCTTGGAGGCAGAGATAGGCTACAGCAGCATCATACTCACATTGACCAATTTAAAGTGGCTTACAAACCCCTTTTATTACTGTGCTTTTATACTGCCTGTCTGTCGACAAACTTAAGGGGCTTGCAATCTCCAAGATTAAATCAAAAAAGGATGCAAAAGTTGGACCAATAAAATAGAATTTTCACTTGCCATTCATAGCCTGTTCAGGAGCTCCCTTGACAGGCTCTCTCCTTCCCTCTTCCTCTCTGTTCACACAGTTCTTTAAGTAGCCCCCAGGATGTTGGGGCTGACCCAGCTGAACTTTCTCAGGTCTGGAGCTGATGGCATGAACTTGCTAGCTGGTGCTCTAAGCAACAGTTCCCCGAGGAAGTAACTAAGCTTATTTATTTGCCCTTTCCACAACAGAAGACGCAAACAGGGACTTATACGTTGCAGTGAATCCCCACCCCTAGTGGAGTGGAACAGCAGTCTTATGGTTAGGCTCACAGAGGGCACCTTCTTTGCTACCTTCCTGAAAACTTCCCCAGCTGTGTTTTAAGTCCTCGCTTCACCCAGCTGCTCCTGTTTCTAGGGCAAGCAACTCTGATGGTGGCAACACACACCATTACTTCAGATTGGGCTACTGTAATATGCTTCATGTGGGTTTGCATTTGGGAATTTCAGCTACGGTACTTCAAAATGTTGCAGTGAAAGTTCTGACTCACCTTCTGGAGCAAGGGGTACCTTGGCTCCTCAAATGAATTGAGCCTGAAAACATGGGCACCCAAGTGGTATTAGCCTCTAACATATTCACCAGCAACTGAAAAGTACTATTTACACAATTTTATTTCCACTGTTGGAGGCAGCGTACAGTTGCTGGGAATAGGACATCATTTTCTTCTCCCCCTTCTAACTATTCCACTTGTAACTTCATTATGTGTATCTGCCTGGTCACTCTGTCATAGTATTTCCTAGAAGACAGAAATCCTCAGTTGCATATAACTGTTCCCTTAGTGTTCACATTTCACGATTTAATGAAAAATGCTGTTGAGAAGCCTCCAGTTTGGATGTCCATATAGAATTTCCACTTAAATTTGACACGCAAAGTACCGGTAACTTTCTCAGCATTATGACAGCAGAGACAGAATTGAAAATAGGCTTTTTTAATGCGCTTGCATTAAGGTATAATTAAAAGTAGCCGTCCCAATAACTTGTTCAGGGGGGTGGGGAACCTATTTAAGCCTGAGGGCCAGATTGGAACTTGTTCAACCTTTTGGGGGCCACATTCCAATGGTGGGTAGGGCACCTCTCAAATGCATGTAACTCTGTCCCCCTCCCCCTGGTCACAAGCACACATGCACTAGCCACACATATATCACAGAACTGGTAGTTGTGTGCATGTATACACACTTAACACAATCAACACTCCACCACTTGTGAGGACTGGAAAGCTATTTAGAGTTGATCTTTATAAACAGCAGGCAGAGGAATTTTATCTCTCCCGTCTTAGCACTAAAACTTACATATGTGTACAGTAGTAGGAAATTTTGTCATAGAATCCTGGAATTGTAGAGTTGGAAGGAATGCCTGAGAGTCCTCCAGTCCAACCCCCTGCAACATTGTCAAATGATGTGCTTCCATCTTAAATGTTTGGTTATAAAAGTGCTGCAAGTGTTAAGAATCTTTGTACCCTGTGCAACTTTGCTAATGTCAGTGTTTGAAATTCCCATTGTTCTAGGTGCATTTTGCGACAAGGAATTTCATTAGCACGAGCAGTTTCTGAGCTCTGGACGCAGTACTGCGCCTAGGATTTCAGATTAAAACTGCAGAGTGGAAGGAAAGAAGGACCCTTTTCCTTCTCCCCACTTCCAGCTACTCTCTGAAGACTGGAGAAGAGACCATCTTAAGAATATTAGGGGGGTGGGTAGGGCAAGGACTAGACCATGTGAAAAATGAACATAATATTTTAGCGGCAGTTCATTCATTTTCAGCTTTGTCATTCTTGTTCTTTAAAAAGTGTGCCTAGACATTCCGTTGTTGTGCCCATAACCTAGGTTTAAGGTGCCATTTAGCACCTAGCCTTCATATCTCACTTTCTAACACTGGCTAACATCCTGCTCATCTGTTTGTGTGTGTTGCTTGAGTCTGGCATGCTGCTTTCCTTGTCGTAAACTGTAAGACTGCATTAAGCTTCTCGAAGGGCTGAAAGGTCAACAGAGGACTATAGCAAATGTGAATCTATTAAATTTGTATAGCTTTCCCCCAAAATCTGAAGATTTGCTAGCCAGGGGTTATTAATGTAACTCATTCGTAGCACATCAGTAGTGTGGGGGAAAGCCTATTTTCATGCAGTTTCCAATAGGCTTCTTGCCTGCTTACCTTGGAGGCAGCTTTTACCACAGTTGATACAAGTTTATATGCCTGATACATTAACTGATGTGTCTTATGTGATCCCACATAGTAAGCATATGGAGATTTCTGGGCACAGGTTGGCAACCACAGTTTAAAAACCTCTGCCGTAGTCCATAGTTAATACCATTTCATTTCTCCTTCTTGTATACAGTGGAACCCTGTGTTACTTACGCGATCCGTTCCTGGTGGCGGTGCGTAACACGGGCGTGTGTAACACGAATGCACGGGGGGGGGAGAAAAAACCCGGAAGTTTGCGGGTTTTTGCACTTCTGCGCATGCGCGAACTGCGCAGAACGCTTCTGCGCACCCACACGTCGCGCACACTCCGGGGAGGACTTCCGGGTCGCCGTGGTGCGTATCCCGAACGTACGCATCCTGTAGCGTATGTAACATGGGGTTCCACTGTACTGTGAAGTGTTGTAAGAGCAAGTTACAGTCAAGTATTGTACAGTAGTTCAGATCATAGAATTGTATCGTTGGAAGGGATCCCAGGGTCATCTAGTCCAACCTTCCACAAATAGACATTCCGTTGTTGCAGCTGTAACCCAGGTTTAAGGTGCCATTTGTGCCTAGCTTATTTATAAGAGTTTCTAACATTGTTTGCACCATATGGTTCAACTCTTTCAGAGAATCTGGAGAGGTTTCTTTGGAGAGCATTCTGGTGATTTCATCTATAAATACAACACATGCGCAACTCCTGTGGCAATTTAAAAAGTGGTTGGGGAGCAGGTTGGCTTTGCAAATTAAGATAGCTGGCTCATCATTTTCCTGTAGTGTGTAATCTAGAGTGGGTTTTTTTGTTTAGTGTCCCTACAAATATTCCACAGCCATTGCTAGGGAGCTTTCAGAAAGGATACTTCTACAAGTGATGGGCTTTAGTTTTATTTTTGCACACACCCTGCCACCTGAGTTTTAATGTATTGTAGGAAACAACATTTTAAATAGTCTCTACAACAGTAGCCTCTATTTATTAGCTAGTTTATCAGCTGTGTGAAAGCTGCATGTCTTACTGACCGTGAACCAAGGATTACAGAATCTCAGCATTAAAAAGGAACACCAAATTAACATTAAATTGTATTTTAATCCTTTTATAATACTAGAGTGCCCAGGGATGGGATTTCTAGCCAAAGCAGTCAGATATCACATCTGGAAGTAATACAACATGTAAAATAAGATCAAAATAAAATTTGGATGTTTGGGGAAGGTGCTGTGGCCATGAAACGGCACAGAGTCAGTATTCAGAAAAGTTGCTGCACAGGGCATAGAAATCTCCCTGTGTGTTGGAAGCTGAACCCCAAGCAGGTAGTTACAGCACTCTTGCAAGTTTTAACCTGCAATTATGAAATATAGACACTTCCGCTTTTTTTGTTTTGTGAAAGCTGACATTGTCAGTTTTGATATTTCAGCACAGAATCTGTTCGTGTGAAAAAAGCAAGTGGTCCCCAAATGCTTATGCCATAGTGGATTAGTTTGTCTCTAAGGTGCCACAAAAGCCTTGGTTGAAAAAGGAATTACCGGTAAATACTGTTAGCAGTCTAGGGTATTATTTGAGGTGATGTGTTTCTCTTCTGTAAGGATCACATTAAGTGCTTATGTTTAGTGTATTTTTCCCACATGGAATTTTTTTTTTCATTCTGCTTTGCTCAAATTCAAGATGGCATATGTGAGAGGAATAAAAAAAATAGACGTAAACTTATCTACCAAGCCCAGTGCTGCAGTGGGGATTAGTGTGTGTTTGAGAGAGAGAGAGAGAGAGAGAGAGAGAGAGAGGTATGTACCTGTATGCTGCATGTCTTATGTGTGTAGGGTCTGTATGTGTGAGGGTATGTGATACAATCTGGCATAAGGATTTAGAAGCAACCACCAGCCCCTTGAATTAGGCCCAGAAGTTGATAAGCAGCCAGTGCAACTTCTGCAATGTTGGCTAAAGGTGCTTTCTTCTTCTGACATTTGGCAGGCGCTCAGATTTATTGCACCTGCTGTGCTTCTGAATTGTCTTCAAGGGCAGCCCCATATAAAGTGCACTGCAGTAGTAGGCCCTCGAAATGACCAAAGCAGAGATAATTATTATGAGATCCCCCTGCAAAATAAGTGGAGCTAATGCACTGGTGAAGCTTACCTTATAAGGGGTGTTTCTGACCCCCACCGCTATCATACCTACAAGCAAAACCCAAGGACAATGTGGAACTATCCACGATGAGTCTGTGCTCTGCTTTATAGAGACAAAGTCATTTTTTGTCTCGATGATGGGAAAAAATGGGAAAGATGAATCTGCAAGTGTTCAAATGAATGATTTTTTCCAATCGGTTTTAGAGATGTGATGATTGCAGTTGTGCAGGCAGTTGTTAGGGAGGAACAGTTCACAAATGACAACTGCTCATTGCTCCAGGGTGCTTGATCTCCTCTTGTCAGCTGTGGTTTGACAGCCACAGGAAGCAAAGGCTGCTGTAGCTGAGGTGGCCTGGCAAGAACAAGTGATACTGGAGCTCTGTGTGTATCTGTGTGCATATGTCTGCACATGCATGCACATATATGGAATAGGGTGCCTCACCCTGGAGTTCTTCTGGAGGCTGGAACCTTAGCATGTGGCTTCTGTCTAGCTGCTTAAGAGCTTGTTCCTTGGTACTATCACATTTAGACTGGAGTTTGGGTGCTGTGTGCTGTGAAACAATATAGAAGTTTTCATTCCATTTCCTGTAGGGATAAGATAAAATGGCCTAGTTGCATGCAGAAATGGCGGATCTTCTTCATGGCAGTCTTAATATTCACACATTTCATAAAGTTCTGGAGCAGATCAGGCTTGGTGACTTAATTGTAGAAATAGTTTATACCATAAAGTACACGCAAAGGAGCCTTTGGTGGTCCTGTGCCTTGCTTTCCAACTGAGCTTCTTCGTTTCCTCCCCACTTTTCAATGTGTGATGGATGCTCTTTACAGCCAAATCAACCTTTAGAGTTTTCTTTTCATCCTGCTGGGGTTTTTTTGGGTGGGGTGGGGTGGGGTGGGGTGGGGTGGGGTGAGGGAATGCCTAATGGAGGAGTGGCTTCTCTTTTGGAGCTTTTGGACTGTGGCCCAGGGTGGATAAAAATCAATGATTTTAAAAAAAAAAAAATCGGATTTTTTTGATTTAAATTGGATTTTTAAAATAAAATGCTTTTGGAGGAAAAATCTTTCTAAATATAGTCTTCTATTTAAGTTACATTGTAGTCCAAAGGCTATTCATCAGGAAATAAGGATTTGTTTTAAGTTTATCAAGTGTGCTAAAACTCAGTCTAAATTTTTTTTAATGTTTAACCACATCAGTTAACAAACATGGATACATATGCTATCATGTTATTGTTTTAGTTAAATAAATTGTTTAAATGGTTATTAAGGAAATGATTATTTTTCTCCTTCCAATAAAGTACAGCAGAAAAGTTGTCCAAATATAAACAGTTAACTTATTAAACCTCACCATAATTTCATAATTATCTGTCTATGTATTTCTAGTAGTATAACCAAATCAGTAATTTTTGATATAACTGTAAAAACTACTCTGAAAATTTATTATTCCAAAAATGAAACCTTCATATGGTTGTAAATATTAAGATTATACCAGCAAGAATGAGTCTTTCTGTAAAAAAAATATTTAAATCAAGTCTTACTGACTAGTGATTTAAATCAAGCCTTACTGACTAGTGATTTAAATCGTGATTTAAATCGTGATTTAAATCGTGATTTAAATCAATTTGATTTAAATCAAATCCACCCTGCTGTGGCCTGAGTTAATGTTGATCAAAATTGAATAGAGAGCAGGAGGTTCAGTGTAAAGATATTTTATTAGGAAACTGAGAAAGACCAGTTATGATCATATTTTTATTTACAGCATTTTACCAGAACCAGTTGCATGCCAGAGCTCGTAAAGTCATGCTCTCTGGGGGGTCCAGGAGCACAATACCAGCAGAGTATTTTGTTAGCACCGTCCTAAGTGAGAATATTTGTAAACAGTAGCCAAGGTTATCCATAGCATTTATACCACATGGGCAGGTTCTGCCTTGGCAAGGCATGTGTTGGCATCTCCCAGTCCTGATGTCATCTCTAAGAATCTGAGCCATGCAAAACTGTCCCCCTGGGTATGATTTGTATTTAACAAATGCAGCTCAGGTCTTCTCTTGCTTCATATCCCAAGATCTGATCACTGGCATCAGTACTTGTTAACATGGATAGATGGCTGGTGTCAGTTCCATGAAACACAAGCAGATACTGTACCTACACTAGATCAAAAGGAAACCTCTAGAAAGTAGGCAGTCCTTATTTCACCTTGAATTTGGGTCAAAATATGGCTTGTTGACAAATGTGCATGTGCATATGATGGGCCTAAATGTTTGGAGAAGGTTTAAATAAATATATGTATTTAATCCTCCTCCTACTGGCAGTAACTTTTCTGCATTGGGTTTGGGTTTCCCCTGCCTTAGCCAGCCTGAGGCATTTTCCTATCCCAAGTAGTTGTCTTCAGTTGTTTCCAGAAAATGCAGACAGTGGGCATATGGAGTGTTTCAACAAAAATGCTGTTCTGCAGAACAGGGGCAGTCACACTAAAAGCCCTGCTCCGAGTTACTGTGGAGCAGGTTTCTAAGGGATCATTTCCTTCTTCCTCAGAGTGACCGAGACCCTCATTCTCCATGACAGCATGGCAGCTTGTCCTTGTCCACCAACCTCTCTCAGCTTCTGCAGGTCAACCATTTTGGCCTTGGGAGAATGAACTTGGTTCCCTGAGGGCCAGGGATGCATTGCACCAAACACCCCCCCCCCCCAACTTCTGTCCAGAAGGCAGACAGTTGTATTCATAGTATTCTGTACAATACACTGCATGCTGTGCCCCAGCTGGCTTTCTCTCTGCATATCTGTTTTTATAGGTTATTGAGTTAGTTTACTTTGGGAGCTTAGGATTTGTTGGGGGGGGGAGAGTAGTCTTCCCTGCCCTCCTTGCTCTGCTGTTGAACTCACTCTGTGCTTAACTTGCTTGCTGCTTTGTCACTGGGGCTGAGATGCCACATCTGCTGAGACTCCCCTCTTGCTCATCCAGTGGGCTCCCTCACTGGGTGGTTCCAAATTTATAGTCCTGACCAGCTTCCCTCTAGGTTTTGATGACTAAGCGGTATATAAATCCTGTTATATAAATAAATGGCACCAGGTGATAGACATGTGGGTGGCCTCCTCCACCTTTCAGTGTTGACCAGTGGGCTCTTGAATCTAGGATCTCTAAAGTGTGGTGAGTGTCCCTCCTTTCATGTTTTAAAGAGCCCTTGTGATTGTAACACCAACCCTACATTTTATAGGCAGTTGTTCAGCCGCAATAGAAACTAATGGGGAGCCATAGAGGTTCCCAGTGTTTCCTCAGGAGCCTTGATCACCCCTTCCAGCAGTAAACTTGTGTGCCTGTCATTTGGAAACGAAACAGCACTATCCAAAAATAATAGTGGCTTCCTGTACATATTCAGGGGACACCCTTGGTACACAGAGTTATAGATATATGTTTTAAAAAACTCACCTGTTTGTGTAATCCAGTAAGCTGCATAAATTTACTGCTCCATGTTGAGTCTTGGGAAGTGGGGGCATGGCAGATAAAATGTGTGAATCCTTTGAGAGTTATGATCGGCATGTAGGCAGTTACGGAAAAACAACTGATTAGGGGCTTCATACATGACATTTTAATGTGCTGCTTTTTGAACCTGATGGCTTGTAACAGGTTACTGTGTAGAATTACTAAAGCCATTTTTGAACACATGCCCAATATTACAAATGCCTGTTTTGCATGTTTCTATTTCAGCCGCGTCATTTTGTGTACATTAGCACAGCATTCCAAGCCAGCTGCCCACATATTTCCTGTCAACTAACTGCTTTTTATGCTGGAAGATTCACACATTGAAGGAAAAGGCCTTCTAGAATTCTAGAATGAGGAAATGTTGCAGCTAAAAACTTGTGTGGAATCCAAGCTTGCCTCAGTTGTGCCACAAGTAAACCAGGGCATTTTGTTGCAAGTTTGAAGTGAGCATTCTGCTTTTTCTTGACTTGTATTTTCCTTTGTTTTAAATTGGAGAGCATAGCTCAAAAGAGCTGTTATTTCCTAGAGTTGTGGTCTCTCTGAAGTCTTGGAAAGAGCTGTGAGGGACATTACTTGTGCTTTCTTGAGGAAATAGTATGTTTAGCATTGACAGGAGTCCTGGCTTTTCTGTCTTCTATTACCATCAGACATGCTGCTCTGAAGGTTGAGTAATGCCTTGGTTTTTATTCTTCCAAGCAGGTGCAGTGATTAACATTTTGCAGTGGTCTCCCTCGGGAGGTGGTGGACTCTCCTTCCTTGGAGGTTTTAAGGCAGAGGCTGAATGGCCATCTGTCATGTATGCTTTATTTGAGATTTCCTACATTGCAGGGGGTTGGACTGGATGATTCTTGGAATCTCTTCCAACTCTGCAGTTCTATGAGTCTATAAATATGACACTCAATTAGTCAAACTGTTAAACACCTATTTTTCTATATAATATAGGTAAGTAGCTTGCTTCCACCTGGGAGCTGCATATATTTCTGCAGGAGGGTTTTTCCATCATCATTTTATTTGTATGCCATCTTTCCATAATTCAAACCATGCTCAAGGTGTCTTACAACATAACAAGATTTACATAATTACAAACGTAACAAAAATAGTCAGAATAAATTAAACACATCAAAAAGCACATAACTGAATTGAAACAATGTCCACATAAATCATAAGATTAAAAATAAAGATACAACAATTAATATTAATTAATATCCTTAATTAATAACAAAAAACCAACAAAGCACCTTAAACAAACCACAGCCCAAGAGTCTGTTCAGCAGCCCCAGCTTTTGTAGCTGCTGGGCTCTGTCTTCCCAGGCCAAGTGGGAAAAGGCCAGCAAAGCAGGGAGCAGGTCTTCCAGGACTTAAAAGACCCTCCAGAATGCTGTGATGCCATGTTGCCAAAAGTACTGAGGGTCCCCCAGGGTTTTGCACCTTTTGTTTTAACTGACTGCTCCTATAGGTACCCTGTTGTGATACTGTGATGCCCAAAGGTTTTTGCAAGGGGCCCAAAGCCCCTCAAGAATCGCCACACAAGATCTTGGCCTGTGGTCTCCAGAGGGTTGACCATGGGTCACTATGGTCCTTCACATAATAAATGGTTAGCCACTGCTGATGCAAAATAACAGCAAGGAGTAAAAATATTTGACATTTAAGACAAAACACTAGGAAGTAAACACCAGGTTTTCCCCTTCCCTTTGACGTCGGTTCATAACAAGGTTCAAAGAAGGCCTGTCATTAGTAACAAGTGGCAAGTCAAAACAGATTGAACGACATCCCATTCTGCCCCACTTCCCATGCCAAATAACAGGGGCAAATAGCAGCCGTAGCTTAAGGCAGGCTCAATCTTGTTTCGGTTGGGGTTGAAAGAGGGGCCTTGTGTTTGCTTTGCTTCTGGACAGTTGTTTTCCTATTCTTCAAAGTTGCTGTTTGCAAAAGCCCTACTTTTACTAAAAGTTCTCAATACTCCATGAGCTTGTTTAGTTTCTGTGCTAGTTTTGTATGGGGAGATCGTAACAACAGGAAGCTTCTGTGATCCACTACTGTATTTTGTCACAACTGTTCCTGTTCACTTGGAGCCAATCCGAGCATTCCCAGGTCATTTTCTAGACTATTGAATAGGACGGAACTGTCATATGTATACTTGTAGGGGTTTGCATATTTGAATGTTCACTAGCATGTTTTGCCTATGCATTGTCTAAAAGCTTTCAAATATACAGTCATCCTCCTAGACATCTAGGATGGTACAGTCCTCTGTGCCTGTTTTTGTTTTAAAGAAAACAGCCTGGTCTTGGCCAGGGCAAAAGATAACTGACTCAGCTTTTACAAAATCATTGCAGGATGTGGGGGTAGAAAGACTGTTAGCTGGAGAAGTGGAGCTGTCATAATGGATTGGTTTTATATTGCTGAAAGAAAACCTGTTTGAATCAAGTTCCCCATTGGTATGTCACATTAATACAGAAAAATGCATACTATTTGACTGGTTTAACCATGAAACATTGTTAATACTTTGCATTCATCAATACTTTGCCAGCGGGACCAGTTGGCCGGCCCTTTGTAGAGTAGCTTCGTATGAGCCTACATTTACAGTCCCGCTATCAAGGAATGTAACACTAAACCTTCGTGTGGGCCCTTAGCATTGCATTTTCTGCTGGTTAAGAGATCTGAGGCAGGACAAGGAGCCATGAAAGCAATAAGTGTGTTTCTCTCTCTTTACCTGTAAAAACAAAATAAAAAATAAAAAAATTCCTTCCAGTAGCACCTTAGAGACCAACTAAGTTTGTTCTTGGTATCTGAAGAAGTGTGCATGCACACGAAAGCTCATACCAAGAACAAACTTAGTTGGTCTCTAAGGTGCTACTGGAAGGAATTTTTTTATTTTTTATTTTGTTTTGACTATGGCAGACCAACACGGCTACCTACCTGTAACTTTACCTGTAAAAACATTGAACAAAGCCAGATACTTGGGTAACAGCTGTCCAGAACTTTAAAGAAGCAAGAGCTGATCATAAAGCTTCAAGCCCACTTTTCCTTTTATCAGAGGAGCTGAGGTTCCCACAAGGGACAGAACAGATACACTTCTATGTTATTTGCTGTTGGAGTGTAATTTCTTGATGGGGAGTGAAAATTACTTAATTTCAAAGCTTTAAATTCTTTCCCCCTTTCTCTTGGCCTTTCTAGGTTGGACGGTAACCTGGCAAAGCACCAAGATGTCGCTTCACAACACGAGAGCCTCAGCTCTCCTTGCTTGGGTAAGATGCCTCTTCTTTATTCTTTGTTGCGGCTTAGGATGTGGCTACACCTTGTACTCTGGTGCCTTCTTTTCCCTCTGGGCTAACTGTGCTCTGTTATCCTTGTCCAAAGTGCTTTGTGTAGCTGACAGCTCCCTTTGCGACACTGCGTTTTTGATCCAGCAGATCTTCCATGTGAGAAACAAGTTCTTGGGATGTAAAACATGTTACCTTAGGAAAGGCAAAACTGGCAGTAAAAACAGAGCAGTTGTAGCGAGAGAACCAGCTGCGTTTCAGTGACAAAACGGGGAATGAGATGTCCATAACTCAATCGTAGGGCATCTTTTTTTCTTCTTCTTTTTGTACACAGAAGGTTCTGGGTTCAATCCCTGGAGTCTCCAGGTAGGGTTGAGGGAGACCTCTGCCTGAAGACCTGGAGAGTGTTTAGTGTGCCAATGTGATTCAAGGCCCAATTGTAAGAATTGAAGCAGTGTAAATTTTTAGTTGTCATTTAACATGGTTTATTAGCCCCATATGCTCCATTATTTAGAAAATGTGCATAGAAGTATGCATGGGAAACTAGATTTAAGTCAGCTTTCCCCCTTCCTGATTTATGTAATGGGTTTAAATCAATGGCACCCTGAGGAAGAATTTCATGGGGGGGGGGAGTTTCTTTCCTTGGATGCTCTGTGAAGCTTTCAGATATGCTTGAGATCAGTGTTGAGACCTTGAATTTCATCCAAAACTTCTAGAATTTGTTGCTTGCCTTTTTATCAGGAAAGGGGTGGAGATGAGGAGTTGGACCTCTTTTTGAATGCCTAAAAAGCTCCTGGCGCTTCCTGGACGTTATGTTAATTGTCAGTTGCTGCCACTCCCTCAGACTCCTTAAAGATATTGATGAGGTTTATGCATGTTTGGAAGAGGCCATGGTTAATGTGAGAGCTGTTTAAATTAAGTCTACCGTAACTAGGAAAAAATTTCAGGTACCCCCAGACAGTCATGAAGAATGAGGGTTCATTGGAGCAATGTTGTTCAGTGGCTCCCACATGGAACTGTTTGTATTAGTTCCTACGTGGGGTTAAGGCACCAAGGCAGGGGGCATAAGAAAATCCCTGCTGAAACAATCTAAATGCCTATGTGGTCCATCACTGTGGGCAGCCAGAGCCCTCTGAGAAGCTCACAAGCAGGACATGAGAGCACCAGCCCTCCTACTGGTAACTGAGGCCTGCTGTCTCTGATTCTGGAGGTAGCATATAGGCACCAGGACTTGTAGACTAAAACCCATGTAGAGTTGTATCAAGCAGGAGGCAAGGAAATTAAATACTGTAATTTGTACTTCTTCTGCACCCTATTCCAAAGCCTCATGATCAGTTGTGATGTACCCATTAAGTTTTTTCTTTATGGCAGATGTGTAGGGCATGTTCCTGTTGACTTGCTGAAGGCTATTATCTATCACTCATTTTTGTTTCTGATCTGAGATCCTTCCCTCTCCAAGCACAAGGTGTATGCAGTGCATTGCTAAGTGCTTGTATGTTTTCCTTATTGGGGTTTCCACCAAGCTTACATGTGGGTAAACTGCAATTGGTACATCACCACAAGTTTCAGGATTGATACATTGACTGAGCTGTAAGATGCTGACCTTATTCCTTAACTTGCCAGCAAGTAGATTTCTAGCCTGTGATTTGATTCATCTCTTCTTCAGGTGAACAGTCTGAAGCTGGATGATACCCTGAATTCATTGTCTCAGCTCCAAGACTGCAGTATTTTCATCAAGATAATCAACAAAATGTAAGAGGCACTGAGGACACCTTTCCTTCCGTGCTATATTGTGAAGTCAATGTGCATTGTAATGTTGTTTTTTAAATCTTGTAGGGATAGAGGCTGAATGCTACAGCCAGTGGCAAATAATGTACAAAAAGTGATCAGTATAACTGCTAGTTATAAAGATGATCAAGCTTTGAAGAGCCCTGCAGGCGCATCCCCTGGTGCTGTAAAACCTTTCAGTTAGTTCCCATCCCTGGCTCCTCTAGTGCTTTTATCTCTATGCTTGTAGGCCACTCTTTGCAGTAAAAAGTGCTTGGAAACCTGCTGCTTTAATAACACCCCCTCCCTCTGAATGCTAATACAGAATTATGTACTTGTGTAAATTCTCACTTCCCCATAGCCCTGACAGTGATCTTCCTCCCTTCCAGTGTTGTTCAAGTGCATAGGTGAAATCTGTAGCACTTTCAGAGGCTTAGGAATAGCCATAGTGGAACTCTGAGGTTTTAAGGAATTGTAACCTGTTTGCTGTTGATTACATTCTTTGTCTCTTAATTGGATTCTGAATTAAATGCAGAACATATTCTGATATAGTGTCTTTTTATTTGATGAAAGTTATTTTTGTACTTTACATCCTAAGCTGGGAGAGCCTCTCTTGATGCACCTTGGCCATTGTTACCTGTCCTGCTGGACAGCTGGAGTTGCATTCAAGAAATGATTCCCAGTTGTGTAGGAGGAGGTGGTGAAGAGGACTTCCTGCAGAGCCTGTATTTACTCAAAACCTACTTAATCCCATTCCATCTGGTTTTGAACTCTGATAAACAAATCAATGAAACAAGCTGCCGGGCTAGGCACTTTGCCTGCACTGTAAGGACTTTGGGGTTTTTGTAAAGGTTTGGGGAGGATGAGGAGACGCGGTTCAAAAACTGCAAATGATCTGTACCTCAGTTTATGAAGTACGGTGTAAAAGGGGTGTCAGGTTTTCTTCTAAGCCTCCTGCGGATTTCAGGAATTAGTGGTGTCCCTCCATTGCAGTTCTGTATATACTTAATTTTCATCTTCTCTTGGTAATTGTTCTAGGAGCATATTGGAGGTGTGCAGGCAGCTTCACAATTTCTCCTGAAATGCTTGAAAACCCAAAGCACCCTGAAATTCAGCTTATACTGCCCAGATACCATTTTAATGTTTTATCTGTCTGGTGTTTTCATCATGCTAAGATGCTTAAATTACTTTTCTACAAATGTACCCAAAGCAACATAAAAGAATAAATGCTAACTACTAGAATGTTGCAGGCAACCAAACAATCACAAAACAAACAGCAGACAAAAGTCAGAACTCTAAAACAGGAGGGCACCATTAAGAGTATTGTTAAATTTTGTTTTAAAAGTGTTACTCTGATATCCAAGTACTGATAAGAAGGTGCTGAACAATGTTGTTGGTGTTCCAAAAATGAGGTACCATCATACTCCCCACCAGACCATGGAAGGTCTCAGAAGTTAGTCACATGTGGGTGAAGGTGGCCCTCAATGTGTTCGCCACCCTGGATTCCTTTGGGAGGAAGGGCAGGATATGAATTGAATCATAATAAATTTGCTATTCTTTGCCTACCTGGTTCAAGCACCTTGCAGTGAAGCAAATCCCTTCCTTGAATTTTTAGAGCTAACATTTTAATTCTTGGCAGTTTGCTGTGTCAGACTCTGAAGCTGTTTGGGTTCTGCTGGGCAGCCTGAGCTCAGAGTAGATGAGTGTGGGTGCATGGCTGAAAAAATACCACTGACCAAACATCCTAAAATTGTGAAGCGTGGAACTGGGATAGCTCACAAGTTGGTAGAGCATGAGCCTCTTGATCTCAGGGTCGTGGGTTCGAGAACCACGTTGAGCAAAGGATTCCTGCATTGCAGAGGGTTGGACTAGATGACGCTTGTGGTCCTTTTCCAACTCTGCAACTCCGTGATTCTCAGATAGTTGTTTCAGGCAGCATAGTACAGGGGTTGTTCCAGGCCTGACTCTTAGTGTCGCAAACTTGAGAAGCAGCACAATTGACTCCCCCTCGTGGCTCTTTTGGGTGCATCATTCTGCAGTCTCTGGTGGGCGTTGCTCACAATGTAAACAAGGAATTAAACAGAATCTAATCGTTAGTAATTAAGTCTGGGGAGTTCTGCCTTTGGATGCAAAGGATAAGTGGAGCACACCAGGGATAGCGGTTGTCTTTCTGAGGGTTCATTTTGTGTTCTGGTCTGTGTTAGTCTTGCAGTCTGATCATCAAGTCTTTTCCCCACCCACCGTTCCCAGTATGAACCCAGTCAGATGCTCCCATAGTTTCTGGTCATGCAGAGACACCAATGACATTGATAAGTAGCTGGCAATTGTGTGGAGTTTCCCACTGCTGCCTTTTCAAGAACAACCAGACCAGCCTTCCCCAACCTGGTGCCCTCCTATCAGGCCCAGCATCATATGGCCATGATCATTGGGACTCATGGGAGTTGTAGTCCAAATCAACAGGAGAGCATGGGGAGGGCTTGATTGGACAGCTTTAGGGACTGATACATCATTTAATCTTCTATGTTCATAGGAAGTCTATTTCAGATTGCTTTATGGTATGAATGCCCTTTAAGAAGCAAGCAAAAAAAAAAAAAAATCCTTGACTTTTTTAGCTAGATCTCCTGCTTCATTAATGGTGTAATAGCTTAAAAATGCATACTCTTTTTCACTTAATGACACTTCTCCCTGCCCACAAATACACCAGCCTGCTTTGAATTGGAACTAGTTGTACCCAGACTACTTCCCTGTCCAGTTTCGCAAGGCTACCGTTTTACCATGTTATATAGCTTCAGGCTTCAAAGAGGTCTATTCTAGGTGCCACAGTAAACAGGCTGGACTATAGATGTGAACTGCCTTAATGTGTGTCCTTCTTCCTCATTTGTTTCTGATTCTCATCATCCCTTTGGTCAAATAGTTCATCAGGAATGACTCTGTTGAAGTGCTTGCTTTGTTCTCTTCCAGTCATGGCTCTGAAGAGGGACGGGACCCTTTGCAGCAGAGTTTGCCAGAGCGGGTTGCCTATGTCGTCTGCTTTCTCAAGAGTAAGAGCTCCTGCCACTTGGTGCATCTTGGCTCTTTCTGAATTTAGATAATCTGTTGTCTACACATCAGCCTGAGCCTCCATCTGCCACACTCTCCAATGTGGAGGGAGCTGGCAAGCAAAGCTGTTGTTAATGCAGAAACTTCTTAACATTCTCCCCTGTTCCTAAAAGATGGAGAGAGTTGGTGGCAAGAGTAGCACTTTTCCATACGGCACTGCTTTTCCCCACTCATACAGTTAAAAAAATTACAAGAGTATGTGAGCCTATGTGCAGCTCCCACAATGATTTTGTGAAGACTGAGCATTGGAAGAAAGTAGCCAGCAGGTCCCTCTACCCATGTAAGGCCAGGGGAGGGGAGGAGAAAAACATGGCAAGACTTTCTAGGCTTAAGTTCCCCTTCTGCCTGCTGGTCCCCCTTGTGCAGGAGAGAAGAGAAAAAACTCAGCCAGAGACATTTAGCTGCCCAGAGGTGATTCTTACTTGCCTTGGGTCCACTTGGTGAAAGGCTATTTCAAGCCTGATCTCAGGTGCAGTCCAAAGGTGTTCATGGCAAGCTGCCACAGCTAAAGGAGAAGAAGCCATTGGAACGCCTCTGCTGCTTCTGAGCAGTAAATGCCCCAGAGCAGCTAAAAAGATGACGTGTACATAGATATAAAGTAATATAAGCTTTAGAGCTGAAATGGACAAAAATGTAGTGGCTACACTCCTCATTTTTGCAGCCAAAAACCTTTCTAGATCTTTTTGATAAACCACCCCTGCACTCTCAGTTTGGCTGCCATCCACCTGAGGATGGGTTCGGGTATGGGATTTTTTTTGGGGTTCCATAACTAGTCTAGACATTTTCCTTGGGGTTGGTGCTGTGACTGAATTCAAAGACGCCTTTTTAAAATTCACATTCCTCTTCCAGAACGTTGCAAGCACAAATCTACAGCACAGAACTTGGTATCTGAGGAGAAGCTTCTAGCAGCGGAGGAGTTGGAGCTAGCCAAGGTATGCACACAACTGCTGCTCTCTTTATTTAGGGGCTCAGGCTGGCAAGTTAAATCTCATTGTGGGAGATGGTGGTTAGCAGCGTCAAGAGGACATGCTGGAATGAGATTCTTAATGTGCCCCAGAGGGTGAGAGGGTGGTGCTCAAACAGGGCTCAATAAGCTAAAATGCATTAGAAAATATATATTTTAAAGTCATCAGCAGAAGGCCAGGAAACACATTGCAGCTTATAAAAGGGGTGAGCGTAATGGTATGAAGGAGCAATCAACAGTACATTGTACATGAATAAATATTGGGAAAGGGAGAAATAAGGAACAATGTTATGCAGATGATGATTATATGGAAAGCAAAATAGAATATGAATATATGACTTGGCTATTAAACTTTGAAGAGCAATATGTAAGATTAAAGTTAACCATTCGTGGATCATACCCTGCCTTCCCCCACAAACTCCACCAGCCCTCTGGTTAAAGTTTACTGCATTATTCCTGCTGTCTGAACAGCACAGCATTCTAGTTTAAGAGAAGAACACAGCTCCCAATCCACAGTGTATATTTGTGTTACTAGAAATCAGCGGTGTCCAGGATATAGGATCCAGGAAAATTCAAACAGAAAATTAGTTACAATAAAAAATAAAGATAATAGTCTGAACCTCTCTTAGGAACAAAATAATTAGAGGTGTGCAAAATGTATGTGGAAAACTCAGCACAGAAAAACTTGGCCCAATATACAATCATCACAGGCAGCAAGAATGGAATCTAAAAGCAAAGTTTTATTCTCTGTGTGTGTTTTGGAGAAGAAATGAGACACAGCACAAAAAGGCATTAGAAATAGCTAATGTGAAAAAGAGATAAAGCTAAGGCGGAGTCCAGATATTCATTCATTCAATTTGTGTCCCATCCCTCCTTCAAGGAGCTCTTAGTCTCCTCCCCATTTATCCTCACAACAACCCTGCAAGGTAGGTTAGGCTGAGAGGCAGTGACTGGCCCAGGGTCACCCTTCATGGCTGAGTGGAGATTTAAACCCCAGTCTCCCACGTCCTAGTCTAACACACTAACAACTGTACCACATTGACTCTCTAGAGAAACTTCCCTCTGTTGCCCAATATCCATGAAACCTTTTCCTGATCACTGATTGATTCCTTTTCGCTCACAACAAAATTTGGTTCAATATTGGTAAACACCTGCAGAAACAATTTTCCATTGTTGGAAAGTTAATGTGATCCCAAGCCTTATCAGGGCACAGTGAGTCTCATGAAGGTCACCCAGCACTGCTAGCTACATGTAATAGCAAATCCTTTGACTGAGGCCTTGCCAGCTTCTCACATCCAGACAGAAAAGCGTATATGCCCTCAAGACAGGCATTCAAGCCTCTTTCCATCATGAGCTAGTCTCTTGACCAAAGTTTTACTCCACAGCTCTCCTAGATCACCTTCACTATGCATGCAGATGTGCCCTCATAGTGAAGCTCATTAACACAAGTCATTGCTTTAAACACATACAATGGTGGCCTGGAGGAGCTATTTCCAAATTATGGAAAATTACGCAGCAGTGGTGGAAAGATAGCAACCAATCCTGGACCAACATCCAGCATATTTTAAAAAGGTTCTAAGGACACCTGTAGAAAGCTCTATACACGACATCAGAGTTCATATCTTTGCATATTCTGACTGCAAAATGCACAGTCTTGCCCTCCCTTTGTATGTGGCATGTGATGTTACATCACTCTGTCTCTGCCGTTCTTCAGGTGGTCATGCTGCTGTTTTACTATGCCTCCATGAGTGATAAGATTCCCAGAGAATGGGCCACGGTTGAGTATGATCTCCAGGTAACTCAAACATTCTGCCTCCAGCTGTAGATGCCTTATCAGCTAAGTGGCCTTTTGGAGCCTGCTAGGGATGGAAGAACTGTCTGTGGTGATGGTTGTGGGGTGGGTCACATTCCACAAAGGATAGTCTAAGCAAAAGCTGCAGAGGGGAAAGCTTGCTTGAAGGGCAGGATACCTTCCTCTGGCTTTTACATGTGACCAGAAGTGCCATTGGCTGGGAACCACAAGTAGGGAGGGCTGCACATTTCCTCCGGCGGGGGCATCTGGTTGGCCACTGTGAGGAGAGCCGTGTGCTGAACTGGAGGAGCCATTTGCCTCATCCAGCAATGAAGGCAGCTCTTAGGTTCACAGTTGCTCATGCTGCCCTGTCTCTTCCTCCTCCTCCTCCCTGTTCCCTCAGGCGGAGATGGCTAAGTCGCTGAACTTCATGTTGTACAACGAAGATTGCCTCGGTGAGAATCTGGAGACCTTCCTTCAAAAGAAAAGTAAGTGCCGGGTGAGCATGTGGGACTGAAATACTTTCAAGGGCACGAGGCTGCCCTGCCGACTTCAGTGGCTCAACCCAGATCGGCCCACACAGTTTGATCTCATGGCTGCCCCACTGCAGGTTTGTTGGAACAGCAGTGAGCAGCGGGGGGGGGGGGGGGCAGCGGTTCCTATACAGCGAGGATAAAGACTGAGTCACTAGTTGGGGGTGACGTTATTTGGTGAGCTGTCTGTTGAGATGCAAGTGTTCTTGGCGAGGTCAAGACATTGGTTCAAAAGCTTTTCCACAGGCTCTTTCAAAGCAAGTAGGAGCCAGGTGTAGGCATTAGCATGGCAGAATTTACATAGGTGGGGAGAGTTAAAGGGAACGATGCTGGCTGAGCTCTTGCAAATTGGTTGGAGTGAGCAGGAGCTTCAAGGGCCGGAGATACTGCATTGATGCAGAATACTGCTGTCCAGAGCTGGCTCAAGACTTACAGCCCTTATGTGGAGGCTTCTGAAAAACACTTCCCTGTGGATGTACTCTTGTCTGGCAGACAAAGCCTCTTCTTGCTTCTGGCCCATTGGCATGCAACATCTGCACGCCAGTGGTGCACATCTCCAGCCTCAATCGAGTTGTATATCTGCATGCAAATGAGCCAGAAGAGGATTTTATGCCTTGTAAACTTTCCATGTTGGATATAGAGTCAACATCATTAGGCAGCCTCTGTATGGGGGCCCTAAACTGCAGAGAATCCTGGAAAGTGGGTTTCTCCTTGTCCTCACAGGACACTTTGGTTGTGTGTCGTGTTTGCCTTTAGATTGGCTGACTGCTACTGTCAGTGAAAGGCCCTTTCTGCTTTGGGAGCATACTATCTCCCATTTGGTATTCCTGATTCTATAAAATAAAAAAATTCCTTCCAGTAGCACCTTAGAGACCAACTAAGTTTGTTCTTGGTATGAGCTTTCGTGTGCATGCACACGAAAGCTCATACCAAGAACAAACTTAGTTGGTCTCTAAGGTGCTACTGGAAGGAATTTTTTTTATTTTGTTTTGACTATGACAGACCAACACAGCTATCTACCTGTAACTGATTCTATAAGCCACTCATAGCCCCTCTTGCTTGCTTTTTTCTTCCTCAACTAAAAAAACAAACTGAAACATTTTCTACATAAGCTGGTTGATCTGTCCACTTAATAAACCGAATTGTTCGTTCCTTGAACTTATTTAGCTGACCTAAACGGGGTGGGGTGGGGTGAATGGACCCTGCTTCTTTTGCTTCTTTCTTTGCTGCTGTCAAGCTGGCTCTGACATCCTGCACACCCTCCCTCTTCCTCCAGTGTCACAATCATCCAGTATCTCCAGCACCAGCTCAGAGGAGACCACCCCACCAAGGCGAGAGGTACACTTCTTGAAGCTGCAGAAGGTCGCCTCTTCATCCGGCTTGAATAAGTAAGTTATTGACGAGTTGCTTCCCAGGATTCGTGGTTGTGATTCCAGCAGCCTGGTGCCACACAGGCAGATGGAAACCCTCCTTTCAAGGCACTTGCACGATTTGATATGGCCCCTGCCTGGGGAAACAAGATGAATTTTAACAGGGAGAAATGTAAAGTACTACGCTTGGGCAAAAAAAATGAAAGGCACACATACAGGATGGGTGACACCTGGCTTGAGAGCAGTACATGTGAAAAGGATCTAGGAGTCTTGGTAGACCACAAACTTGACATGAGTCAACAGTGTGATGCAGCAGCTAAAAAAGCCAATGCAATTCTGGGCTGCATCAATAGGAGTATAGCATCTAGATCAAGGGAAGTAATAGTACCACTGTCAGACCTCACCTGGAATACTGTGTCCAGTTCTGGCCACCACAGTTCAAGAAGGATACTGACAAGCTGGAACGTGTCCAGAGGTGGGCAACCAAAATGGTCAAAGGCCTGGAAACGATGCCTTATGAGGAATGGCTTAGGGAGCTGGGTATGTTTAGCCTGGAGAAGAGAAGGTTAAGGGGTGATATGATAGCCATGTTCAAATATATAAAAGGATGTCATATAGAGGAGGGAGAAAGGTTGTTTTCTGCTGCTCCTGAGAAGAGGACACGGAGCAATGGATTCAAACTACAAGAAAGAAGATTCCACCTAAACATTAGGAAGAACTTCCTGACAGTAAGAGCTGTTTGACAGTGGAATTTGCTGCCAAGGAGTGTGGTGGAGTCTCCTTCTTTGGAGGTCTTTAAGCAGAGGCTTGACAGCCACCTGTCAGGAATGCTCTGATGGTGTTTCCTGCTTGGCAGGGGGTTGGACTGGATGGCCCTTATGGTCTCTTCCAACTCTATGATTCTATGAAACCAAATTCTATGCCAAGGAGACACCAGATCTCTGCTTTAGATCTAACTAAGTTACTTGAGGCTTTCCCCTCAGTTTGTGAAGGTGGAATCTTGGTTTTTGTAGAATTCTGAGTTGCCTTTGGAAGCGTGGAATTCGTGGTTTGCACAGAAACTGGCAGGGAGAGAATAAAGAGGTGGTGAAGAGATGATAAGGAGTTGCATAGGCAGTGAAGCCCCATACCATAATTATTAATTATTATTATTATTATTATCACTACATTATCGCCTGCCCTTCACCAGCAGATTCCAGGTGGGTTATAACAATATAAGACACAGAATTGAAAACAGTTGAAGGAAATTCAGTCGCAGGAGTAGGCCGGGTTGTGAAAACATGTTGTACCTCTGGTGTCAAAGGCTGGGGTAAAGAGACTTCCTGGGGTAGCCGGGTGAGGCCTGGGAACAGGGTTCTTCCTCCACCACAGCACCCCCATGTGGCCAAGCTGTGTGTCTGCTCAAAACAGAATTGGTGAATCCCATTGTGGGTGCAGGTGGGCTAAAAGACCTTAAATGTCAGTTTGGAAAGCGTATGTGTGCCTGCTCAATTTATGTTTCTAGTGATATGCCCAAGGAAGGAGGTTACATTTAAGCCAACTTTATGGAAGCTTCTAAAAATAGATGATAATAACATAAAAATGTATGTGAATGACAATATATCAAATATCATCTAGATTATAGAGTCAGCTGAGTAGCTGTAAGACTTCACAAGACCTTGGGTCTCTATGGTTCCTTAGATCACTTAATAACATTTTCATCAGATCTAGGTTCCCCCACTCCCACAGTGTTTTTCTGGTGAACGGTTTGAAGGGAAACTCAGGAAAATACAGTGCATTCCCCTGACACAGTTCTCTCTTAAGCAGCTCTCACTCAGGTCCTTTAAATAGTTCCAATAGACCCCTGCCTGAAATCCTGGAGAGCCACTGCCAGTCAGTGTAGGTTGTACTGAGCTGGATGGACCAGTGGTTTGACTCAAGAACACAGGAAGTTGCCTCACACTGTCTGCCAAGAGGGGCCAGAAGAATTCTGGAAGCCTGATTGGGAGCGAGTGCTGCCGTCAGCCGTAATGGAAGGTGGTGCATGTCGTAGAGCCTGAACCGTGTCCACTTCTTGGCACTCTCTTTGTGATCTCACAGAGGGGCTTGTTCAGCTGGGCTCTCATTGCTGTCTGCAGTTGGAACGGCGGCTGTCACTGACGTTGGCCGTGCTCTCGTTGGCTGAGTGGCATGGGATAAGCCGGGATTTGAACTCTGCTTCAACCTCTTTGCAGCTTGCATGGTGGTATCCATGGCTCTCCATTGCTAGTATTTGCTGAACTTGAGCAGAGAGGAGCTAGGAACAGATGCCTGCGTTGTCTTGCTCTAGATCCTCTTCCCTGTTACAGTTGCGAGGATGGCTTTCTAAGACCATATCACTTGCCCTGTAGCCTGAGTGAGGTTAGCACAGCATGCTTGGAGACATTGCAAAACACATCTCTTTGTCTGTCAGCTAGATAAATAGGATGGCTGGGTCATGTTTCTTGGTGCAATGTGGATTTTTTAATAGCGCTTGTAGAATCTGAATGGTTAACCATCTATACTTGTTTCCTTTTCGATGTCATAACATGAACCACGTTTTGCTCAGCAAGAGTTTTGTGCAAGCGTCTTTCACACTTAAAAAATAAAAATTCAAATGCAGATGGCTGGTACTTCTTTGCAGGTTGCTCCCTGGCTCCTCTGCCTCTCCTATGGGTGACATCATGCATTCACCCCAGTTTCAGATAAGGAAGCTGAAGAAGCTGCTGGAAGAAGAGAGAGAGAATCGAGATGAGCTGGAACACGAGCTGGCAGAGAGCCGAAAGCTCGTTGATGAGAAAGGTGAGGGGGTCAGCCAAGGGAGTGGAGTGGTTGCTACCAGGGACGCTGAGACAAGCAGAGCCCTTTTCTCAAGCAATTTTTGTAGGAAGAAGCAATGAAAGTGCTCCTGAACCTCTCAGTTGCAGGAAAAGAGGTAGCAGTGAACCATCAGGGGATGGGTGTGACAGCAAAAGCAATGCTAGCAGTTCCTTGAAGACTGTTGATGTATTTGTAGGTGTATTATTTTTCTCTGCTGTTTTAACTGAAGTTGTATGGCTGCCCTGGGCTCTTAGAGGGAGGTTGGGATGAAAAAACATTATTAATCATTGTTGCACGCCACCCCAATCTCAGCGGGCAAGATTCCAGTGGTTCCAGGTCCACTTACCCAGGGTTCGTGTTTCCTTTTGGAAATGAGGCACGGCTCAGACTGTGGTGTCTTTAGGATATATGGTTTGTTTATGCATATATACAACCTGAACCTGCGATGGAGGGACTCAGAGCATTAGCACCCCAGAGGGCCTTGTTTGCATAGCTGCAGCCTTGAATTCAAACAAATTCACCACCTTGTGCTGACCCTCTTTCCAGCTTGCTGTCTTTGCCGGCCTGCCACCTTTTTTCCTCGCTAGGTCACATTGCAGCCAACCCTAAAGACTCCACTTTAAACTCTCCCTCTCCCTTCTAACCAACTCTCTCATTTACCATTGGCCCAGAGCCCCCTCCTTCTTTGGTTTTCCTAATGGCTCATTACCTTCCCATTGTTCTCTAAATGGCTCATCTCCCAAGCACTTACCTCAGGCATAGGCAAACTCCAGCCCTCCAGATGTTTGGGACTACAATTCCCATCATCCCTAGCTAACAGGACCAGTGGTCAGGGATGATGGGAATTGTAGTCCCAAACATCTGGAGGGCCGGAGTTTGCCTATGCCTGGCCTACCTCATCAGGAAACTAGCCTGGCTTCTATTTTAACATTTGCCTTGATTAAATCCCAACCCCCACTGAACCCAGGAGTTTTAGGGGAGTCTGGTACCCACAAGTGCATAACATAATAATCTAACTAGAAGGAATATGATCTAGATAAGAACTAGATGATCTGTTAGGATCCTAATGGAACTTTCCATGGACTAGAAGCTAAAATCCTGTTCCTAATTGTGGTCAGCCGTAGGTCCATCCAGCAAACCTCTTTACTGGCCCCACCAGCTCTCCTTTCTGTTAAAGAGGGCACATGCCAGACCCAAACACCCTCGCTCTCCTCCCTCCAAATTCTGCAGTCAGATTAAATTTCTGCAAAGTGAGCAAGTTGCCTAATCCTGCATTCAGATGCCATTGTTATTTGTCTTTGTTCCCTGTGCTGCTCTGTCTATTGTGCAACCCTGTTGTTGGGTTGCTGGGAGGCAGAGCAACACACAGCCCATCCAGAGTCTCTGTGTCTGGATGGAGAGGAGCCTGGTTGCTGTACAGGGGGAAGCCACCATGTGCCTTTTAGTTTCTGAATAATCCGTGTCCTCTTTTCTCCCCTCCTGCTTCAGAAACGCGGATCCTGATGATGAAGCAGCGGATCGACCGCCTGACTCTCCTACATGAGAGGCAAGCAGCGGATCAGCTGGAATCCAAGGAAATGGAGGAACTCAGAGAAAAAAACGAGAGGTACTTCCTCCCTCGGGCTGGAATGTCGCACTGGGGCAACCCCTCTGGTTCTCTTCATTTTGTGTCTTGCTCACTGCTTTGAAGACTTAAGTCGAAAAGTGGGATAGTAACCTACTAAATAATACTGATTTGCTTTGTTGGACTTTCCTGGCTCAGATTTGAGGTGCTTTGAAGAAGACTTTGCCCGGTAAGAAAATAGTGTTGGCCTCTGGCTTCACCTGCTGGTCAAAGGTGGAGAGGACACCTTGGGAACTAGGCAGTCCCCACCATGCACCTCAGTTGTTCCTACCTTTAATTGAAGCAGCCAGGGTCTCTCCTTAGCTCCTGCCCTTTTAATTATCCTTATTTGTCTTATTATCTTACTTGTTTTTACTGCCCTACATTATCTTTTGTGTGCTGTTTCGGCCTTTAGTGCTTTCCTTGCCATGACTGGTGCCTTTGCCTTAAAAGGCTCCAACCAATTTGCTCTCCACCCTCCTAGCATCTTTGCTTATCTTGTCTACCCTCCACCTCGTCCTTTCTATCAGCTATGAAGCTCCCCCACTGACCCAGGGCCAGTCGCTGTCTCTGACTTAACCTGCCTTGTAGCATTATTGTCAAGAAAGTGCAAAGGATCCATGTGCATTTGCTCTATCCCAGCTCCTTGAAAGAAAGGAGAGGGAGGAAATGCTGTCAGTGCTCTAGGGACTGTGCCACTGCTGTGGTGTTATAGTATCTGGCACATGGGTGCCATTTAAGAAACAACTGAGAGTCATTTGCAAATCTGTTCTCTAGGCACACCTGGCTTATGATCGCCTTCAGCTGCTTGGAGTTGATTCTTATTTAAAACAGCTGAGTTATTCTCTTCCTCCTTCAGACTTGTTTGTGGCTGACATTCAGTGGGGAGAGAGGAGGAAGGCATGTCTTCTTTCCCCTCATTTACTCTCCCCTCTCTCAAGCTCCTGATCATTCACTCGGAAGGAGGAAGATGTGGAATCTTGGTCCCTATTATATCCTAGAGATCCATGGTAAGCAGGAGCTGATGTGCTCAGTCTAGGGCAGGGTTTCCCAAACTTGGGTCTCCGGCTGTTTTTGGACTACAATTCCCATCATCCCTGACCACTGGTTCTGCTAGCCATGGATGTTGGGAGTTGTAGTCCAACAAAAGCTGGAGACCCAAGTTTGGGAAACCCTGGGCTAGGATTTGTTGGCCCTCTGCTGTTGCTTTGACTAAACCCCCTTTTCAGAAGTTGACTTGGGCCCTGACTGAAGGATGCTGGTTTGTCAGCCCCAAAGAGCCTTGCTCATGGCATCTGCTGTATTAGACTTTGGATTTCATAGTACTTTAAGGGAGCTGAGCTGTTCTAAGCATGGAGCTCCCTCAAGAAGTCATAGCAGCAGCAACCCTTAAAAGCTGTGGAGCAAGGCAGGCAACCAGGCTGTCTTTCAGCCCAAAGTGCTCTCGGCCTTGTAGTGGAGGCTCAAGCCACGCCTGTGTGTTGCCTGCTTCCTGCGATCACAGAATCATAGAGTTGGAAGGGACCCTGAAAGTATTCCAGAAAATAGGAGAAATATGTTTTTAGATGCATGTGCAGCAGCGAGACTATTGATCGCGCAAAGGTGGAAGGAGGAAAATATACCAACCATTCAGGAATGGCAAATTAAGTTAGTAGAATTTATGAATTCGGCTTGAATGACGGCGGCAATTAGAAATATATCAAAACAAAGGCTCAAAGAGGAGTGGAAGTATGTGGAAGAGTACTTAAAGAAAGAAGGTATTAAAACAGAATTAGTGAATTGCTTGGAATGAAACATACGTGGGGTTGAAAATAAGAAAATAGGAAAACTAGAGAATATGAAAATATATACTTATGTTTATGTATAGGATTTAAAAAGAAGTAAATAGATAAGATGGGTAACAGACTTAATGGTATGTTGGGAAAGCTAGGATAACCTAAAGATGGGACGGTGTTAGAGATAGCGAATGTAAGAAAATTTAAAGTATACGGTACTCAAATGGTAAGAAGTCATATTTTAATTGTAAACTGTTTTGGATATGGATGTTGTTTTGTGGATCTGAATATTCTGTTTTCTATGTTTTTTTTCTTTTTACTTTCTCTCTATTTCTTTTCTCTACTCTTGCTTTCTCTTTTTGCTTTTATTATGCATGATTGTGATGTTGGATGTTTGGTTTGTTTTCTTATTTTGTATTTTTAAGAAACTATCAATAAAGATTTTTTAAACCAAAAAAAACAAACAAAGAGTTGGAAGGGACCCCAAGGGTCCTCGAGTCTAGTCCAGCCCCCCTGCATTGCAGGAATCTCAGCTGAAGCATCCATGACAGATGACCATCCAACCTCTGCTTAAAAACCTCCAAGGAAGGAGGTGATCCACACGGTTCCCTGTGCTGCTGCCCTGCTCTTGGCTCCAGAGCCCAGGCCAAGAAACTGAGCCCTCATGCCCGGGAGCCACTCTTGCCCCCAAGTAGCGCTCTTGCTTCTTTTCATGCCTGCCTCCCTCTCTTTCTCCCTCAGCCTCCTCATGCGCCTGCATGAGACACTGAAGCAGAGCCAAGACCTGAAAACTGAAAAGGGCCAGATGGACCGGAAGATCAACCAGCTCTCAGAAGAGAATGGGGATCTCACTTTCAGGGTACGTGAGCACCTGTTTTCTGTTGCCGCAGCGGCCTTGTAGTCTCCAAATGTGGGGCGGGGGTGGGGAGAGGCATGCTTATAGTGGACCTGCAGGCTTCCGTTTTGGAAAGGAACTAAGCGAGGTTGAGGTATTGCCTCTGCCTGAAACTTGGGTGACTCTTGATTCCTTTGCTGCGCCTTGAAGATCCCGGAAAGGGTTCGTTGAGTTTTGTTCTTGGAGCAGAAAGGCATTGAGGTGGCACCCTGGAGAAATGTGCCCCGTTCTCGGCTCATGTGTGGTAAGACCACAGGAAATCTTGAACTCAAGTGGTTATTTCATTTATTTATTAAAAATATTTCTATCCTGCCCTTCATCTATACAAATAGCAAGAAACAGTACATAAAATAAATCAAACCATATAATAATTACAAAACACAGCATCAGAATAAAGACAGGCTGGAAGGGGCCGCGAGCTCCTGCAACGCAGGAATCATAGCTAAAGAATCCCTGACAGGTGGTCATCCAACCTTTGTTTAAAAACTTCCCTGCCTGAGTAGGGGTGGTCTCTTCAGCAATGCCGCAGCCTCAGAGGCTCCCTACTCCCTGCTCTGCCAGCCCGATGGAAGAGCAAGATGCTCCGAGGCTTCCTTACCTTACAGAGTCAGGCCACTGGTCCATCTTGTCTGCTCTGACTGGCCATGGTTCCCTGGGACCCTCAGGCAGACAGAGAGGTCTCTTCCCCATTACCTGAGACCCTCTTAACTATAGCCAGGGATTAGACCTGCAACTTGCTGGATGTAAAGGATGGACTCCACCCTGAGCCATAAGGCCCCTTCTGTAAAACCTCGGTCCCCCAATCCAATGCCCCTTAGCAATGCTTATGCTTGTCTTTGAATTGAACACAGGGTCCTCAGAGGAATCCCAACAAGGCCGACTGAGCTATAACCACCTGTATTCCACCAGGAGTGTTAGTAGACCTCGCAGCTTGGGTAAACTAGATTGAAATAATAACTTATTTTCTGGAGTTCAGAGGCTTTATTGATGCAAGAACTATTAATAGGATTAGTGGAGCTGCGAGAGATGAAATTTCACATCTTGTCTCAACAAGCTGGGAGAAAACAGCAACAAAATTGCTCAGCTTTTAAGGGGTGGTTAGCCTACAGAGACTTACAAGCAGGTGCAGGCTAGGTTGCTAAACAGACAGTGTCCTCGTGTGGTTTAAAGTAACACATGAATTGTCTTAGAAGCTCATTGAGAAGGAAATGTTATTTGCTTGTCTCCAACAAATGCCAGCCATGTTTTGCTGCTGCCTTTTCTGCATGTTTCATTACACACTTGCAGTAGAGGGTTTGTTCTGCACAGTCTGCCACAATTTCAGAGCAGGGGAGTTTGTATCAGTGCTAAAGACAAAGGCAGCAAGTGTCAAATAAAGCCTTTCCCTGTTTTTGCAACACAGCTGCGGGAATTTGCTCACGTTCACACGGAACTGCAGGAAGCCATGAATGAGCTCTCGGAAGAGCACAACACAGCTCTAAGGGAATGGGAGGAGCAGAGGAGCCGCCTGGAGACGGAGCTGAGCAGTACCCTCAATGAGAAGGTCAGTGGGCAGGAAGAGACACCCCCCTTGCACCCCCAGAGGGGTAAGGCCAGGAGGTCTGTTCTCCTTGTCCACATAGTCATCACAGTCATTGATTTTCTGCAGTAAATGATGCTTCAGCCTGCTAACAAATACATAATTTCACTAAGCTACAAAATACAGGAATGTCTCTATAGTGGTGTAGTGGGGAAGGTAAAGCCCCCAAAAGAGGGAATTCCAGAATTTACAACCAAAAGCCAAATAAACGGTAAAAGCTGCCACCACCCCTTTAATCCGCTAGTAACCCTGGGCCAGGGGAGAAAGGGGCACCCCTCTGCCGTTCCAGGTTACACAGCCAGCCTCCACTTTACCGTGGGCACAGTAAGCAGTCGAGTAGTCAGACACTTGGATTTAGCTTTGCAATTGGAAACACAAAACACAGACAAACTTACCCTTTTAAGGTTTATTAAAAGAAAGGATACCAACCAAGATATGTAACGGTTACACAGTTCTCAAAAGAAAAGGTTACAAAAGTAAAATAATAAAGTTACATAGTATAACTACCTAAAGTCTAATACTTACTCCATCAGAAAATTAAAGCATCACACCCTTCTCCCGAAGGCAAGGCTAGAATCAGAACTCATGGCTGACGTCAGATCCTCAGAGAGTGGCTAGGAGCCATGGCTAAGAGCAATTAGCATTACAATTCTTTAGTTCTTATCCTTTTTCCCCACGAGGTGTTTTTTGGGGGGAACCAATCCACCCAGGTGGTGCTGTGGGTTAAACCACAGAGCCTAGGGCTTGCTGATCAGAAGATCGGCGGTTCAAATCCCTGAGATGGGGTGAGCTCCCGTTGCTCAGTCCCAGCTCCTGCCCACCTAGCAGTTCGAAACCACGTCAAAGTGCAAGTAGATAAATAGGTACCGCTCTGGCGGGAAGGTAAACGGCGTTTCCGTGTGCTGCTCTGGTTCGCCAGAAGCGGCTTTGTCATGCTGGCCACATGACCCGGAAGCTGTACGCCGGCTCTCGGCCAATAAAGCGAGATGAGCGCCGCAACCCCAGAGTCGGACACCACTGGACCTAATGGTCAGGGGTCCCTTTACCTAATCCACTTAAACCACTAATTGTGAATTGACCAATTGTAAGATGATAACCATTTGTCTCCCAGCCGGCAAGGAACAAGGCAGCTGCTAATTGTTTGCACTTCAAAGCGGGTAACCAAAGAACACTCCATGGCGTTTCCCATCCCATCCCCTCCCTGACAGCTGAAGATAACAACCAGTCAAGAGTTAGATAACCTCTTGCCTTCCAACACACAGCTAAACCAGATCTCGCATTAACATATAAATCAGGTAGCCGCCTTTTCATCTGTACTGGCAGGAGGCAATTAAGCTTACAGAGACACATTCCTTTCCAGAGGCCCAAGCATATTCCCAAAATGCTGCAGGTTTCCTCAGACCCATAATGCATCCCACCAAGAACCAAAGTCTCTAAATAAACCTAAGGATTTCTCTATTTCACTACAGTCTAATTAACAAATAATCAAATTAAACAACCCCCCTCTAATTCATAAGAAAGCTGAACAACAAAATAAAAAAAAAATTAAACAGCAAAAACGATATGCCACCAAAATTAAATCTTGGCCCCCAAGAGAAGCCCCTAAACAGCCCCCTGCCCTGATTGCCTCTAGACATCCTGAGTAGCGTGTTTTTCTGGACTGGCAGGTAAGGTGGCCTCTGGCAACTTCAGCAGCAGCTTTTGTAGTTGGGATCAGTCTTGGCCTTCCCAGGCGGAGTGGAAATAGGCCAGCAAAGTAAGGAGCAGGTTAGATTGGCTCTGGTACATTCAGCAGTAGTTTTTATAGCCCATAATGGGAATGGCATGAAGAAGTAGGCGTGCCATTTGTACATCCTACAGTGTGCCGAAAAGGGATTTGTAACAACACGGATTCATCATCATCATCATTTTTTATTTGTATGCCGCCTTTCCACAGTTAAAAACAATGCTCAAGGTGGCTTACAACATGACAAGATTTACATAATTACAAAAGTCATAAAAAATAAACCACATCAAAAAATACACAACCAAATGGAAAACAATTTCCACATATATCAAAATCTAAAACTAAGAATTCAGCATTATCATAGTTTAAAATGACATAGGTAAAAAATAACAGCAATTTAAACAGAAACAAAACAAAATGGAGCCCTCTTTGCCAAGCAGCAGCGGCGGCAGCGGTCCTTTATAGAGCCCATCAGGCCCCGCCCTAGGCCAGGTGGTGAGTGGCAGGACTGGGGCCCTCGGGCGCTGAGCAGAGGAGTCCTCCTTGAGTTCCCAGCAGGGTGGATAAAAATCAATGATTTTTTTTAAAAAAATCAAAAAAATCGGATTTTTTTGATTTAAATCGGATTTTTTTGATTTAAATTGGATTTTTAAAATAAAATGCTTTTGGAGGAAAAATCTTTCTAAATATAGTCTTCTATTTAAGTTACATTGTAGTCCAAAGGCTATTCATCAGGAAATAATGTGCTAAAACTCAATCTACGTTTTTTAAAAAAAATGTTTAACCACATCAGTTAACAAACATGGTTACATATGCTATCATGTTATTGTTTTAGTTAAATAAATTGTTTAAATGGTTGTTAAGGAAATGATTATTTTTCTCCTTCCAATAAAGTACAGCGGAAAAGTTGTCCAAATATAAACAGATATAATTTCATAATTATCTGTCTATGTATTTCTAGTAGTATAACCAAATCAGTAATTTTTGATATAACTGTAAAAACTACTCTGAAAATTTATTATTCCAAAAATGAAACCTTCATATGGTTGTAAATATTAAGATTATACCAGGAAGAATGAGTCTTTCTGTAAAAAAAAATATTTAAATCAAGTCTTACTGACTAGTGATTTAAATCAAGCCTTAGTGACTAGTGATTTAAATCGTGATTTAAATCATGATTTAAATCAATTTGATTTAAATCAAATCCACCCTGGTTCCCAGGGCCTCTGCTTCTGGTCAGGGATATTTGCCTTTCAACAGATGCTTCTGTCATGCTTCCTGGGCTCTGAGTATGCTCAGAACATAGTTGCTGCGTGTGGCTGCCACTTCCGTTGTGCTCTCCCCCGGGAAGATTTAAGGAGGTTGTGGGTGTGTGCAGTAATGGTGGTGGCAGTTCAGTTGTTATGCTTCACATATTTCACTCATGAAAGCCTGGCCAGGAGTTCTAACAAGCAGGGAGCCCCCCTGGGCTCAGTCTTGGGCAACAGGAGTTTGTGTAGGGTGGGGGGGGGAGTGAGTTGCAGATAAGTAGTGTGCCTTTTTCCTTGTTGGACACCACACAGTCACATGGGTAGATCCCTGGAAAAGTTCACTAGATGGAAAGGAGGGGGCACTGTGTGCTGATTGCCCATGGTCCTTTGCCTCCCTGGACCAGAAGAGGTGTAAGCAGGTGCATCTGCCTCCATCAGTCAGAGGTGATGCGGTCCTTTGTGGCTGTGGCTGTGGCTGTGGCTGGTTGGGGGGTGGGGGTTGGACCAACTGGGTTGATGGTTCCACAATGCCATTCCCCACCTGTGTCTTGTTCTCCAGAGGTGCTTGGAAGAGAAGCTGGAGATTCTGCAGGGAAAGTACTCCTTGCTGGAGGACCAGATGGCGAAGCTGAGGGAGACCACTTCCTTGCCAGAGAAAGGAGAGGTCATGGGTGACATTCTGAAGGTAGGAGCAGGGCCCTGGCGAGACGGATCCCGGTAGAGAAATGTCACTTGTCACCCAGGGGCACGGGGGGGCCGGGGCGGTCAGGTGGCTCACTCCGTGAAACCCTTGATAACGCTGTGTCACCAACTAGTTGCATTGTTGTATAAAAAGGAGTGCATATTTCACAGTCCTTCCACATTTGTAAGAACTCTTATCTCTTTGTGTGGCAGCACCTGCACTTTGGAACTCCCTGCCTGTTGACATCAGGCAGGCACCTTCACTGTACCCTTTTCAGTGCCTGCTAAAAACAGCTTTGTTTAGACAAGCCTACCCAGATGTTTAGAAAGTTGAAGCAAATGTTAATCTGTTTTTAGTCTATTGTCCTTTTAACTTTCCGAATGTCCCCAAAATCGTTGCTGATTTTTCTTGGTGATAATTTTGTTTTGTTTTGTCTTTTTTTTTTTTTTTGGTAAGCCACTCTGAGGGTGTGTGTTTTTCCACAATCAAGCAGCGTATACATTTTATGAAATTATAAAAAGGGGTGTTCTTGAATAAAATATACATTCATACTCGTCCCATGTCTGCAGAACAGATATTTTTGTTGAATAAGAGGTGGGATAACTAATGTTGCCCAATGGACTGGATGAAAAAGTGGACAAACTCAGCTGACGGGCATTTGGTGCCAAATTCAAACTGCCAAATGCCAGCTGTGCAGGACATTTGGGATGGCACTTTGAGTGTCTGGCTTCCCATGGTTCCTTGCCAACTGTGGCTTTACCTGTCCTAGGCTTGGTGGCATATGACATCGGGTGAGTGGCAAAGGGGTATGGCTGACTGGAAAGGGCCTCACGGACCAGGGATTCCCCACCTCTAAATTAGACTTTAGAGCTTATTTCTTACGATAAGTGTGCTCACAGGAACTATTTGCCAAGGGATTCTGCATCAGCTCTGGCATAGGCCAGTGACTCATCTATGTTAGGCTCGTGGTTTTAGTCATGAAACTGCGTAATGGAAACCCACATCTGGGCAGTTCAGGCCACTCCTTGCAGAGTTAATGCAGGCACTTGTGGCTTTTTATTGTTAATTCAAAAAAACATTAATAGCTTCTTTTTACGTGTTAACATTGGGTATATTTATAGAGACACTTCCCTAAAAAAAAGAGTGTGACTTGAGGGAATGTCTACCTTCATTATTGCTAGCAGTCCTAACTAACCACTACACTGTTAACTTGGACCATTGTAAAAATATTTGATTCCGTTTCTGTTGTTAATGGGCTATAACTAACTTGAAAAGTCCCTTCAGTTGCAGGAGTTGTGTCTCTCTGTGTATTCCCAGATATTGTTAGGTGGTGTTTTGGTCCACTGATCGTTAGCCTGGTCCACTGTATTGCAGGGCCTGCCTTAGCTCTGGACTTGCCTACTCTTTCCGTTCCCTACAGCTTCAGCCTGCCTTACTGGCCGGTACATGTATCTTGTGGACCACCCTGAGATCTTTGGATGAAGGGCAGTATATAAAATAAAGTAAGTCTGCCCCTGGCACCTCAAATGCTTTAGTCAGGCTCTGTTGTCTTTAAAAACAAACAACAGCAGCAAAACACAAAAGCCAGACAACAAACAAATGTAAGACAGTCTCCACATTCATTAAAGGTACAAAGTGGGGGAAGTGACCTGTGGCATACACAGTCTGCCAGTTTGGATCCTCTGCCTTGGCTGGCTTCTGCTTCAGACACCCTTGAGTGTGGTGCTGAATGCTCATGAGTACAAATCATGGCCTTCTGTCTGGGCACAGCCTCATTCTCACTGAGGAGTGGTGTGGTCAACTCAACTTTATGCAGAGGTTACGTTCCGGGGATAACACGTAAATCCAACATTGCAAGCAGTCAAAACAACCCTTTAAAAGCCATAAAAAGCACAGGGCTGCACACTCCCACATACTGCACATCTGAATGCTCTCCCAGGGTGAGTGCAATGGCAGGTGGGATTGCTGCTGGTCTTCCCCCCCTCCTGACTCCCCCTCCTCTTCCACACACACTCCTTTAAAAAAAAATTGGTCAAGCATGTAAAGCTGAGATTGTGTAAGTTAAGTGCATAAGCTGTGAGTCAGTATTTGGGCAGTATTGGAAGGGAAGGAGCAAGGCTCGTTCTGTGTGTTCTCTGGATGCATAACCTTGTTTGCTGTTTCTTGTCCCACCAGCTTGAAGAACTGAACCAGCAGGTGGCCTACCTGAGTGGCCAGCAGACCGAGCTGCAGGCAACGGTCCTCCGCCTCGAAGAGGAGAAGCACCTGCTTGAGGCCAACCTCCAGTCCGAGAGGAGCAGCTTTGAAGCAGAGAAGCGCCAGCTCACAGGCCTGCTCACGGAGCTGCAGAACTCCCTCTCGGAGAGCTCTCGAGGCAAGGAGAAGCTGGAGCAGGATTTGCGCGCCCAGGAGGAGAGCCTGGTCGCTCAGGTCAACACCCTGACGGCTGAGATCGCCAAGCTGATGGGCTTCCTCCACCAGAAGGAGCAGGACCTGCTGGTTCTGCAGCAGCAGAAGGGCCAGCTGGCCGAGGACTTGCAGAAGAGCGAGCAGGCCTCCCGGGCAGCCCTTCAGGAGCTGAGCCTCCAGGTGGACCAGCTGACCAGCACAGTGCAGCAGAGCAGCCAGAAGCTGACGCAGGTGGAGGCTGCAGGCCAGGAAGCATACAACAAGGCAGCCCAGGAGAAGGAGCTGGCCCTGAGGCAACTCCAGGAGAAGGAGGCGGAACTGTCTGCCCTGACCGAGCGGCTGCGTGCCCAGAGCGCCTCTGCCGCGGAAGCCCAGAGGGAGAAGGCCGATCTGAGCCACAAGGTCCAGGAGCTGGAGGCCAGGATCTTGGCCCTCACCGCCCAGTGCCAGCAGAGCGAGGCCCAAGCAGGAGCTGTGTCGGTGCTGAAAGGCCAGCTTCGTGAGGCACAGCAGAAACTGGCTGACAAGGAGAAGCTGGCCAAGGAGAACACCCGTCTCCAGGAGCGGCTCCTGATCCTGGAGGAGTCCGTCTGCAACACGGAAGGCATCTTGGAGGATGAGAAGAGGCGGGCGGCCGAGTCCTTAGAGGGCAACCTCCGGCGGATCGCAGAGCTGGAGGAGCAGATTCAGGAACTGAGCAAGCACCGGGACCAGGTCCTGCAGGAGATGGGCGAGGAGAAGGCCCAGAGGCAAGCCCTGGAGCGACAAGTGCAGCAGCTGGGGGAAGCCTCCAGGACCAAGGTGGAGGAGCTGCAGCACAAGATGGCAGAGCTCTCCTCTGTGGCAGCCAAAGGAGACCCGGGGGAGCTGGGGAGGCTTGAGGAGAAGGTCCGAGCGCTGAGCGGGGAGCAGGAGCAGGCCCACCTGAGGCTGCAGGCCGAGCAGCAGAAGGTGGCAGAACTGGAGGCTCAGGTGAAGCACCTGAACAGCAAGCACCAAGGAGCACTGGCTGAGCTCCAGGCGGACGTGGCTCGTGCCACCTCACAGGTCAAGGAGAAGGAGGGCACAGAGGACAAGCTCCGGGCAGAGATTGCCTCTCTGCAGGAGAAGGTGGCTGCGGCTCGGAAGGAGGCTGCCCAGAACCTGGCCAAAGGGGAAAAGGAGGGGCACGAAGCAGCCCAGGCGCTGGAAGTTGTCACCAGGGAGCTGGCTGAGGAGAAGCGCAAGGTAGCCGAGCTGAAGGCTCAAGTGAGGCTGGCAGGGGATCAGAGCCAGAAAGACCTGAGTGCAGCTGAGTCCAGCCTCTCCAGCACCAGGGCAGCCCTGAAGGAGAAGGAGCGGGAGGCGGAGAAGCTGTCTGGCCAGCTGAAGTCCCTGAAGGCCAAGCTGGAAGAGGCCTCCCAGCAGCAGAAGCGGGAGCTGGCCCTGCACGAGGAGGAAGCCAAGCGGCTGGCGGGCGAGGAGGAACGGGCCAGGGCGGAACTGGCTGCTGAGAAAGTCAGCAAGGCAGCCCTGGAGGTGCAGCTGCAGAATGTCACCAACGAGCACCGAGTGGAAGTCTCTGGGCTCCAGGAGGAGGTAGCCAGGGCCCAGGAGCTGGTTGGGGAGAAAGAGCGGGAGCTGGAGGAGCTGCGCCTCAAGAACATCTCCCGCAGCGAGGAGCTAAGGGACCTGCAGAAGACGGTCAGCAAGCTGAAGGGGGAACTGGCCTCCGCTGAGGCCCTGAAGGAGAGGGCGGCCAAGATGGAGAGCGAGCTGCAAGGGTTTCTGGAGGCAGCCCGGACCCGGGAGGCCGAGATGGACAGCATCAAGTCGATGATGCACTCCAAGGACGCCTCCCTCAAGAGCCTGGAGGAGGAGAAGCGGCAGCAGGAGCAGGAGTCCACCTCCAGCCGAGAGCTCTACCAGGGGCAGCGGAAGGAGTGCGAGGCTCTCCGCGCGCAGGTGGAGAGGCTGGAGAAGCAGTGCAAGGAGCAGCAGACCACCGTTGCCCGGCTGGAGAAGGTGGCAGCCGCCTCTGAGCGGGAGCAGCAGGTGGAGGCGGAGGCTTTGAAGCGGGAGGTGGCGCAGAAGAAGGAGAGGGCTGCGGAGCTGGAGCAGCTCTTGGAGGCCTCCAAGTCCAGTCAAGAGAAGCTGAAGAGGGAGCTCCACGACAAAGGAAAGGAGCTGGCCCAGAGCAGAGAGGCGGCATCCCGAGCCGAGAAGGAGCTAGTCGTCCTACGTGCCACAACCCAGGAGAAGAGCAAGTCTGAGGAGAGCTGGAAGGAGCAGCTGTCACGCTGTGCCCAGGAATCGGAGCGCCAGGCCAGCATCATCAGCAGCATGGAGAAGGAGACATCCATCATGCAAAGGCAGCAGCTGGAGAAGGAGGGCGAGATCAAGGACCTGAGGCGGCTGGCCCTGGCTGAGTCTGAGAAGAGCAAGAAGCTGGAGGAGAGGCTGCGGATCCTGCAGTCGGAAATGGCCACCGCTGCTTCCCGGGCAGCTGAGAGGTGCTCAACCATGAAAGCCGAAGCGCAGAGCTCCCAGGAGCAGGCCGAGAAACTTCGGGTGTCAGTGGAGGCCCTGAAGAAGGAGCTGGGCGCTGCCTCCAAGCGGCAGGAGGACCTCTGCAAGGAGCTTACGTCCTGGCAGGAGAAGGCCTTCCAGAAGGAGCAGCAGCTCTCCGCCCAGCAGCAGGAGTTCGCAGGGGCCCAGGCCTTGATCACAGAGCTGATGCCCATCAAGTGCCTCTACCAGCAGCTGCAGGCAGAGCAGGCAGAGCAGGAGAGCAAGCACCGCGAGAAGCTGGAGCTGATGCAGGGCACCAACGGCCTCCTGCAGGCGGAGGTGGCCAGGGCCAAGCTGGAGCTGGCGGAGCTGCAGGCGGTGAAGGAGAGGCTCCTGGAGCGGGAGCGGGCCATCCAGCAGCTGCAGGCGGAGAAGGGCAGCTATGCGGGGCAGCTGACCACCCTCCAGCAGGCCCAGGCCCAGCTGGCCGAGGAGAACCGGGGGCTCCAGCGGGAGCTGGAGTTGGCCAGGCTCGACTCGGAAAAGCGGACGGCCGCCATCAAGCGGGTGTTGGAGGACACCAAGAAGAAGTACGAGGAGACCAAGCAGAGGCAGCTGGTGCAGGTAAGGCCCCGCACGGGATCCAGTGGCTTTTGGGGGTGGGGGTTGCCCAGGGGCTAGCCCTAGGCATCTGCATCTGCGGAAACCCATCCTGCGGTTTCTTTGCCCTCTTGAAACAGGGTGGAGGGGTTGGGGGCAAAGCTCATCCTCTTTGCCCCCCCCCACTTCGTCCCTACTCCCGTGCTTCACCCAGGGGCAGCGCTACCTCTGGAGATTAGGCAGGTGGAGTAAACGTTCTGGGATCTGGCCTAGATTTGCCTGCCAGACGGAAATGATGGTGGCTCTTAATGGTTCTCCATGCTGCATCTCTCTCAGGATTTGATGAGGTTGCAAGACACCTGGGGGCGGGGGCGTACCTTGCTGCATTCTGTATAGTGCAGTCCAGATTGAGGGAATGTGCAGACGCGAGATGCGGCCTGAAAGGGGGTGCATCTTGAGCAATGGGGACTCTCCTTCCATCTCTAGCCCTCTAGAACTTTGGGGTCCGCAGTAGGCCAGTACTAGATACTTTCCCTGAAAGTTAAAGCATGCAAGTTAACAAAGGTGGTGCTGCTGTCCGGGAGCCATGTTTGCTTGAGATGCTGGCTGTATGTTATCCTTGAGTGGGCTCCCTTTTGCTCCTGCATGTACGCAGTGTTCTAGCACTGCCCCTCCAGGTTCCACAAGTCTTCTCCTCTGATTCATACACTGCCTGAGCTCCCACCCTTGCCACAAGTTGCCCCAGCTGCTTTTTGTGGTGTTTTCACGTCTGCCTTCATTGCTTCCCCCTCCCACCCACCCCCCAATCCTACAGGTGGAGCAGCTAGAGGTATATCAGAAAGAGCGAGCTAATGCATGCCAGGTAATGCATGCCAGGTGTCAGCTGCTTAAACGGTGACAGTGCATGACGTAGCTGCTGCTGCTGCTTCCCCTCCATCATGGCTGCCATCTCCTGTTGTGAACTGTTTGCAATGGGGGCTTACGGAGGACAAGTAATAAGGCCGCCGCCACCCTCGTTTGGGGGCTGTGTGGGAAAACAGGGCTTCACAATCCCTCTCTAAAACGCTGCACCTTATGCCCAGATGCCTCCTCACACAGGTCAGCAAAACTTTTGTTCTCTTACTTTGACAAAAAAAAGAAATATTACTTGGCAGGAGCAGAAAGCACACAAACCCTGTCCTTTGCACCAAAGGCAAGACTGTCTGTAGCTATGTGGCAAGCCAAGGCAATGGGCTTGCCAAGGAAGTCGCCCCAGCGGGCAGCAAAGTCAGTCTACTTGGGATTGTTGCTCCCCCAGCAGGTCTCCCAGTAATAGTAGTATGAGGGCTTGCTACACACCCACACACCGTTTTTTGTTGTCGTCCCCCCTTTAAAGATCTCCTTGGTGCCTCTTTTTCTGATAGCACCGCAGTATAGCACCACATGCATCCTCTTGTGCCCTCTCATCCCAACACCTGGGAAGCCTTGGGAGCAGCTTGGGACGTACCAATTACATCCCCTGTAGAATCCCCTGCTTGTCTTTGTAACTCCCGGTGGAGCAACCTGCTGGAAGAGGCCAATGGCCCATCTAGTCCAGCATCCTGTTCCCAGTGTGGCCAAGCAGGTGCCCCAAAGGGAAACCCCCTCACAGGATTTGAGCACAAGAGCAACTCTCCCCTCCTGCAGTTTCCAGCAACTGGGATCCAGAAGAGCATAGCCACCAGGGGCTAGTAGCCATGGAGAACCTTTTCTCCTCCATGAATTTATTTGATCCTCAGTTCAAAGCTATCTAGGTTGGTGGCCATGACTGCTTCCTGGAGGAGTGAGTCTCATTATTTAGCTATGTGCTGCATGACGGGGTGAGCTCCTGTTGCTCTGTCCCAGCTCCTGCCAACCTAGCAGTTAGAAAGCATACCAGTGCAAGTAGATAAATAGGTACCGCTGTGGCGGGAAGGTAAACAGTGTTTCCATGCGCTCTGGCTTCTGCCACGGTGTCCCGTTGCACCAGAAGCAGTTTAGTCCTGCTGGCCACATGACCCAGAAAGCTGTCTGTAGACAAACGCCGGCTCCCTTGGCCTGAAAGCAAGATGAGAGCCGCAACCCCATAGTCACCTTTGACTGGTCTTAACCATCCAGGGGTTCTTTACCTGCATCTGGAGCACTGTCTCCAGTTCTGGGCACCCCCTTTTAAGACTGGACTGCGCCAAGAGGGGAGTAGCCATATGAAGCCAGAGGTGCCCTATGCCACAGGCACTGCCTTGAGCAGCAGCGAGTAGGGCTTGATGATCTCCGAGGTCCTTTCCCGCTCCAGCTGCTGCATCTTTTGGCATTCTGTCTTCCCATCTCCTTCCTATATTTTCCTCCGGTATAGGAGAGAATCTCTGTAAATGATACTGCTCTTGGGAGGGGAGACCTTGAGCTCCAGTGGGGCCAGCCCTCTAACCTTCAGGGTTACCAGGAGCTAAAAGCACCACCACCTCTCTTAGCCACCCGCAAGCATAGTTGCACCTGAAGACAAGCCCACCCCCTCACCCCTGTGTTTTAAAGCCCCTTCATTAAGAGCAAACCAGCTTAAAGTAGAATCCCCTGAAACAGCCCCCTCCACTTCAGAAACCCTCTTGGACCTTCAATGTTTCCCTGGATCCCTGATGCTCCCTTACCCCCAAGTGCACGAGAGGCAAACAGTTGGCAATGGAGACCCTGCTTTGGGGTTGCTGGGGAGACCTGGAGGCGGGAAATGCGGGGCGGTGTGGCTAATTAACCTCTGGCATCACTTTCATCACATGTCAGAGCATCTGCTTGCAGCACATCCCAGCTCTTCTGCTTGTAGAGAGCTGCTCTTCCTGGGAAGCTGCCAACCCCCGTGCACCATTTCTGCTCTGAAGCCCAATGACCCAACCCTGCGACTGGCATGCGGTGTTTGCGCAGCATAGACGTGTCGGTGGGGGGTTGGAGGCTGCTCTGGCACAGTCTCTGCTGCTGCTTAGGACGGGGGCTCCAGTGATACTGATGCTTCCTGGGTGGAAGGGAACCTGTTGGAGGGTATGCCTGGAATGTGCTTCCAGGCATAGAGGGCTCTGGCCTGCTGCATGCAGTTCTTTCTGTGTTCCTGTAGTAACTCTTGAGGGTCTGTGGCATTTGACAGAATTCAGACTCTCATATCATGGTTGCAAAAAGAAGCTTGAAAAAGGTGTGTATTTCTGGGGGAAATGCCCTCAGTCTCAGGGAGGCTGAGCAGTGCTTGCATTGAGTTGGGGCCTCACAGCTGCTTTCCTCCTAGCAATCAGAATCATTATCCACATACACATTCAGTGACCTATTAGTGTTGCTTTTACCAGATGCAGAACTTGGCCCTCTTTCTTCCTTCCTTCCTTCCTTCCTTTCTTTCTTTCTTTCTTTCTTTCTTTCTTTCCTTCCTTCCTTCCTTCCTTCCTTCCTTCCTTCCTTCCTTCCCTCCCTCCCTCCCTCCCTCCCTCCCTCCCATGGGGCTTGACTTACTAGAGAAGTGTTTGATGCTGAAGGGGCCAAGATGAGTAACATAGACAGCGCCAGATTCCTCCTTCCAACCCCCAAACTGGATAAAGTTGTCAGTCCCAAGATGTCCTAACCATGGGTAGGCAAACTAAGGCCTGGGGGCTGGATCCGGCCCATTCGCCTTCTAAATCCGGCCTGTGGACAGTCCAGGAATCAGTGTGTTGTTACATGAGTGGAATGTGTGCTTTTATTTAAAATGCATCTCTGGGTTATTTGTGGGACATAGGAATTTGTTCATTTCCCCCTCAAAATATAGTCCAGCCCCCCACAAGCTCTGAGGGACAGTGGACCCGACCCCTGTAAACTGTGACTCTCTGATGCCCTGCTCATAGAATCAAAGAATTGTAGAGCTGGAGTGGGACCCCAAGGGTCATCTAGTCCAGTCTGCTGCAATGCAGGAGTCACAGCTTTTGGTAAAAGAGGGAGACTTCCTTGGCCTCCTGCCAGCCAGTCCTTTTCTAGGCATGGCTGTTCCAGTACAGCAGGTTTAGGAGGGGGACAGAGATTGCGGAATGGGTGGCTCTGTGCAGAGCCACGAAAGAGCCAGGAGGGAGTGGCTGAACAGCGCTTTGAGCAGGAGGGGGAGGGGTTGGAATAACTATTCTCTCTCCCCCCCCCCTTTCCTTTCCAGCTGGAGGAGCTGAAGCAGAAGTTGGTTCAGCAGGACAAGGTCACTCAAGCCCAGCAGCAGAGAGCCCAGGTAAGCTTCCAGAGATGGAGCCTGGAGAGAGTTCTCCTAGTGCAGAGGTTCCCAAGCTTTTGGGGGGGCAGTGTCCCACTGGCTTCCTAAATTCATCTCCAGATCCCCACCCTACCCTATAAAAAGCATTCAGAATAGTGGTTTGCATGACCCACTAGTCCAATCCCCTGCAATTGAGGGTGAGGGAAATCAAGGAAGATAATAACAAGAAATGTGAAACAGTAACAATTAATTGCGTTTTTATTCAAAATCCAATTAAAGCTATTTAGTTTTTGGCGATGCCAGCTTTTCAAAGACAAGGGGCGGAAAGGACCCTTGTAAGTCTACAGAGCAACCTTACTCAGCTGGTGCAAGAGTCTAGGGGAAGAAAGAAAACAATTTCCCTCTCTGGCACTGTAAGGGAATATCTGGGTCTCTCCTCAGCAGGTGCGTGAAGAAGAGCTCCAGGCAGAGATTAAGCACCGGAATGAGACGATCTTGGATCTCCAGTCTCAGCTGGCCCAGAAGGAACAAGCTGCTGAGCATTACAAGACACAGGTAGAAAAAGGGGAGCTGGCTCCCTCTGGGGCAGAAGTGTGGGGTGGGAGGGGAGAGAACCACCACCCTGTATTCAACAGTCACCGTTAAGGCAGGTACTAAGAAAAGAGGTTCTGCCATTATAGGCCTCAAAATTCCATAGCTTACAAAAATGGCACCCGTTGAGCTAACAGACTGGCATATAAGAACTGCATGATGAGGTTTGCAAATGTGGGTGTGTGGAGGGTAAGTACACTTTCTGACGTTGCTGAGCAAGGGTCTCTTAGGGAAGCACCAGCCCTGGCTCCCGATGTCCCGGCTTTGCAGGAAATTGCCTCAAGTCTGGCCTTAAACCAGCAGGTGTTGTGCTTGACGGTTGCCTCTCTTTCCCTCGCCCCTCAGATGGAGAAGGCCAAGACACACTACGACGCAAAGAAGCAACAAAACCAGGAGCTGCTCGAGAGGCTGGGAGTCCTGGAGGAGGTGGAGAGGGAGAACGCGGAGCTGAAGGCCAAATCAGAGCGCCTTGTGAAGGAGCAGCAGGATTTGGTGAGGCAGATGCAGGAGGCCCAGCTCACCTCCAAGAACCTCTGCAGCCTAGAGGCACAGGTAGGGCCGAGGGGCAGTGGCTGAGGAGGCAGGGTGCGTGCGCACGGCAGGGCCCGGTCCTTTTTCGTTCCAGGCCCTGCCCACCCACCTGTGCATTTCCTCTTGCACAGGGGTCAGCAAACACCGTGCCTTGGGCCGGTGTCTCCAGCACCGATCGCGCAGCGGGCCGGAGGGCAGGGGAGCGCACCCCCATATGCGTGCGCACACACTATTTCCGGCGCACTTCCGGGTCGGAGGAGCACCGGAAATAGCTTGTGCGCATGTGCACGGGCCTCCTCTGACCCAGATGTGCACCGGAAATAACGCTTGCACATGCACACAAGCTATTTCCGGTGCTCCTCCGACCCGGAAGTGGGCAGCCACGTAGTTCAGCGCCGGTAAGAGCAGGCAGCGGGCCACGGGGTCACCACGGGCTGAATAAAATAAGTCCATCTGGCCTTTTCTGGCCCGCGGACCTTAGTTTGGGGACCCCTGCTCTTGCAAGAAGGATCTGTGGGGTCCCGAGGTGCAGAAGGCACTCCTGGGCAGGTTAGATTTCCAGCTAATTTAGTTTTTGGCAAAGATCAGGAGGGCTGTGGCTCAGTGGTAGAGCATCTGCTTTGCATGCAGAAAGTCCAGAGTCCAGGGGCATTTGTAAGTGGTGGAAAAGGCCCCCCACCTGAGACTCCAAAGAGCCAGATGAGAACCTATGGGGGGGTCCTTGGCGGCCTGCTAGTCCAACCCCCTCTTCACCGCAAGGAACCCAGGGCTAGAGCATCCCCAGCACATGCATGACAAGCTAACCTCTACGTGAAGACCTCCAGTGAGGGGGAGGCCCCACCAGCCCTCTGCGTAATCCCCACAAGGGCTTTTCTCCCCAACTTTTCCTCTGGAATCTGCCCTCCTGAAACTTGAAGTCCCTGGAAACCTCATCTGGGGCCGCAGAGAGCGAGTCTTGGCCCTTGGAGCAGACAATGCTGGGCCAGAGGGACCCGGCCTGACTTGGTCTAAGGCAGCTTCCTGTGCACACGAGAGTGGGTGGGGCTCTGCAGGTGCCGAGAGGAAGCAGGGGAGGACACACCAGCCCCAAACACCAAGCTGTGCATGGAGGGGAACGCTTGGGCATGCCAGATGCCACCGGTGGAATCCTTGGTGCCTGTGGCTGAGAATTAAGAGCCCCTGCAAGTCACGGCAGGCAGGACTGGGCGAGGGGAATCAAGGGTCTGATCTGAGGCAGTGGCTGCCTCCTTGTATGGTTTTAAGTGCCTTTGTAATTAGGCAAATAACATGGTTAAATGGCTCGTGGTAGGTTTTCAGGACCTGCCTAGTGCTGTCCTGAAGTGGGTGGGAAGGGCTGGTGCAAAGCTGAGTAGGGAAGTGGCGTGGGTGTGTGACCTGCACCAACAATCTCTATACTTCCTGTGCTAAGCAGTGTTGCTCAAGCAGCCCCCCCCCGGCCTCTTGAACTGAGAAGCCTTTGTCCCCCATACTGGCAAAGAATCAGCCGTGTGAGCTAGCCACTTCTGACAGACAACCTCTCCTCCAGAATAACAAGGCCACATTGTGTGACTACTTCCCCGTTTGTAGCGTAGTCTTCCTGGCTAAGATGCAAAGCTTTAATAACTTGGAACCATCCTTTCAAACTTGGTGCTACTTAATCTTGGACTTGCCCTAGAACTGAAGTTGAAAAACCTTCTGCCATATGCACAGAGCAGAGCAGCAGGCAAAGCGCACCCTGCATATATCAACAAGGAAACGGAATATTCTGTGCGTTGTGTATCTTAGCCTGTTTTCTGTACCCCAGGGATGGGGAACATGTGGCCCTTGCAGGTGTTGCTGGGCTCCAACTCCCTCCTGCTCTAGCCAGGAAGCCAAAGGACCAGTTCCCATGCTTAGTATATATAGCAACATATTTACCTGCAACTGAAGTGAGGTGGACTTGGCCCAGTTCTTACGTAGATGCATGCAAAGAAACATTTAATTGGCCATTTTGGCTCTAGTGGGTCTCTTGACTTCCTTGGTGCGTGGCTTGCTCGTGGCACCCTGCCCCTTACCGTTAACCAACCCAAACGCAGGTGGAGTTTGCAGATCGCCAGCTGCGAGAGCAGGGCAAGTTCCAGCTGGCCACAGATTCATTAAAAAGCCGCATCACCTTCCAGGAAAGCCCAGCCGACGTCAGCACAGACAGCCTGGACATGAGCACCAGCGATGAAGCACAGCCGCTCAACTCCACCAGGTACTGGCCCTCCTTCTTCTTCTTAGCTCTTTGATCGGCCATAGAACAGAGGCTTCCCACCCTTGCAGCTCTAGGACCAAATGCATGTTTCCCCAAGGGTGGCCGCTCGCAGGGTCCTTCATTTGGCAGGCCTGACAGTGAAGCAACTTTGGAGACATGGGACATTATTATTATTATTATATTATTATTATTATTATTATTAATTTTATTTTATACGCCACCCAACTGACTGGGTTGCCCAAGCCACTTTGGGTTGCTTCCAACGCATTAAGACATCAAACACAGTAGTAAAACATCAGACATTAAAAATTTCTAAAAGTCAGATATTTATTTCCTCGACATCTGATGAAGGGAGGGCATTCCACAGGGCGGGTGCCACTACCGAGAAGGCCCTCTGCCTGGTTCCCTGTAACTTCACTTCTTGTAGTGAAGGAACTGCCAGAATGCCCTCAGAGCTACACCTCAGTGTCCAGGCTGAACGATGGGGGTGGAGACGCTCCTTCAGGTATACTGGGCCGAGGCCATTTAGGGCTTTAAAAGTCAGCACCAACACTTTGAATTGTATTGTGAAGACTTCTCAGCTTCCTTGTTCCTGGGAATGTGAAGAGAGGGTTCTGTGGTTGTGGCCTCCCTGCCAGTGTCATGATCCCCCCCCCCAACCCATCTCTCTTCACAGCAGGAGGTCTCGCCGTTCCATCTCTGAATCTGGGACAGCAGAGCCGTCCAAGGCTTCCCACCGGCTGCCTCGGAAGGTGGAGTCTCTGGAGAGCCTCTATTTCACGCCCATCCCCACCCGCACGCGGTCCAAACTGGAGAACAGCGTTAACTCCACGGGCGATGTTTCCTTTGAGTCGGGGCGGAAAACACTCTCTGGCCGCCGGCGCACCACACAGGTCATCAACATCACCATGATCAAAGTAATGTGGGGGCCACCTAGGGATGGGAGCCAAGGTGTGGTGATGGTGGCTGCGGAGATAGGTGGCATCCAGGGCTGCTCAAATGTGCATCCCCCATAGCCAAGTCCGTCATAAACTTTTAGCACCCTCTTCCCTGGGTGTGGGACTAGCAGGCGACCTCTGCTGTTAGGGATGGATCCAGGAGAGATGGGAGCTGCCCTCTTGAGGTGGTTTACTAGGAACAAGGAGTGATGAATCAGAGTTGCCAAATTGTTCAGGGACCTGGAAGAGCTCCAAAACAAGCTCTCTAAGTGGGATAAACGGGCTGTGGGTTAAACCACAGAGCCTAGGGCTTGCTGATCAGAAGGTCAGCGGTTCAAATCCCCGCGGCAGAGTGAGCTCCCGTTGCTCGGTCCCAGCTCCTGCCCACCTAGCAGTTCGAAAGCACGTCAAAGTGCAAGTAGATAAATAGGAACCGCTCTGGCGGGAAGGTAAACGGCGTTTCCGTGCGCTGCTCTGGTTCGCCAGAAGCGGCTTAGGCATGCTGGCCACATGACCCGGAAGCTGTACGCCGGCTCTCGGCCAATAAAGCGAGATGAGCGCCGCAACCCCAGAGTCGGACACGACTGGACCTAATGGTCAGGGGTCCCTTTACCTTTACTTAAAGTAGCAAATTCACTTCCATGTAATCGAGTGTAAAATGATGCATGTCAAGGCAAAAAACACGAGCTTCACATACGCTCTTGTGGGGTCTGAGTTGACAGTGGTCATGAACGAGACCTTGGGGTCATAGTAGATAGCTTGGTGAAGGTGTGGACCCGGTGTGGGGCAGTTGGGAATTGCTAGGGATCAATAGGAAAGGAATTAGAAATAGAACTGCCGGTGCCATAATGCCATTATGCAAACCTGTGGTGCAACCTCATTTGGGATGCAGGGTACAGTTCCGGTGGCCTTTCCTCAGAAAGGATATTGTAGAGTCAGAAAAGGTTCAGAAAAGGGCAACAAAAATAATCAAGGGTTTGGAGCAACTCTCGAGTGAAGAAAGAATGCAGCATTTGGTGCTTGTTAGTTTACAGAAAAGTAAGGGATAGGGGAAGACAGGGCAGAAGCGTCTAATATTCTGTCTGGTGTGATGGAGGTGGAGAGGAGCAGCTTAGCGGGTGGGGGCAGAGTTAAGCAGCATCAGCAGCTCTTCTTTGTGCTCACCCTCCTCTTTCTCCTCCTCCTCCTTGTGCTTCTACACAGAAACACGCTGAGCCGGAAACTCCCCAGAGCGCTGATGCCTCTTTCTTCAGCGTGCAGTCCGCTGAGTCTCAGAGCAGCACCTCGAGCCAAGAGCCGGTCAAGACCCGCCTGCGTTCCGCTTCCTCCACCCGCTCCCTCGCCAGCCTCCCCTCTCAGGAATCCCTCACCAGGCTGGGCACCTCTTCCCCCAACAACACGGCGTTGATGAGCCTGCCCGGCTATCGGCCTGCCACCCGCAGCTCCATGAGACGCTCCCAGGCCGGAGGGGCCAGTTCTGGTGAGTGCTGGGGGTTGCGGCAGCAGGACCTGGGGCAGCCTTCAACTTGGTGGGGCCCTCTAGACGACGTCCTGGACTACAACTCCAGCACGGCCGGATGATGCTGGGGCCAATGGGAGTTGTAGTCCAAAGCATCTGGAGGAGCAGAAGAAGCTCGGCAAAGGCTGTTCGAGAGCTTTGCCCTCTGTGCAGAACGCCAGTCAGCAGAGTGCAGCGATTGCTCTGGTGAATCTCAGCGGAGTCCAGTGAGCTCAGTGATCTACACAGAATCAGAGAATATGTTTGAAGGGACCCCAAGGGTCTTCTAGTGTCCGCCCCCTGCACAGCAGGAATCACAGCTAAAGAGTCCCTGACTGGTGCCCCTCCAACAAGGAGAGCCCACCACCTTCCGAGGGGGTCTGTTCCATGGACAGACAACTCTTGCCCTAATAATAATAATAATAATTTAATTTATTACTGATACCCCGCCCATCTGGCTGAGTCTCCCCAGCCACTCTGGGCGGCTTCCAACAGGAGATTAAAAATACATTAAAACATCAGTCATTAAAAGAAAACTTCCCTAAACAGGGCTGCCTTCAGAAGGTTTTCCTGCTGGCTACATTTATTCTCCCTGCCCACAATCATTAGTCCACCATACCTTACAGTCAGTGGCAAGCTAATAATAGTAGTAGTAGTACCGTAGTAGTTTTATTATTAATACCCATCTACTCTGGGCAGCTTCCAACACATATAAGAACATAATGAAACGTAAAAGATTTTAAAAGATATCCAGATGTGTGTCAGGATAGCCGTGGGAGGGAGGGAGGGGCGGGGCGGGTGATGACCTGTCCCCTTGGGCATTCCTTGGCTTTCCCTTGCCGCTTTGCTCCTTGGTGTGAGTCTTCCAGCGTGAGACTTCCTCCCCCGGAGCCTGTTGGCAAGACTGCCTGCTCTCTGACTGCTTGTGGCCAGTGATGGCATGAATGTGAAGGTGGCACTGCTTGGCTCCTCACTTCTAAAAAGCATCTCGTAGACACACCTCGCAAGGTGGGACACGGGAGAGCCAGGATGGATAAAAGGAAGGGCTTCTTCACGCAGTGCATAATTTGTTGGTCTCTAACGTGCTACTGGAAGGAATTTTTATATTTTTTATTTTGTTTTGACTATGGCAGACCAACACGGCTACCTACCTGTAACCATAATTAATCTGTGGAACTCACTTCTGCAGGAGGCAGTGAGAGCTACCAACTTGAATGACTTTAAAATAAGATTGGACACGTTCACAGAGAAGGGCTGTCTCTGCCTCCACAATTAGGGGAAGCAAGTCTTCCGAATGCCAGTTGCCTGTACCTGCAGGGTTCTTCTGAATGTTCTTGTGCAGTTGGGAAAGGGTGGCTGAATTAACTGTGCATGGGGTGCTCTGTTTTGCCCTCTTTCCTCTTCGTGGGTGGGGGCAGAGGAATCTCTTTGCCACCTCCTTCCTTGATTGGGATCACTGTTGTCGATTATCTTGTGGAGAGCCACTTGGGGCGCCTCCCTTCTGTGTGGCTGGTGATGCAGCCTAGGAAGTGAGCAGCCGACACCCTCCCCTGTCGTCGTCCCCCCCTCAGGGCGCAGCAGCTTCTACATGGGCACCTGCCAGGAGGAGCCGGAAGTGCTTGACGACTGGACCCGCATTGCTGAGCTCCAGCAGCGCAACAGGATCTGCCCACCTCACCTGAAGACCTGCTACCCCCTGGAGTCTCGGGTGAGTGTCGCCAAAGGGCCAGCTAGTCCTGACTCCCACGGCAGCTAGCGATATGTTTTTAAGGCCAGGGAAGGCAGAGGCAGAGGATGCGATGTCTGCGCCTGCTGCTGATTTAGTCAGCGCCTGGAGAATTCTGTGAACGGAAAATTGGATTCTGCAATGGAGATCAAGTTAGTGGGTTGGATCCCCCCCCAAAAAATGGCTCTTTGAAGGCTAGTGCATATTTATGTGAATATATGGGGAAGGGGGAGGGGTTTGGGAAGAGTGTAAAAGAGGTGCATAGACAGGATTGGTGAGCAGAGCAAGCAGGGGTGCCAGTCCCTTGTATGTGTCTTGCTCAGTCCCTAGTCAATAGACACCTGGGGAGCTTCCTCCCCTGTGCGTTTTGGGGGCTGTTCCGCTTTTGCAGTAGGCTCAGCCTGGTGTGGTGCGTGTGCACACAGAGCCTTTGTCTGATAATAATAATAATAATTTATTATTTTTACCCCGCCCATCTGGCCGAGTTTCCTCAGCCACTCTGGGCGGTTTCCAGACAAATGTTAAAACAATACAGCATTAAATATTAAAAACTTCCCTAAACAGGGCTGCCTTCAGATGTCTTTTAAAAATAGGATAGCTGCTTATTTCCTTGACATCTGCTGGAAGGGCGTTCCACAGGGAGGGCGCCACTACCGAGAAGGCCCTCTGTCTGGTTCCCTGTAACCTCACTTCTCACAATGAGGGAACCGCCAGAAGGCCCTCGGCGCTGGATCTCAGTGTCCGGGCTGAACGGTGGGGGTGGAGACGCTCCTTCAGGTATACAGGACCGAGGCCATTTAGGGCTTTAAAGGTCAGCACCAACACTTTGAATGACCGCACTGCTCCTCTTCCCCACCTGCCAGCCATCCCTGTCACTGGCCACCATCACAGACGAGGATATGAAGACGGGGGACCCCAGAGAGACCCTCCGGCGTGCCAGCATGCTGCCCTCCCAGGTTTCCGAGGGCCCTGCCACCCGCCGCAGCACCCTGAGCTCCGCGGCGGCCGCGGGGGGCATTGCCACTCGGCAGCAGAGGAAGCGCATTTCAGATGAATCCCACCAGGCTGCAGGGACCCCCGAGGTGAGCGGCAGTGGCTCTGCAGCACGTTCAGCTGGCCTGAACCCCTTTCAAGCTGGGCGGGGTGGGGGTATGGGATTATCGGGTAGGCCCAGGGTGTAATGGGGCATATTTGCCTGTGTCTTCTGGGGCAGGTGCTGGTGGGGACCAGGGACCCTTTAGTCCCTCTGGGATTGCAGCTCCCATCATCCCTGAGTGTTGGGTGCGGCTGGCTGTGGTCGCTGGGAGTTGCAGCCCAGCGACATCTCCTGCTCCCCCATTTCTCAGCCGCCCACCTTGGCGGGGAGATGAAAGGCACCATTGTCTTTTGCTCAGTAGCGTCAGGCCCCAACTAATCTCTCCTCCACACACCCCTTTTCTCCGTTCAGTCCAAGAAATCTGCCAGCTGCTTCCCACGGCCCCAGACTCCCAAACTGCGGAGCGAGGAGCACAAGCACAGCACCCATGCGGGAAGCAAGAAGGACAAAGCCCAGGCAACCAACAAGCAGGTAAGGAAGCCTCGGAGCGTCTTGCTCTTCCATCGGGCTGGCAGAGCAGGGCATAGGGAGCCTCTGAGGCTGCGGCATTGCTGAAGAGACCACCCCTACTCAGGCAGGGAAGTTTTTAAACAAAGGCTGGATGACCACCTGTCAAGGATTCTTTAGCTATGATTCCTGCGGTGCAGGAGCTTGCGGTCCCTTCCAGCTTTACAGTTCTATGTAAAAGGCGAAAGATTTATACGATCTGAGGTGAAACCAGAGTTCTATGGTCTTACAAAGTATGATCTCTCCTTTCTGCCTATCTATACACAAACACCAGACTACCACATACACAAACTCAATCTCTCCCTAACTTCAGTCGTGGGCCTGGTGCTTCTCTGCTGTGATTATAATAACCGGTGTGTGTGTGTGTGTGTGTGTGTGTGTGTGTGTGTGTGTGTGTGTGGAGGAGGGGGTATGCCAAGGAATGCTAACTCTTCTCTTGAGTTCCCTTGCCGTGGGGATGAGAGAGCACAGAAGAGGTCTCCTGATTCTCCTGACTCCTTCCTCTTTCCCTGCAGCCCAACAGGCGCCAGTCGATGGCCTTCAGCATTCTGAACACTCCGAAGAAGCTGGGCAACAGCCTCCTGCGCCGGGGGCCCAACCGCAAAGTGACTCCCAAAAGCTCCCCCCGGAGCAGCAGCCGGAGATCCCCGAGGGCAGCGCCATCACCTAAGGGCAAGGTAGGAGGAAGAAGGGGCCTCCCCTTGAGAGTCCCCACCAGTCTCTCGCTCCCAGCACCCCCTTGGAGCAAGCATGGGCGGGAGGGAGACTTTGCCTGGAATGCGAGTCTGCATTTCAGTGTATTTAGATATATAGTCTGGTGGAGCGAATAGAGAGAGATGAGGGCTGGAAAAAGCCATGAGTCTGGGGCTCCTTGGAGCACAGAAGGCGGTTTGCCAGCAAAAGAACACCAGAAGAGGCTGCTGGATCAGGCCAAGGGCCCATCTAGTCCATCATCCTCTTATCACAGGCTGACCAGATGCCTGTGGGAGTCGAGCAAGGGCTGGGTCCATTGCTCAGTCGGAGGGTCGGGCACCCCCACGTGCAAGGCATGACTCCCCATCCTTTTGCTCCTTCAGGTCTCATGGGCTGCCAGAGCAGGCCAGCCTCCCCTTGTGCAGTGCGAGCAGGCCTGTATGGAACCTCTTCTGGCTGGGTCACACCAGGGGTAGCACGGGCCTCCCTTTGAGCTGCCCTCCCCTCCCCTCCCACTGGTGGTGTGTGGTTTCTGGGTTTTGCAGCACCTGTCCTGGGTGTGGGACTCTGCCCTTGCTGTCTCCTTCCTGATCTGCTGCCGTGCAGAAGAGGGACGAGAGCCGCTCGCCGTTCGCATAAGACTGCAGAGTTCAGCTTGGGTTTCTCAAATCTGAGGGGCGGGGCGGGGGACCGAAGCCACAGCGCTCCATCTTTTTTGTCCTCCTCTCTGGGCTTCCGATTAAGAGGCGTGGCAAAGCAAGGCAGCGGACTTTGGTGCCCTTGAAGGTGGCACGCTGGGAGGAGGATCGTTCCCACGGGGCACAAGCATGGCTTGAACCAGCGGGAGAGCGGTGGAGATGCGCGAGAGCTCTGGCCCCAGCTGCCCTTCATTCGGTGGGGCTTGTACAGGAGAACACCCCAGAGGATTGTAGAAACAGTGGGGTGGGGGTCCCAGTTAGATCCTTCTGCCTTTGGAGCTTCTAAAATCCCCGCAGCAACCGTTGAGCCCACCCAACTCCTTTCTTCTTTTCCCCTTCCTACAGGCGAACTCCAGGTCCACGAGGAACAGCAAGTTCTAACGCCATTTTTCCTGGCCAAAAACTCCCCCGCCTGCCGCATCTCCCCAGAAGGAAGGGAGCCAGGTGCCAAGGCCTCCCAGTCTCTGCTACCAGCTGAGCCGCCAGCAGCCTTCCTCCCCCTCCTCATATTCCCCCCCAGCTCTGACGTGGCCTGAGACCCCAGCCTTCTGGTCAGGATGCCAACTGGCGCACGGACTCTTCCCCCGCCCCCCGTTTTCCACGTGATGGTGGGTGGTGAGCCTCCTTGGCTGAGAGTATGGGGGGGCCCTTTCCCCTCTGTGATGATGGCAGCCGCGTGTGCACGTCGAGGGGGATGGGACAGTCTCCAAACCATTCCAGAGTCTGGCTCTTAAGCCACTGTTCCATCAGGCAGGAATCGGGAGTGCTTGGCAAAGGAGGACGAGGCTGGCAGTATTTTACGCTCCCAGGGAGGCAGTGTCATAATGTTTACCACCTTTGCCAATGCGACACCCCCTCCTTAAGCACCCAGAGTGGCACCTCCTTTTGAGAAGCTAGGTCCCCCTCTCCTGTCCCCCAGTGAACGCTCCCTCCCTTTCACGCTGAGTAAGGAAGGGCTTATTGGCACACCGAAGTCGGAGATGTTTTCCCCACCCGGCTCTCCTTTCCACTCGCAAGGGGATGGCAGGTGGCAAGGCGACCCTCTTCCCAGCCTCCTTGGTTCTTTAAAAAAACAAAACCCAGTTGTAAAGCAAAGGCCAACAGGCTAAAGAATTGGGGTGGGAAGCTTCTGTCAAACATTGAGGACTAGTCACTTATTACCAGAAGCAGTGGGGGGGGGGACACATTTCTCTCCTGTGCAAATCTTTGCCCTGGTTGTCATAGAGTCATGTGCCTGCTTCCTGGTGATGTGAGCCACCATTTGGGAGCTGGGGTGGCTTTTGTGCAACAGGGGTGTAAAAAAATAATAATCCCTTGAGCCTGGCAACAGGAGGAATCGTTCCCGGGGGGAGGTGGGAGCACCAGCTGCCTGAAGGGCCCCTCGCTGGTGGCTGGGCAGCAGCAGCAGCAGGAGGAGAAAGCTCCATTATGTACAGGCTGTGCATTCTCACCCTCCCTTATTCCGCAGGCTTTACTTAGCTGTGTTGCTTTGTATTGTACTCTGTAGGCACTGGCATGGAGTGGGGCAGGGGGGAGGCCTCACTGCAGTGTCCCTCCTGTAAAGGGGGCGGAGGGATGCGTGGTTGTGGCTGTGCCGGGGCAGCGGTGGGGCCGGTGCCCACGCATTGATCTTGGGGGGCACAATCCGGCCGGACCTTTTCCTGCAGATGCTCCATCAGAGTGCACAGGAGCTGTGCAAAGGCCCCTGCTGTGGTTTCCTTCCGTGGGCAAGCATCCCACGGCGGGGCTTGGCCCTCAGGAGAGCCCCGCTGGATCTCCCTGGTGAGCTGTTTCCTGGACTAGGGGAGGGACACTGCCTGAGGGTGCCCCCACCGCCCCCACTCGCAGCCCTCTAATACTCGCCTTTGTAGAGAACTTAGCAATCAAATGTGTCATTTTAAATAATGTTTCTACTTGTAAATAAATGGTATTTTTCTCCCAAAAAACAGTGGCTTGGCAATGTTTCCTCCTGCTTTGAGTGTAGCGGAGGCACACAGCCCAGAAAGCGGCTTTCGGTCTAAGATCAGGTCGTTAGGGCTGAGAGGTATGAGGAGCTGCCTCTGAGCTTTTCAGACAAAGTGCATTTTCTCTCAATGCTTTTGAGTTTCCACAAAGATCCATTCCCCTTTGTGTTGTTTAGTCGTTCAGTCGTGTCCGACTCTTCGTGACCCCATGGACCAGAGCACGCCAGGCACACCTATCCTTCACTGCCTCTCGCAGTTTGGCCAAACTCATGTTAGTAGCTTCGAGAACACTGTCCAACCATCTCATCCTCTGTCATCCCCTTCTCCTTGTGCCCTCCATCTTTCCCAACATCAACATTCCCCTTTAAAGATGGCTTTTATTGAAAACTTTGGCACAGGATAGAGTCAGCCAGTGTCCCTGCTGAGCAAGTCCTGTTCCAAACCTACCCACACCTGAGGCAGAACAGCCCCTTCCTTCTGGGGCATTAAAATAGAAGAAGAAGAAGAGTTTGGTTTTGATATCCCATTTTATCACTCCCCGAAGGAGTCTCAAAGCGGCTCACATTCTCCTTTCCCTTCCTCCCCCACAACAAATACTCTGTGAGGTGAGTGGGGCTGAGAGACTTCAGAGAAGTGTGACTAGCCCAAGGTCACCCAGCAGCTGCATGTGGAGGAGAGGAGACGCAAACCCAGTTCACCAGATTACTAGTCTACCGCTCTTAACCACTACACCACACCGGCTCCCCCAGGAAAGTGCTGTCCAGGCAGCCAGAGGAGCGGCCCTGGCCATTCACTGGGGACAGGCAGCAGCCACATTGGGGGGGGGGAGAGATACTTGGAGCATGGTGGATAATGGCATGGACTGATTTTAAGCTGTGCTGAGAAGGGCTGCAGTTGGTGGCGGCTGCATAGTGAGGGCAGTGGAGTTCTGTGTGTGCCAGTCAGCTTTAGGTACATTTTAAAATAGAATTGTAGAGTTGGAAGGGACCCAAAGGGGCACCTAGCCCAACTTCCTGTAATGTCCTCAATCACTGCCTGACGGTCAAATGGTGGGATGCAAAAGGCCCCCAAAGGGTGACGGTCCTATTGCTTTCCTAGGCGGATTTTGTTGGCCCCTGGAGGGACATGGGAGGATGGATCCCTGGCCTGATCCCTCAGGACTCGATATGTTTTTATCAAGAGAAAGTACAGCTCGTCTCTCCAAGACTAGTAGACCCACCCACTGACAGGGTCACTTCTCAAGGTTACGTTTCTGTTAATTCACCCTTCTCCCTTGCTCCTCTGAGGCAGTCCTTCGTAGAAGGCCCAGCCAGACCTGATGGCAGAAGGAAAGCGCAGCTGTGGGTCATCAGGTGGTTGACCTAACCAGCCTCTTCGGGCAGCTCCATGCGAGTGTTCAAAAGACACATGAGCCAGGATGGGACTCTGCAAGGCCCTACAGCACAGTCCCACCCCTGCCCCCCTGCAAGAACAGAACTGCCTCTGCCCCACCACCACCTGGGGCCTGCCTGACCTCTGACAGTGGGACAGAGCCCTCTGCCACCCCATCCCACGCGGATTTTGTGGCCTCTTACAAGTTGCCGAGAGCCAAGAGAGTTGCATTCTCTCCATTCCTTGCCTCATCCAGGTTGTCCGGCAGGGTAGCCACCCTGAAGTCAGGCTGAAATAGACCCAGATCTTCACAGACACCTGAGACAGGTACACCTACCACCACCTGTTGGTTTTGTGGTCCAAAGGCAGGGCCTCTTTCCAGGGAAGGCGCTGGCCACCTTTGCAGGAGCAAGACCTCAGAGGGAGGATCTTGGTGCAAGGGAGAACATGGGTCTCCCTTGTCCCCGACTCTTACATCTTTCTAAGACCAAACTGGCCCTGTGCGATGGGCCCGGCCCCCAGACTGGAAGCCAACGAGAACAGCATTTCACATATGAATTAAGCCCGTGCATATCTGCTGTCCAAAGAGGACCTTAGCTCAGTGACGGAGCACATCCTCCACCAGGGGAAGGAGCTTGGGGTGCAAATCTACTTAAAAGCGTCGTATTTCAGGCTCCTCCTGGGAGTGGACGACGAAGGCAGCAGGAAAAACCAGCGGCAGCCATCCACTTGTTCAAGCTAGAACATAAAGAGGATACCTCTAGCTTTTATTTAACACAGTTCTACATACTGCTTGGAGCTATATGAGTGAGGTTTAAAATCCACCAGGAAGGATTGGCATTTTGCTACCTTTCCCACGCCCTCGATGTCCCCTTCGTTTTCCTTCTTCCTTGAGTGAGGTCTCCTTCCTCTGGAGTGGGTGGCTGGAGCTGGCAGAGGGGGTGCTGCCTGGAGCAGAGAGGGAGGCTGCATGACCCAACAGAGAGCAGAAGCAACCGGAAGTTGGTCGCCCAGCAGCCACGGCGCCCGCTCTTCTCCCATCCCTCGGCTGCTGTGCCGCACCGCTGCCCTCCTGCCTCTTGTGTCCCTGCAGAACCGCGAAATAGAAAGAGGGTTGGTTTTCAGAGCAGCTACTCTATGTAGCACAAGATGCCACAGGCCTGAGCCCACCTTGTCAGATGTAGGGAGAAGGCGATTTCTCCTGTCCCTACAAAGCAAGCTTTCCCCCAACATGAGGCTGATGGGAGTTGTAGTTCAAAACATCTGGAGGGCACCAGGTTGGGGAAGCCTGGCTATTATACCACTGTACCTTGGTTCTCGAACTTAATCCGTTCCGGGAGTCCGTTCGACTCATGAAATAGTTCGAAAAGCAAGGCACCACTTCTGATTGGCTGTCGGACGCTCGGCTTCCGAAAAACGTTAGCAAACCGGCTTCCGCTCGTGCACGTCGGGAGAATGGCTGATTTATAACATCGCTCCCGACCCCCGCGGGGAATTTTGGCGGCTGCTTTGGGAGTATGCAGCCTCCGTAACTCTCCCGGGATGACGGGAGGGGCCCCTTAACCTGTTCTGACCCTTCGGGGGGGCCTGGGCTGATAGCACCCGTGGGGGCCGGAACTCCTGGAAGCCACCCTGTTTGTGCACGAGTCCCAGAACTTGGAATTTTAATTAGGCAAAAAGTTTTGGGCATGCCTCGGACAAAGGAGTAAATAAAATATTGCTAATGGTTCCAGCCCTGAGCAGCTAAGAAGAAAACTGGAAGAAGAGATTGACTTTATAATGGTATGTGAAAGCAGGAAAGAAAGGGGGGAAGCCCTGGACCCTATGTTTGTATTGCCTCAATATTTTACTTAACACGGGCGGAACCCCCCCCCCCAAAAAAACCACTTTCACTTGGAAATAGCAAGCGGACTTTAAAGACCGAGATTGATTTTGGCAGAAAAGATCTGATTTTATATTTATAAACTGTGTGGAATTAAAAATAAGACTCTGAAAGATTTATTAGTAATGGAGGACCTCCGACTTCCGACTCTGCAAGTAATGGCGCTGCAAGAATTGAAATGGTGTGGGGAGCCCGTGAGGCAGAGCACTACTCCATAGGGAGAAGCCAGTTCTGGTTGTCTACTGAAATTACCGTATTTTTTGCTCCATAAGACGCACTTTTTTCCTCCTAAAAAGTAAGGGGAAATGTCTGTGTCTTATGGAGCGAGTGTGTGGTCCCTGGAGCTGAACTGCCCAGGGGCAAAAGCAGATCGTGCTTTTTTTTAAAAAAAAAGAGAGAGGGGGGTGTTGAAAGGAAGCCCCCTGAGCAGCTGCTCAGCAAACGATCGAGGCGAGAGATAAAGGAGAGAGATTCCAGCCCCGCCCCCTTGCAGAGGGAGGCTGTTTCCCCAGCAACATGTGACTGGCTGATTAGATTATCTGTCTGGAAACTGTAGAAATGGCTTCCTGAAGCTGCAGAACTGTGAGTTAAACCCCACAAAACAGGATTTTTTCCCTTTGCAAAGTAAGCTCAACAGCTTTGAGCTGATCCTCAAAAAATGGGGCTTTCCCCCTCTAAAAACTGGGTGCGTCCCATGGTCAGGTGCACCTTATAGAGCGAAAAATACGGTAGATTTATATTAGAGACTGGCACTCCTGGAAAGGGGTAGGTGCAAAGCAAGCGGGGGAGAGTAGCAGCGTGAAGGAGTTTGGTGAACAACAGGACGAGAAGATGGCAATGGTCGGAATGTGGCATTTGGAATTAAGAAGATCGACCTCATCCACACAGAGACATTGCTTATTATAATTTAGCCTGCTTGCTGACATATATCAGCGGCTGTGGAAATATTGGAAAGAATTTTGAAAAGCAATCGATGGAGGTGATCAGGGAAGCTCCGGTGTCCGAGGCATGGGAAGCCCATATGTAAAAAAAATTATAATAATTAGGCATAATTGGAATGTTTCTTTTAATTGGGAATTGTATAATTAATTTGGATTGTAATTTGAAATGTAATTGGGAATAATTTCAATGTGATTTGCTGTGATTTGTATTGGAAAATCTAATAAATAGATTATTTTTTAAAAAAAACCATTAGCAAACCGGAACACTCACTTCCAAGTTTGCGGCGTTCAGGAGCCGATTTGTTCGGCAGCCAAGCTGTTTGGGAACCAAGATACTACTGTATACATAAAGGAAGAGAAATAGATTGCGGGGCTTAAATGACCCATTGGGTGCCTTCCAACACTACAATTCACACACACACATATATGCATGCAAACCACTTTGTGGGTATTTTTTTAACAAGTGGTGTATATGTTTTTTGGGAAATAATGAGGCCACAATGTCAGTACAATGCAGAGCGTCAGAGGAGTGCAAGATCAACTCAGTGCTGGCGTAACTGGCTCATAACTTGTCGGAGGAAGTCCTGCTACTCCACCTGGGACTGCCAACAATTGCAGCTGCCTCTTTTTCAGAATCGCCCACAAACAGGCACGAAGGTGGGGCCTTGCCGTTTTCGAATCGCAGGGCGAAGAGGGACCCTGAGCCGCCACCTTAACGAGATGACAATACCTGTTTTGCATTTAGAATCGTAGAATTGTAGAGCGGGAAGGGTCTGCCAGGGGCCATCTAGTCCTAGTCCCAGCAATGCAGGAATCGCAGCTAAAGTATCCCTGACTGGTGGCCATCTGCTTAAAGACCTTTACAGCTGGAAAGCCTGGGAGGGACAGTGTTGCTGTGATTCCCTAGCAAACACTTTTGCATAGTGCATGCTCCTTGCTCCAACCAGGATCTTCTGCTTGGAGAGAAATGTGTTTCACGGGTCCAGCCCTTCGTCTTCTAGGCAGGGCCTCGTGCTCACAATTCTTGCATACAAGCAATTGGAAGGTGCAGAGAGTTTGGGGGCACTTAGGGGAGCTGCCTGCTACTCTGCCCTCCAGCAGAAGGGCTCTGCTTACCTCCAAAGCTCTTGCTCAAAAGTCCTTAGGTGCTGCTACTGTCGATCTGCTCTGGGACTTTGCCACGCTGATTCCTGAAACGCGCTTTCGGCTTCCAGGTGACGGCCTTTCGCGCTGCGCCTGCCGGATCGAGGATGACGCATTCAAACCTTGTGTTCTGGATCTTTGCAAAGTTGTTGATGATCAGCTCCCGTTTCAGGGAGAGGCCGACGCCCTTGGCTTTCTCCCTGGGGTGGGGAAGAGAAAGAAGGCAGAAAATACCTAAGTTGGAAGGGAGACAGCGGACGGACCTTGGGAGAGAATGGGATGGGGAAAGTGTGTACCTTTATTTAGTGTTGGTTGCATAAAATTTATACACTACTTGGTTCTGGAAAAGCCTCAGAGGCTGATGAAAAGAGCAACACGGCGAGATTATTAGCAAAAACTATTTAAATTGTTAGAAAAGCTTTAAAGCCAGCAATGACTTAAAAAACACATGGGCTTTCTAAACATTCTGGCTTGTTGTTTAGTCGTTTAGTCGTGTCCGCCTCTTCGTGACCCCCTGGACCAGAGCACACCAGACACTCCTGTCTTCCACTGCCTCCCACAGTTTGGTCAGACTCATGTTGGTAGCTTCGAGAACACTGTCCAACCATCTCATCCTCTGTCGTCCCCTTCTCCTTGTGCCCTCCATCTTTCCCAACATCAGGGTCTTTTCCAGGGAGTCTTCTCTTCTCATGAGGTGGCCAAAGTATTGGAGCCTCAGCTTCAGGATCTGTCCTTCCAGTGAGCACTCGGGGCTGATTTCCTTCAGAATGGATAGGTTTAATCTTCTTGCAGTCCATGGGACTCTCAAGAGTCTCCTCCAGCACCAGAATTCAAAAGCATCAATTCTTCGGCGATCAGCCTTCTTTATGGTCCAGCTCTCACTTCCGTACATCACTACTGGGAAAACCATAGCTTTAACTATATGGACCTTTGTCGGCAAGGTGATGGCTAGGTTTGTCATTGCTTTCCTCCCAAGAAGCAGGCGTCTTTTAATTCAGTGACTGCTGTCACCATCTGCAGTGATCATGGAACCCAAGAAAGTGAAATCTCTCACTGCCTCCATTTCTTCCCCTTCTATTTGCCAGGAGGTGATGTGACCAGTGGCCATGATCTTAGTTTTTTTGATATTGAGCTTCAGACCATATTTTGCGCTCTCCTCTTTCACCCTCATTAAAAGGTTCTTTTAGAATGTTTTCTGCGGAAGCCCAAAAGAGCACATCCCTGCTTGGCATCAATAGGCAGGGAGTTCCAGGGTGCAAGTACTAGCACACTAAAAGATGGATTTCTTACAAATGCAGAACAGGTATAATGTACACCTGTAACACTGCCAGTTCCACAGATCAACGCAGTCGAGCGGGCACCTGGATGCTTTAGTTGAGATTCCTGCATGGCCGGGGGTTGGACTAGATGTCCCTCGGGGTCCCTTCCAACTCTGATTCTGTGTGGGGTAAGGTGATCTTGCAAGTAAACTGGTCCCAAGTTATTATGGGCTTCGTATACACCTACTAAGAACATAAGGAGAGTCTGCAGAGTGAGGCCATTGGGCCACCTAGCCCAACCCTTTGATCTCAAAGTGGCTGAGCAGTTGTCCGTGGGAAGCCAGCAAGCAGGATCTGAGCCCAAGAGCCACTCTCCCCTCCTGTGGTTTCCAGCAACTGGCGCCCAGAAGCATCACTACCTCCAGCCGTGGAGACAGAGAAATAGCCATTGTGGCTGGTAAGGTAAAGGTAAAGGGACCCCTGACCATTAGGTCCAGTCGTGTCCGACTCTGGGGTTGCGGTGCTCATCTCACATTATTGGCCGAGGGAGCCGGCGTACAGCATGTGGCCAGCATGACAAAGCCGCTTCTGGCGAACCAGAGCAGCGCATGGAAACACCGTTTACCTTCCCGCTGGAGTGGTCCCTATTTATCTACTTGCACTTTGACGTGCTTTCGAACTGCTAGGTTGGCAGGAGCAGGGTCCGGGCAACGGGAGCTCACCGCGTCGCAGGGATTCGAACTGCCGACCTTCCAATCGGCAAGCCCTAGGCTCTGTGGTTTAACCCACAGCGCCACCTGGGTCTGGTGCCGTTGATAATTGGACCACCTTGAACGTGGCCAGGTGTAACAGCAGAGGCAGGTCCTCCGAAAGCCGCAGGCTGCTGCAGAAGCCACATGGAAAGGCTGGACCCCGAGCAAAGCCTCTCCTTGTGGCCCCTGAGAGTTGGGCTCATAGCGAAACCATGGAAGACCATTTCCCCTACTTCCAGTCCATGAGAGGCTGCCTTCGAGGGGAGTCAGACAGCAGCTCCATAAAGCTCAGCGTTGTCCCCTCCGACCAGCAGCAGTTGCTCTCTACAGGGTCAGAAGGGAAGGTGTTTCCAGCCCTCCCTGGAGGGGCTGCCACTGGGGACTGAACATGGCACCTTCTAAATGCAAGGCAGGTACTCTGACACTTTCAGAACCGTGGAACTGCAGAGTTGGGGGGGGGTGTCCCAAGGCCCATCTAGCCCAACCCCCTGCAGTGAAACGGACCGACTGCCAGGTCCCCCGGAAGCCGCAGGGTTTACTCACTCGGTGCGCCCCTCGCTCACTTCTCCACCTGGGTACAGTTCCGACACGAACTGGCCGTTGGCCAGCCAGTACATTATTCCGCTGTCTTCGTAGTCTGTGTAGCCCTCGCACAGGATGCGGATCTGTTTTCCTGAAGAGGAGGAGAGACCACACGGAGTCACCCGACAGGGTCCAAAAGGAAGGCCAAAGGGCCACCCCTTTGGAAGAAGTGGCCCTGGAGGACCAGGCAGATGGCGCATAGAAATACTGGGGCGCAGAGGGTAAGACTGCACACCTGTGGGGATCTGGGCAATCTTGAATGGACATTGAGAAAGCAAAGGGGGGGGGTGCATGTGTCGGCCAGACAGAAGCCCTCTTTTTTTGGGGGGGGGGAGAACACTGGGAGTGAGCACTCCAAGTCTCCTCTGCCCCCCCATTGACTGTTTTCCACATAATAATAATAATAATAATAATAATAATAATAATAATAATTTATTATTTATACCCCGCCCATCTGGCTGGGTTTCCCCAGCCACTCTTTCAACGGGCGGCTTTCAACAGAACATTAAAATACAATAATCTGTTAAACATTAAAAGCCCCCCTAAACAGGGCTGCCATCAGATGTCTTCTAAAGGTCTGGTAGTTGTTGTTCTCTTTAACCTCTGATGGGAGGGCGTTCCACAGGGCGGGTGCCACTACCGAGAAGGCCCTCTGCCTGGTTCCCTGTAACCTCGCTTCTCGCAATGAGGGAACTGCCAGAAGGCCCTCGGCACTGGACCTCAGTGTCCGGGCTGAACGGTGGGGGTGGAGACGCTCCTTCAGGTATACAGGACCGAGGCCGTTTAGGGCTTTAAAGGTCAGCACCAACACTTCCAATCCGAAGGCTTTAAATGTGCTTTATAACCTCAGGCTGCATGGTAAAAGACTGCCCCATTCAGGCAACCCACCTGCTTGCCTCCAAATTATCAGTCTTTAAGGTACCACGGGACTCCTTTAAATTTGGGGGGGGGGCTAGCAGACTCTCCCAGCTTCTCCCGCCCTCTGGAATTCAAGTTCCTAATTGCTGTCCAGATGTGGGCAAATATATAAGAGGGTGCTGGATCAGGCCAATGGCCCATCTAGTCCGGCATCCTCTTCTCACAGTGGCCAACCAGGTGCCCCGATGGGAAACACACAAGCAGGATTCAAACAGAAGAGCCCCCTCCCCTCCTGTGGTTTCCAGCGGCTGGGATTCAGAAGCATTGATTCCCATCCCCCCCCCCCCCCGCAGTGGAGCCAGAGCAAAGCCAGCCTGGCTGGGAGCCATCAATAGCCCTCTCCTCCTCCGTGAATTTGTCTAACCCCGCTTTAAATCCATTCAAGTTGGTGGCCATCGCTGCCTCCTGTGGCAGGGAGTTCCACAGTTTAACTATGAGCTTCATAAAGAAGTCTTTTCTTTTCTCTCTCCTGAGTCTTGCTGCTTGTGGGCTGCTTTATGGTACCTGCTGGATTTGAGGCAATATTCCTTGTGCAAAGAAATAATTCCCTGTAGGGGCTTTAATCCTTCTGCATATAAATATCGGGACTTCTCCAAGGAGAGGCTGGCCGATTCTTCCTGACAAGTCTTGCGCACTATACTAAGGAAGACTCGACCTGCTCCTGGTGGGTCTTGGAGGGGCAACCTTCATGTTCCTGGGAAGGGGCAAAGGTTCCCAAAACTAGGCTTCATTGGCTATCGTCCCTGCATGGACCAATAATTCCTCCACCCCCAGCACCCCTCTCAAACCGGTCTGACTTGCTTGTGCAAAGGGGGCAGGACTTACCACAGGACGGCTTCTGTGCGACAAGGTCAGAAGAGATGTGCGGCTGCACATTTGCGGCTGCATCTGAAAAGAGAAAACTCTTGAAAGAAGGAGAAGAAGATGACCTCCTAACCCCCCTGAGGTGACTGGTGGGTGGCTTCCGATGGAGAACCACGACTTGAGCTGCTTATTGTACTGCAAAGAAGAGCGCGCTTTCTGAAAGGTGCAAAGGCATCGTATGGACTCCTGAGCATGCTGGCAGACCACCCACTGCCCCTCACCGTCTGGTTCCCAAGCGCTGGCAAGGCCTGTGCCAGGAAAGCCTGTGGAACAGTCCGCTCAGGGATTTGCGGACAGTTTCTGCTAGCCTCTCCCTTCACATTTAACATCTGTGTCGAAGTTCCAGGCTCTGGTGTCGCACCCACTGGAGTCTGTGGATTAGGCCCCTGCCTCAGCCCCGCCAAAGAGCCAACAGGCTCTTTGTTCTGGGTAGAATTGTAGAGTTGGAAGGGGCACCCAAGGCTCATCCAGTCCAACCCCCTGCAAGTGGGTTGAACCACAGTTCAAGAAAGATACTGACAAGCTGGGACGTGTCCAGAGGAGGGCAACCAAAATGGTCAAAGGCCTGGAAACGATGCCTTATGAGGAACGGCTTAGGGAGCTGGGTATGTTTAGCCTGGAGAAGAGAAGGTTAAGGGGTGATATGATAGCCATGTTCAAATATATAAAAGGATGTCATATAGAGGAGGGAGAAAAGTTGTTTTCTGCTGCTCCTGAGAAGCGGACACGGAGCAATGGATTCAAACTACAGGAAAGAAGATTCCACCTAAACATTAGAAAGAACTTCCTGACAGTAAGAGCTGTTTGACAGTGGAATTTGCTGCCAAGGAGTGTGGTGGAGTCTCCTTCTTTGGAGGTCTTTAAGCAGAGGCTTGACAGCCACCTGTCAGGAATGCTTTGATGGTGTTTTCTGCTTGGCAGGGGGTTGGACTGGATGGCCCTTGGGGTCTCTTCCAACTCTAGGATTCTATGATTCTAAGGTAGGAATCTCAACTAAAGAATCCCTGGCAGATGCCCCCCACCCCCAACCTCTGCTTTAAACTCTCCAGTGAAAGAGAGTCCATCACCTTCCGAGGGAGTCCGCTCCACATTCAAACAGCTTTTACCACCAGAAAATTCTCCCTGATGTTTTGTCAGGATCTGCTTTTTTGCCCTTTGAATCCCTTGGTTCAGGTCCCACCCTCTGGAGCAACAGAAAACAGGCTTGCTCCATCTGCCCTGCGGCAGCCCTTCAGATATTTGAAGACGGCTATCACATTGCCTAGGGACGCGGGTGGCGCTGTGGTCTAAACCACAGAGCCTAGGGCTTGCTGATCAGAAGGTCGGCGGTTCGAATCCCTGCGATGGGGTGAGCTCCCGTTGCTTGGTCCCAGCTCCTGCCCACCTAGCAGTTCGAAAGCACGTCAAAGTGCAAGTAGATAAATAGGTACTGATGCAGCGGGAAGGTAAACAGCGTTTCCGTGCGCTGCTCTGGTTCGCCAGAAGCGGCTTTGTCATGCTGGCCACATGACCCGGAAGCTGTACACCGGCTCCCTCGGCCAGTAAAGCGAGATGAGCGCCGCAACCCCAGAGTTGGTCACGACTGGACCTAATGGTCAGGGGTCCCTTTACCTTTACCTTTATCACATTGCCTTTCATTCTCCAGGCTAAACATACCCAACTCCTTCAACCGTTCCTCACAGGGCTGGGTTTCCAGACCGAGATGCTGCCAAAGGTGATGGAGACCCTCTGGAAAGGTCTGGCTGTGAACACTGTGGGGCAGCTGATCCCTGACTGCTAATCCCTCACTTTTAAAAGGCCAATGATGTTTTTTTTTTGGGGGGGAGTGTTGTTAGAGGGTTATCTCCTCCCACTGGCCACTTTGCCTTACCTTGAAAGGAGGTGCCGCTGCAGATCAGGGCCAAGAGCAGGCAGCGTGCCTGGTGGCGGAGGCCTGGAAAGAGAGCGGGGGGGGGGGGGGGGAGAGAGAGAGAGACAGTTAGCATGTGCAGCCAGCAAGAGTCTCCACCCGCTCATTGATTGGCCCCGGAGCCCTGCACCCCAAGGGAGCCTCTCCCCAGCTCACAATGGGCAAAGCGCTCCTTCGCACATCGTGATCCTTGGGAACTTCCTGCTGCAGGATGCTGCTGCAATGACCACTGGCTTAGATGGCTTTGACAGGTTAAGAGAGAATGGAGGTGGTCTAGCCATTGTTAGCGGCTGCCGTGCCCAGTTGCCAAATGGCAGTGGCTGGAGCGCAGGGTGGGGCTGAGTGGCAAAAGTGCTGCTTTGAGGCATCTGAAATGCCTGCCTGCAAAGATCTGCTTCTTTGCCCGTTAGCCGCCTTATACCACAAAGGTCTCAACAAAATAAAAAAATTCCTTCCAGTAGCACCTTAGAGACCAACTAAGTTTGTTCTTGGTATGAGCTTTCGTGTGCATGCACACGAAAGCTCATACCAAGAACAAACTTAGTTGGTCTCTAAGGTGTTACTGGAAGGAATTTTTTTATTTTGTTTTGACTATGACAGACCAACACGGCTAAAGGTAAAGGTAAAGGGACCCCTGACCATTAGGTCCAGTCGTGTCCGACTCTGGGGCTGCGGCGCTAATCTTGCATTATTGGCCGAGGGAGCCGGCGTACAGCTTCCGGGTCATATGGCCAGCAGGACTAAGCCGCTTCTGGCAAACCAGAGCAGCGCACGGAAACGCCGTTTACCTTCCCGCCGGAGTGGTTCCTATTTATCTACTTGCACTTTGACATGCTTTCGAACTGCTAGGTGGGCAGGAGCAGGGACTGAGCAATGGGAGCTCACCCCGTCGCGGGGATTCGAACCGCCGACCTTCTGATCGGCAAGCCCTAGGCTCTGTGGTTTAACCCACAGCGCCACCCGCGTCCCGCCAGAGGTCCTAAGATGTAAAAAAATGCGAAAAGTGACCAAGCACTTAGTTCCCAGCAAGGGATTCCTTCCTCTCCCTCAGAGGAAGGCAGTCAGGCCAAGAGGAGCTCCGGGTATCTCCCGTCACTCTGTCCCCAAGGCCACCACTGGGCCAGCGTTACGCCCTCCACCCATTAATGGGTGTGTTTTAGCATTTTAACTTTGTATAGCACCTCGGCAGGAAGGCAAGGTGGTAGTGCAAGGAATAAATAAGTGCAGGAACATACCCTCGAACATTTCCCTGATGGAAATAGAGAATGACAATTTTACTGTTCATACCCCACACATCTTACTGGGTTACCCCAGACACTCTGGGCAGCCTCCAACATATATAAAAACACAATAAAACATTTTTTAAAAAACCCTTCCCTATACAGGATAGCCTTCAGACGGCTTGGGAGTCAGATAACTCCATACCCTCCAACATTCCTCCAATGAAAATAGGGACATCCTAAGAAAAAGTGGGACATCCCAGGATCAAATCAGAAACCGGGACGGCTTCCTCTAAATCAGAGACATCCCTGGAAAATAAGGACACTTGGAGGGTCTGCAGGAATGAACAGCTCAAGAATCCCTGACGGAGGCCCACCTCCAAAGGGGGACCATTCCACTGTTGAGCATCTCTTCCTGTCAGAAGTTTCTTCCTGCTGCTTAGTCGGAATCTGATTTCTTGCCATTTGGATCCCTTGGTTCAGATCCTTCCCTCCAGAGCAGCAGAAAACTAGCTTGCTCCATCTTCCACGTGGAAGGCATTTGAAGATGGCTCCCCTGTCTCCTCTCAGGGACCCAGGTGGCGCAGTGGTCTAAACCACAGAGCCTAGGGCTCTGATCAGAAGGTCAGTGGTTCGAATCCCCGCGACGGGGTGAGCTCCCGTTGCTCAGCCCCTTCTCCTGCCAACTTAGCAGTTTGAAAGCACGTCAAAGTGCAAGTAGATAAATAGGTATCGCTCTGGCGGGAAGGTAAACGGCGCTTCTGTGCGCTGCTCTGGTTTGCCAGAAGCGGCTTAGTCATGCTGGCCACATGAGCCGGAAGCTGTACGCTGGCTCCCTCGGCCAGTAAAGCGAGATGAACACCACAACCCCAGAGTCGGACACGACTGGACCTAATGGTCAGGGGTCCCTTTACCTTTACTCCCGTCTCCTCTCAGTCTCCTCCATTCCAGGCTCAGCACCCCCAGCTCCCTCAACTGTTCCTCACAAGGCTTGTTTTCCCTCAGAGAACTACAGTTCCCAGCACCCTTTGCAAACCCCAGTTCCCAGGATTCTTTAGGGAAGTTGTGCTTTGAAGGTGCGCAGCCTTGGTTTGAAGTGTACACAGTTACACTTCAAGAAAGAGGGAACGCTCCCCTTGGACCTGCAGGTGTTTCCTCCCTCTTTTCCGATGCCACTGAAGGGGCACGTCTGTGTGGCCGCAGATGGCGCCACTGAGGCTGCAGAGAGTGTGGCCAAGAAGCCTTGGCCGAGGCGGTGGAGGGCGGCTGGCTGCCTACCTGTGGCTGAAGACATCCTCTTCATCCTCTTCGCAAGGGGGGTGTCTTGGCGGAGGGAGAAGGAAGCGCTTTATACATCTGGTTCCTGACTCACAGGAAACCACCCACATACCCCTGCAGCCAAAACAAAACAAAACCACATTCTTCACCAAATACCGGTAGTTTAAATTGTTTAAGCATGGCCTAGAGGTACGGTACCCATTAAATCTGCAGCACCTGCGCTTAACTAAAAGCTCTTAAATAGTTCCAGGGAAACTGACAACTTCTCGTAAGACGTAGTTTATCCCTTTCCCAGCAGAACATGAGCACGAAAGCACCTGACCGTCCTGTGATTTCCAGCAACTGGCATTCGGACGCATCGCTGCCTCTGACCAGGGAGGCAGAGCAGAGCCATCCAGGCTAGGAGCCCTCCATAGCTCTCTCCTCTGTGAATTTCTTTAAGACCATCCAAGCTGGTGGCCTTCGCTGTCTCCTGTGGCAGGGAGTTCCATAGTTCAACTGCGTGCTGCGTGAAAAAGTCCTTTCTTTCCTCCGCCCTGAATCTTCAAACATTCGGCTTCTTGCGATGTCCACAAGTTTCTGGTGTTACGAGAGAGGGAGGGAAGCCTTTTCTCTCTCCTCTTTCTCCATTCCATGCATAATTTGCCAACTTCCTATCAGGTAGCCTCTTCTCTAAACTAAAAAGTCCCAAATGCTGCAACCTTTCTTCTCGGGGGAGTCCCCAGGATTCCAGTGCTGTTTTTCTAGAGAAAGAGGTGCCAGAACTCGCCCTGAATGCCTCCCTTGTTCTCTTAAAATGGCAATGGCGGAGGAGAACACCGTCTGGATCATTTCACTTGCCCTTTTCTGAAGTCCAGTTCGTTTTCTGGGCTGCATCAATAGGAGTATAGCATCTAGATCAAGGGAAGTAATAGTACCACTGTATTCCGCTCTGGTCAGACCTCACCTGGAATACTGTGTCCAGTTCTGGGCACCACAGTTCAAGAAGGATACTGACAAGCTGGAACGTGTCCAGAGGAGGGCAACCAAAATGGTCAAAGGCCTGGAAACAATGCCTTATGAGGAACGGCTTAGGGAGCTGCGTATGTTTAGCCTGGAGAAGAGAAGGTTAAGGGGTGATAGGATAGCCATGTTCAAATATATAAAAGGATGTCATACAGAGGAGGGAGAAAGGTTGTTTTCTGCTGCTCCTGAGAAGAGGACACGGAGCAATGGATTCAAACTACAAGAAAGACGATTCCACCTCAACATTAGGAAGAACTTCCTGACAGTAAGAGCTGTTTGACGGTGGAATTTGCTGCCAAGGAGTGTGGTGGAGTCTCCTTCTTTGGAGGTCTTTAAGCAGAGGCTTGACAGCCACCTGTCAGGAATGCTTGGATGGTGTTTCCTGCTTGGCAGAGGGTTGGACTGGATGGCCCTTGGGGTCTCTTCCAACTCTAGGATTCTATGATTCTATTGTTTTGTGAGTTTCGTCTGTTTCTATAAATATGTAACATCAAGGCTTGTCCTTTCTCAAAGTCTCTGCTCAAAAAGAAGGCTGAAAGAGAGTTGGGGGGGGAGGTTTCCTTGCATGATGAAGCAGGTGGGTTGCAGAGGTCCTGGGTTGCTTGTGGGATCAGCGCAGCATGTCTGCGTTCCGGCCCCTCTGCCCCCATGACGCGCCAGTGAGTCCAAAAAGGATCAGACACACCTGATGTTTCAAGGAACTCCAGGAACATTTTGTGGATTGCTGAGCCTTCAAAAGCCAACTTGGAGTTCCCCCTTTCCTGGAAGCGACAGCGCGCAACACCACTTCTGCACCTCTCAGTTTTGCTTTACATTTCCGCTGGCATTGCTAAGTCATGGGAAACCCTCCTGAAGAGACAGATTTAACTAATAATCCGAAAAATATCAGCCCTAGATTGTGCAGGGGGGAAACCCTGAACAAGCTCAGAATGAATGTCATGTCTGGTGGGAAAGACCGCTGGCTCTTACTCAACTTTTGTTCTCAGCTAGATTTAGCGCCATGTGAGCTTCTGGTGCAAAGGCTTTCTTTTTTCTCACTCACTGCCCTCCTCACCAGGAGTTCTGGTTTCGTTCTTGAGCTTCCGGACTGCAGAAAGTGCTTTTGTCCAAAATGAAGACCTTAAGTCCACAACTGACCCAAAAAAGTTGGTGGGCATTGCCATTCAAATGGTGTGAATCCAGAGGAGGAATAACCACTGGGAGGAACACAGAGAGAAGAAACGCCCAGGTGCGTCTGCATCAGTGAAACTGGACGCCTTCATCTGCCCCAGCTGCAACCAAACATGTCTCTCCCTTTTCGGTTTCTACAGCCACAGCAGGGTGCTATAACTCCCCAACGATTTGACTTGCCCCCTGAAGGCGCACTCCTTCGTTGTCTCCCAAGACAGACAGACGCCAGCAACCAGTAGTTTAAAACATAGGAAAAGGGAAAATTCTAAAACGGGTAAAAAAGAAAAATCACACCAATTTCCTAACTTTTATAGTGCAGTAGTGTGAAGTAGCTGTTGGCACAGGTTGCAATACTATGGGTTTCATTTCTTTTGTCGCCTTAATAATTAACCTCTGGGAATGTGCAGTCAACCGCCTGCCTTTGTATCCTTAACATGTCTGCATTGCTGGGTACTTAATGTCTCTGCCCAAATTGTGCCCATTGGAGCGCTCTGTCCAACCGTCTGCCCACCCACCCACCCACTGATCCTTCCTTCCTTCCTCCCCCTCCCCCTTCTGGGAAACATAGTTCAGCTGCCGCCAACAGTCACAGTGAGCTCAGCGGGTCAGTGTCTCTTCCCTTGCCTGGAGTTTCACATTCCCCTTTTAAATGCACAGCGGATAGCTGGTTGCAGGCTTGTATGAGCCTCTCACTATTAAGTTCCTGGTAAGTTCCCTTATATCCCTCTTAAAAGAATAAACACACCACCATCTTGTTTAAAGTACAGTATATAAAAGACGTTTACTCACATCATCAGTTCACAGTTGAATCCCTGAAGGCAGACTTAGTTACATGTGGATCTATCCCATATGCGGATAATCCCAGTGTCCTCTCTTGGATGAAAGCCAACAGAGCATTTCTAGATAAAAAACTGCTCCAACAACGGAGGAAGTCAGAGAGAGAGAGAGAGAGAGAGAGAGAGAGAGAGAGAGAGGTTCATGACTCATCCTTTTGTTACCTGGACAGGTTAGGTCATGCCCACCTCTAGTCACATGCAAAGGAAATATGTCCCAGCCAGTAGGAAACAGCTTTCCCCATTTGCCTCCCTACTGCAGAGGAATATTTGAGGTCATTGGGAGTCAAAATGGCTTCAGGATTGTACTGTACTATTTCAGACACATGTTTTATACACCTATGTATGTGTTTGCCTTGTGAAGTTATGAACATTTAATTTATATATTTGAGACCTTAAATTATTATAAGAGTGTGTACATCCATACAAGGAGAGACAGGGGGTCTGCTCACCCTGCAAGTCTCCGTGCCCAGACGAAAGTGTGGCAGATTCTTATCTGAGAGATGTTGCTTGCACATGATGCAGCCTTGACAGCACACTCTGAGGAAGCCCAGCATAGGTTCATCATGGCTGTTGAGAGGAGCGCAGAGAGACGAAACACTTGGTGCATCTGCATCTGTACAAACAGACACCTTCATCTGCCCCGGCTGCAACAAAACATGTCTCTCCCCATCTGTCTCTACAGCCACAGCAGGCGCTGTAACTCCCCAATGGTTTGGCTTCACTCCCAATGGTGAAGTCTCCTTCTCCATTGGCCACCGAGACAGATGGTTGAGCGACTGAATGCACCAGCATGAAGCCTGTTTAATTTATTTTTTACACTTTTGCCTGGCCCTTCTTGAAAGGAATTCAGGGTGGCGTGGGTGGTTCTTCCTATCACCAGCAGCTTTACCCTCACAATGGCCCTGTGAGGTAGGCCAGCCCAAGAGACAGGAGCTGCCCCAAGGCGGCCCAGTGAGTTCCATGGCTGAGAGCAGAATTTGCACCCAGGTGCCCTCAGTCTTGATCTACATCGGTGAGCCTTATGAGAACGCATGCCAGTTACAGGAACTGGGAAGCAAACTGACACCAGTTTGCCCGCAAAGCACAGTCACGATGAGTTTGATGAGTTAATCCAGATTCCCAGTAATTGCAATACTGATAATGATAATCTCTCTCTTCCCATTTCTCCAAAGTGCTAGGAAGCTGTGAGTGAGTCCCACAACTCCAGAAATAAGCACTGCCTAAAATAATAATAATAATGAAAACAGGAACAGGAACAAGAGGCGGTTACCCACTTTGATTCAGAGACTGGTGCTTGACCATCAGACATGCTCAGTGACTTGAACTCATGACAGATTTGAGTCAAAAAGGGCAATAATTATTCCACGGTCGAACTTTGGCCTTCAAATTAGGGAGTTGCTGCAATTTTGGTCAGCAAGGGGGCATGATCCTGAGGAGCCCACAAGTAGTTTCCATTACATGTCCTAGTGATTGTGCTTCAGTCGATCACACCACAAAATGACCAATAATAATCACAGAGTAAGTGTGAGTGTGCGTGAGACAGATTTATTTTATTAAAGTTGTATCCTGTCCTCTCCAAAGGAGCCCAGAGCAGCAAACATCAAAATGTTAAAACAATGCAACTGGAAACATCTGCAAGCAATTTAAAACCATCCAAATGGTGCCTGTGTCCCACATGGACTTCCTTGTGAAGATGTGACTAATTTCGCTTGCCCTGGGAACTAGGGGTGAACATCAGACCAAACCTGCCCCTTTGGCAAAGTGCCTGCGAGCGATTTGGGGCTCCTCTGAGGTGAGGTGCCATATGTTAGAGGGGAGGGGGCAGCAGCAGGATGCTTAAAGGCATAGCTGTCAACCCTCCCTTTTTTTGGCGGGAAACTCCCTTATTCCAATGCCGTTTCCCGCTGCTATCCCGGATTGTTGATCTCCCTTAAATTTCCTGGATTTCCAAGGAAGCAGCTCCTCTCCCTCCCTGCCGGCCAGGGAGGCTCCTCAGCTGCGTTGCTCGGCTGCCAATAAGGAGTCTGAGACCGACTGGGGGCGGAGCTTGCATGCCTTGTGCAGCCAGACCCTCACACCCAACCAGCCTGCCTGCCGTCTACGCGCTCACTCTTTCGCTCACCCGTTCGCGCGCAGCCTCTGGAGCGCAGGGTGGCGAGGCTACTTGGTGCCATTGGAGCGCCTGTGCGGCATCCCTTATTTTCAAATGCGAAAGTTCGGGAAAATCCCTTATTTTCAAATCCGAAAATTGACAGCTATGCTTAAAGGTGACAAAAACCCACTGCAATTGCAACACTTTTGGAGTGTTATAAAATTTGAAGGTGCGCACACACAGCAGATGCGCACTCCACAGAAAACCAATCCTTCACCCTTCAAAATTTAGGAAATTTTGCCTGAGAAAATTACAGCTTATTTTAGCACACAGAGCAATCCCAAAAAACCTTCTGCAGAAGGGAAATATATTGGGAGAATTTCCGCCCTCCCTTCCACAGGTGGGCGGGGTTTGCGGCACCGAGCGGGGGTCACCTGGGCGGGTGCCACCCACCTGCATAGGCTGGCCCTTTGACCCGCCCTCGGCCAGGTGGACAATGGACAGTCGGCCGGGGGTGGGGTCAAGGGCAAAATAAAAGAGGCTGAGGCCTTCAGCCAGGCCTCTTTGGTTCTTTTTCCTTCCAGGTTCACCCGCCCTCAAACCAATAATACCTATTTTTCGCTCCATAAGACACACTTTTTTCCTCCTAAAAAGTAAGGGGAAATGTCTGTGCGTCTTATGGAGCGAATGTGTGGTCCCTGGAGCTGAACTGCCCAGGGGCAAAAGCAGATTGTGCTTTTTAAAAAAAAAAAGAGAGAAGGGGGTGTTGAAAGGAAGCCCCCTGAGCAGCTGCTCAGCAAACGATCGGGGAGAGAGATAAGGGAGAGAGATTCCAGCCCCGCCCCCTTGCAGAGGGAGGCTGTTTCCCCAGCGACATGTGACTGGCTGATTAGATTATCTGTCTGGAAACTGTAGAAATGGCTTCCTGAAGCTGCAGAACTGTGAGTTAAACCCCATAAAACAGGGTTTTTTCCCTTTGCAAAGTAAGCTCAACAACTTTGAGGTGATCCTCAAAAAATGGGGCTTTTCTCCTTTGCAAAAGAAGCTGCAGAAATTTGAGCTGATTCTCAAAAAAATGGGGTGTCCTAGGTGTGTCCTATGGTCAGGTGCGCCTTATAGAGCAAAAAATACGGTAATTCTTCTCTCCCTATAGTTTCATCTGAAGGCAGCGGTCATCAAGTTAACAATGCTTTCCTTACAGCTTAACATTTTGCGTTACAGGTTAGCGGGCACTGCTGTGGTCTTATGATGGTTGCCGTATTCAGAACTGGGAAGGGATTTCCCCTGCATTGGCAGGTTTCGCCCTCCCTGCAGCATTTCGTCACAACTTTGGCGGTTTTAGGCCTTGGCAAGGTAGTCTATCATCAAGCTGAGGGGGGGGGTGCATTCATGCTCCCTTCCCATGCGGCGGTGCTTGCAGGGCCCGTTAAAAGGCAAACCGGGAGTTCCTGGCCCTAGAGCGGCGGCATGTGGGTCAAACTCCCGGACCGAGGTGAGTGGGAGGGCATGCTGTGTAAGTGTGTGCTTTGCAGTCCCCTCCCTCTGCACCTCTTCATCCTGCATATCCTCAGCCATAAGGGCTGAGAGGGTTGCCTGCCATGGTCTATGCCAAGTTTCCCACTTCTGAAGTTCAATAAAGTTGTGGCCAATTTGATCCCATACTCTGGTCTCGTGTCTCGTTCTTGGGGAAAGGGGTGGGCACCACAGACAGGGTTTCGCGTGTGTGTCCGCAAAGCTTTCCCCGATAGCTCTTTTCACTTACAAATCCTTCAGATCCTGTCTTAAGGGCATATTTGGTGTATGAATAGGATGGGCCTGCGACCTGGATTCAAGAGCTAAAGTATTTGCCATCTCAAAAGAACGGCCAGGCTACCCAGGTAATACAATCATTAAAACATTATCAGGTATCTTGGCAGAGAGAAGCCATACAGACCACCTCTTTCTGTGATGTATGTATGATGCTTTAAGGGTAGTTACAGGTAGGTAGCCGTGTTGGTCTGCCGTAGTCGAAACAAAATAAAAAATAAAAAAATTCCTTCCAGTAGCACCTTAGAGACCAACTAAGTTTGTTCTTGGTATGAGCTTTCATGTGCATGCACACGATACATATGCACACGATGCATACAAATAACAAACTTAGTTGGTCTCTAAGGTGCTTTTAGGGTAGTCTTTGCCTAAAGGGTTGGGCAATGACAAAAGTCCTGCAAACTTTGTTCTTGGTCTCCCTTACCTCCTTGCAAGGTGGGGGTGGGGACTCTATTGCAACAAAAAATGAAAGATCTGCCTTGCTTTCACGGGATCTTGCCTCCATCCATTCCCCACTGATTGATCATGGACTTGGGGACGCAGAATCCCTTGGGGAGTTGGGCAGCAGAAGCCAACCCCCAATTCTTCTACAGCAGGAGGATAGGGTCAAAACCACCCCTGCTTCTCTCTTCCTCCTCCTTGCAATCAAAATTTAGATTCCTGTATGCTCTGTGAAGGCAGGGACCTGCTGTTTTATTTCTGCTTCCGAGATATGTTAAGCACCACGTTCCAATGACGACGGAAATTTACTACAGCCCAGCGTGCTGCTATTAACTGAGTCAACATGGACATGTTTTCCCCCTGCAAAGTCAGCACAGTGTAAATGAATGTCAAAAGTCTGAGTCACAGCAAGTCATCAGAATTATTTTGCTTTATTTTCCTTTCAAGGAACCCTGACGTGTTTTCATGAACAGAGTACCATTTGAGAAAAGAAACAGGAACCCGTCCACCCGCCTCTCCCCCGACCCAAACTGCTCCGGCGCACGGTTCAGGCAAACCTTTCCTAGATGGCCCAGACACCACTGGGTTGAAACAACCATACACTGCTCAAGTGCAGAGGGACCACTTCATTTGGGGGGGGGGGGAGCATAAATAAAGCTTTGCTTTTGAGAAGGACAAGTAGGACCTGCAATAAAATGTTGCAGCACAAGGCTCCTGTTCACTGCTCCAGCCAGCCAGGGCCTCTCCCCTGATGTTCAGCTGCAAGATGAACAATTCCTTCTCGACTGTCAGGAGTGCATTGTGCATTGAAAGCAGTGTCATGCCACTTTCAAGCAGCCAGGGTTTCTCCCGGGAACTGTTGTTTGCTAAGGGCGCTGAGACTTTTTCGGAGGCCCTGTCCCCTTTGCAGAGCTACAATCCCCAAGCTTCCTGGTAACTGGAGTTGCTTAAAGTGGTGCGATCCTGCTGGCAATGCAGAGTGTGCCTATCACCACTTTTACCTACCGGTATTTCTTCAAAATGCCCCCCGCCCCCTTCTGCAAAGTTCCTCCCTGGAGACTGGCCAGAAGTCTGTTGATGGGGACTTTGCCAGGGTGCTAGCTGAGTAGGAAAGGCACTGGGGGGGGGATGGGGGATGCTCACGCTTCCCTTGCAGTAGTGGGCAGGGGGGCAAAGGTTCCCTCCTTCCCCCACCAAGATGCCTTTCCTTCAAAATGCCTTTCCTTCACGCAAGGCCCTCCCAGCCAAACAAGGAACTTCTTGGAAATACGAGGAGCAAGCAGTTCGGCAGAATTTATTCCACGTTCGTTTAGGGGAGAAAAAGAATTAAGCCACGCTATGCCTTTCAAAAGATCTTTTTGCAGAAGAGAGATCCGATTGCAAATGTCTGGTTTGTGGATTACACAGTGCAGACAAAGTCAAACCAGACCTTCTCAGTGTGAATAACTAAATATGCTTCTTTTTTGGAGTGTGTGTGTGGCATCCTTACATTACTTGACTCTCCCCAAATTGCACCGTACCTTTTTGGATAGTGAGGTCACCCCACAAGGGGTCCAGCAACACATTTTGACCCTCTGCCCCACTGGCTGCCCAACAGAACCCCCAAATACCGGCATGCATTGGGGCGAGGGAATTCTTGCAACATGCAGAATGTTATCTGCCCCCCTCGGAGCTCCCCCCGCCCCCTGTCCGACGGCCCTCTTGAAGCTTAGCACAGAACCAGGAAGGGGCTCCCAGGAAAAGTGGGGCAGGTGGGGAGAAGGAACTCCAGTTGCTGAGGAAGGTTCATTTCACCCCTTGGAGACACCTTTCGGAACAACCCTTCCTGGGATCCTTGCCAAGTGCACGAGAAGCCGGCTGCAGAAGCATTTTATGCGCTGGAAGAGGATCTCTCTCTCGCCCCAGGAAGGATTCCTCCCAATGCACTGGGACTCCCAGCATCAAAACAGTGCATAACAGGATGTTCACATGAAGATCCTACTTTTGATCAAAGGTCCAGGAAACTAGCCAGAGATGGAGGCAACCCTCAGCAGTTGCCACAGGGCAGGGGGCGAAATGCAGAGCTCGAGAGACCGCTCTCTCTCGCCCACCCACAATATACCCAACTGGCCTAGCCGCAAGAGGCGCTGCCCACAGCTTTCCCTATCCCGGGGCTGGTGGGATTTGTGATCCAAAACATCAATCAGGAGGGTCCCAGGGGCAAAGGGAGGCTGAGCGATTCCAAGGCTGGCGCCATGTCCTGCGGACTTCCTACGTCTGAAAGTCTCGCCCCAACTGCACTGGAATCGGACGGACGGTGCCATCACTCTCCCCTGGGAGCTTTGGCTTCATGGGGTGGCGCCCGGCTGCACAAGGAAGGCTTGGAGGCCAGGGGCAATTGCCCATCTCGCCCCAGGAGGGTCCAGCCCGGCCTGTTTTCCGTCACGGTGCTCCCAATATCCTGGAGAAGCTGGTTCTGGTCACCCAAAGGTGGCCGGTGGCGTGGGCAGCCAGACACAGGCTCTCTCACTGGTTCAGGGCTGGGGCACCCTTGCTGGCCACTTCCCTGCTGATCAGCACCCTATTGCACACACACAGGCCCATCCTTTCTGCGGGGCTTCTTGGGCAGGCAGTGGGAGTTCGGAAAGGCTTTCCCTCCACCAAGAGGTTCCTCTTCTCCGTAGTTTGTCATCATCGTGCTTTCGGAAGGAACACCTGCATGCGTACCCGCAGTTATGTCCAAACAGGGAAAGGACAGAGGTCGCAGGCAGAAATCGTCCTGGGGGGGTCCAAGGCGGCAAGCTTGTCCTTTTCGGGGGGCAGGGAAGAGTCGCCAAGGCAGGCCCCGATTCGCAGCTCCTGTTTGTCGAGAGCTGGCGGGCCTCGCCTCTTCCAGCGAGACATGCTCTCGTAGAAAAGGAACTCACTGTACAAAAAAAATGCCCGGCTACCAACAGGGATGTTGTAAGAGAAAAATAGTGCAAAAATACAGAGAAAGAGGAGATTTTTCTGAATCAGCCCAGGGGGTGGTTACTACTTCCAGCAAGGCAAGATATGTGAAGTTGGGAAAAGGCTGCTCCGAGCTGGAACACTCCAAGAGGGTCCTCTCCCTCCAAACAAAATGCACATTATTGCTGCTACCCCTCTCCACCCCTCCATGCCGTCCCTGGGCAGCCGGTCTCGCTTTGCCAGCCCCTCATCTGCATCAAGGTGGCAGGCAGAGACATCGCCCTCCCAGGCGTCCTTTGGACAGCCCAGCTGCATCCCACAGCCAAGTCTTGCTTCTCAGAACTGCTGCGCTGGCTAGGAGGGGACCCCAGTGCGAATCCTGCTCCCCCACAAGGGACGGGACGGGGCTGGCCGGCAAAGGGCCGAAGGTCTGGGGTTGACAGGGCTGCTGCTGTTGCGCAGATCCTCTCTGCTTATTTCTTTTGCTCTACGGCAACCATAACTAAGGACGAGCGAGTTGGGACGGCAGGGGAGGGCCCCCCCAAAAAAGGTTCGGTTTCCTTTCGCATCGGCAATAAAAAGGTTTTAAATATGCTCATTAAAATAATTCTTTTCTTTTCTCTCTTTTTTTCCTTAAAAAAAAGATTCCTCTCCCTCCCAACCCAAGCGGCGGCGACACCCCCTTTTGTGCAAAGTCCTTCCCCCCCCCAAAAAAAAATTCCAGCTGTCGCAGCAGCTGCTGAGCAAGAGGCCGCGATCCTGAGAGGTCAGTGATTCAAAACGCATCTCCTCCTTTGGGTGTCCTCAGCGCCGCCCTCCGCCACGCAGATCGGTGGGCGCAGCTCCCCAGGTGCGACCCGGACGGAGGTGGGAGGAGGGAGCCGGCGGGGGGGGGGAGAGGAGAGGGGTTACTCCAAGCCCAGGATGTAGTTGATCCCTTGGACCAGTCCGATGATGACCGGCTGCCAGGCCACCAGGTAGCGGAGCCAGTCGAGGAGCTGCCCGTACATGACGTGCGGCCGTTCCCAGCTGGGGTGGAAAGAGTTAAAAGGAAACTCAAGGTGCAAAGACCAGGTGGGCCCAAAGCGGGTGGGGTACCTGCTCCACCCGCTTAGAATTGCCCAAATTAACAAGTAATGAGTTTCAGACCTCTGCGGGTCCGAAGCTTCGGCAGCTGCGGGGAGCAGGTTCTTCAAGCAGAACGTAGTTAGGACTGTGGAACTCTCTGCCACAGGAAGCAGTGGTGGCTGCTAACCCAGAGGTTGGGACAGATTCATGGAGGAGAGGGCTGTCGATGGCTCTGCCCTGCCTCTGTGCTTCTGAACGCCAGTTGCTGGAAACCACAGGAGAGAATAGAAATAGAAATAGAATAGAAATACTTTATTGTCACTGTACCACATGTTTACAGTGAGATTAAACAGTGAAGAGAGGGCTCTTGTGGTCGGATCCTGCATGCTGGTTTCCCACAGGCTGGCCACTGGGAGAAGAGGATGCTGGACCAGATCAGAAATTGGCCTGATCCAGCAGGCTCTTCTGACGTTAAGCCCAGGGCTAGATCCCTTCCTCTCCTCCATGAATTTGCCCAGTCCTCTTTTAAAGCCATCTGGGTTGGGGGCCATCCCTGCCTCTTGTGTGAGAAGTTCCACAGATTAACTGTGTGTCCTTTCTTTTTATCTTCGTTGGATGCCCACGAGATCCGGGGTGATGACAGAGGAAACTTTTCTCTGCCTGTCCCTTGGCCAGACCATGTATCATTTCATGCACTACAGTGGTACCTTGTTTCTCAAACGCCTCGGTACTCAAACAACTTGGAACCCAAACACTGCTAACCTGGAAGTAAGTGTTCCGGTTTGCAAACTTTTTTCGGAAGCCGAACATGCTCCGTTTTGAGTGTTACACTTCCATTTTGAGTGTTACGCTGAGGTCTGTTTGTTTTCGCTATTTATTTTGCGTTTTTGTTTTTGTGTCTTCTTTGTTTAGTTTTCATGACTGTGCGGAACCCAGTTCAGCTACTGATTGATTTGATTGTGTGACTGTAGAACATTGTTTATTGCTTTCATTTTATGGATCAATGATCTCGTTGGATAGTAAAATTCATGTTAAATTGCTGTTTTAGGGGTTGTTTTTAAAAGTCTGGAACGGATTACAGTGGTACCTCTGCTTGCGAACGGGATCCGTTCCGGAGCCCCGTTCACAACATGAGCAGAACGCAACATGAAGCGCCGCGTCTGCGCATGTGCACAGCATGATTCGGCGCTTCTGCGCATGCGCGAACCGCCGAACCCGGAAGTAACCCGTTCCGGTACTTCCGGGTTCGGCGCCTTCGTATCCCGTGACGAACGCAACCCGCAGCTATCGTAACTAGAGGTATGACTGTAATCCATTTTGCATTACTTTCTATGGGAAAGCGCGCCTTGGTTTTGGAACGGACGTATGGAACGGATTAAGTTTGAGAACCAAGGTACCACTGTACTGCCCTGGCTGCAACCTCTGAGGGACTGGGCAGAAGAAGCTCCAGCCTGCGCCCAGCCATAGGCGCTTCCGACCGCCACCCGAGCCACCCTTCCTCCCCTCTCCCGCAGACCCCCTTCCTTGAAGGATACGGGTTGCTGAACATCCTCTTCAGGTCCACCTTCTCTTTGCAGTAGGGGCAGGTCTGCTTCTTCCCAACGATGCACCAGCCGCGGATGCAGAACTCGTGGAAGCTGGGAGGGGCAGCAAGTTAAGGGCAGCAGGGGGAGGAGAGAGAGGAACCAGCCACATCCATGCGCACCATGCGGACTCCGGGAGGCAGCAGAGAGATCTGGCCGAGGGAGCCAAGCGCAGAAAAGCCAAGGGCATGTTGGTCTGCTGCTGGCCGCCTGGGGGGGGGGGTCTTTCACGTTTCACCCTGTGAAATGGGGGAGAGGAGGGACAGAGAGCCCCACCCCCCAAAAATGCCCACCAGAAGCACCTGCTGCCTCGACTTGGCCCTGGCTGCAGCTGGACTTCTTGTTCACTGAGATTCCTGCATCGCAGGGGGCTGGACTAGATGACTTTATGGGCCCCTTCCAATTCTATGGTTCCAAAGGACCTGGCGCAGCTCCTGTGGTTAGGCAGAGGGCTCCAGTTGGAGAACAGCCTTTACCGAAGGTGTCATGGGCTTCGAACTCAGGACGCAAGGGAGAAATGTGCTAAGAGGAAGGCACGCTGGGCAAATCCACACCGGAATCAACTCCCGCCCGGAAACCAATGTCCCCACTGTGGAAGGACGTGTGGGTCCAGAATTGGCCCCCACAGTCACTTACAGACTCATTGTTAAAACTGTGTTTATGGAAGACAATCTTACTCGGCTACGAGGGATCGCCCAAGAAGAAGAATGGTTCCATATACATAATGTTATAAGGTGTGACCATATTTGTGATGCTGTATTATGCCGGCGGTTCGAATCCCCGCAACGGGGTGAGCTCCTGTTGCTTGGTCCCAGCTCCTGCCAACCTAGCAGTTTGAAAGCACGTCAAAGTGCAAGTAGATAAATAGGTCCCGCTCCAGCAGGAAGGTAAACGGTGTTTCTGTGCACTGCTCTGGTTCGCCAGAAGCGGCTTAGTCATGCTGGCTACATGACCTGGAAGCTGTATGCCGGCTCCCTTGGCCAATAATGCGAGATGAGCATGCAACGCCAGAGTCGGTCACGACTGGACCTAGTGGTCAGGGGTCCCTTTACCTTTATTATGCCTTTGTGATTTATTGCCTGTACGTGGATACATTCAAATGGCAGCCACTGGCTAGTTGGGCGCCCTCCTGCCTTTGAAACGGAAGCCTGCGAAAGTCATGTGGGGATATGTACATAGATTCCGGCCATGACCGGACACCGAACTGTCATAGTAACAGGGCAGACAAACAAACACACGAGGAGCCCCCAGCGCTTGTGACGGACACTTGCCAGTTTGTCACTCCTGTTTCCTCTTTCCCCAACCACAACCACACAAGGGAGCCTCAAGGGCTCTGCTGCATCACTAACCAGGACTCCGTCACAAAGCTCCAAGGCTGCGCTCAGGACTCCTGGAATCACAGCGCTGTGGAGTCGGAAAGGAACCCCGAGGGTCCTCTAGCCCACCCCCTGGAATGCAGGGCTCTTTCACCCAATGTGGGGCTCGAACCCACAACCCTGGGATTAAGAGTCTCGTGCTGTAACAACTGTGCTGCCTGGGGCTGCTGGGAGTTGTAGTCTGAAACGGCCAGAGGGTGCCATGCTGGGAAAGGCTCAAAGGCCATGATGCACAGCAGGCCCAGCCCATGGCTGTTTTATGAAGGGCCCTTTCCCCCTTTTGATTCCTCTACCAAGCAGCACAGAATCGGAAGGGGTCCCCAGAAGCCATCTAGTCCAACCCGCTACAATGCAGGAACCATGGCCGAAGAATCTTCTTCCTCGCTCTTTGCTCGCTTTCCGCTCAAACTTCTCTACGAAAGAGTGCAGAGGTACGAAATGTTTCTGGCTGAGACCAGCGGCCACGAGTCATGACATTTCAGCGCAAGCTGCAAGGAGTCTTGCTCCCCCGCCGCCCCGGCGCACGTGCAGGAAGCCACAAACCACCTCCCAGCCGCAGGGAGGCAGCGTGACAGAAACTGGGCCAGGGAACCTCCGTTCTGCTGAACAGCAGTCATGAATTTAGTCAGAGACTCAACGCTTCCCCTGGTTGCGGGGTGGGCGAACACACATAGTGATGACGGCACCCCTGCAAAGTCACGGCTTCCGAGAGAAGGGAAACCGGGGTTGGCCCTCTGAAGAATGAGAACGTCAGCACTTAGAATTGTAGAACTGTAGAGTTGGAAAGGGACGCCCAAGGGTCATCCAGTCCAACCCCCCCCCTGCAATGCAGGAATCTCAACTAGACCATCCCTGAGAGGTGGCCAGCCAACCTCTGCATAGAAACCTCCAACAGCGGACAGCCCGTGGAATCACAGAATTGTAGGGTTGGAAGGAGCCCCCAAGAAGCACCTGGTCCACCCCCCCCCCGATGCAGGAATGACAGAGAGCACCCCCACCAAAGGATACACGTGATTGCAGGACAGTCTGTATGTGTTCTCGATGATCCCTTCTTCATTGACGTCCACAAAGATCTGCTGGCCACAGACGGCACAGACACTGTCCGAGAGGTGCTTGGTGGGCATCCCTGATGCGCTGTAGAACTGCTCCGGAGGCGCCGAGAGGCCGGGAGGAAGACACAGAGGACCCGGGTGAGTGGAGGCATCTCAACTCAGGCTCCCTCCTGGGGGGAATACCAGCAAACTAGCCCCAGAGACCACCTTGGCTGCGAGTCCTCCAAGACCTGCTTCTCAGGATCTGCAGACTCACTTTAGGGGGTTTAGCTTGGGTCATGATTTAATTGTGGATATGTCCGTTTCACTGTTACTAATTTCCCGTGTCTTTATTTTTAGATCTTCCCTGGGGATTGCTTAATCTTGTTCCGTGTGCCTTCAAATGTCTTTATTTACTGCTCACAACTACTTTTGTTACGTTTTCGTAATCACGTGAACTTCTCGTGTTGCAAGCTGCCTTGAGCAGGGCTACAACTGTGGAAAAGCGGCTCAGGAATGAACCACGGTGATGACGAAGGCTGAGAGCGCAGAGTAACCACAGCCAGGTGGCAACCGCACATAAAACCTTAGCCACGGGAGGACCCCCCCCCCCATCCGAGAAGCAAGACCTCATCCAGGGAGCTGAGACTGACTGCAAAAGGGTCGGGGAGGGTGTGATACTTTGTCACCCTTTTATTGCTGTGTTAATTATTTTAGCACAGTGGTACCTTGGTTGTCAAATGGCCTGGCTCCCGAGCAAATCAGCTCCCGGACGCCGCAAACCTGGAAGTAAGTGTTCCGGTTTTCGAAATTTTTCAGAAGCCGAACGTCCAGCACGACTTCCGCTTGAAGTTCTTGCAGCCAATCAGAAGCCACGCCTCGGTTTTCAAACGGTTCCAGGAGTCGAATGGACTCCCGGAACAGATTAAGTTCGACAACCAAGGTACCACTGTATTGTTAATGTTGTTCACTACTATTTATTACAGCTGGTATGTTTCCTTCCCTGAAAAGTTTGCTATATGAAACATTCATGTGTTATATGATTCCCTCCCGCTCCCAATGGCATTCTGTATTGTGCATCTTTCTTAATGGAGACTTTTGGGTGACAAACGACTAAGAAGTTTAATAAATGAAATGAGAGAGGTTGACACGAGGGGTCCTCAAACTTTTTAAACAGGGGGCCAGTTCACTGTCCCTCAGACACTGTTGGGGGCCAGACTATAGTTTGAAAAAAATATGAACAAATTCCTATGCACACTGCACATATAATAAATTATTATTATTACAGTGGTACCTCTAGTTACGAACTTTATTCGTTCCGGAGGTCCATTCTTAACCTGAAACTGTTCTTAACTAGAGGCGTGCTTTCGCTAATGGGGCCTCCGGCTGCTGCTGTGCCACCGGCACACAATTTCCGTGCTCATCCTGGGGCAAAGTTCTCAACTCGAGGTAACTCTTCCAGATTAGCGGAGTTCGTAACCTGAAGCGTTTGTAACCTGAGGCGTTTGTAATGAGGTACCGCTGTATTATTAAGGAGGTTAAAACTTGGTACTCTGTTTCTAGTTTGATGTACCGGTAGGTGCTGTGAGTCACATGTATAACTGTTAATGCATTTTAACATGTTTCCTTTGTGCACTGTCTATTTCTGTATGCTGATAAAGAGGTGCCAGAAACGTGCTCTTTTTCATGTATTTTATTTTATTTTATAAAACCTTGTTTCAAAATAATAGCCAGAACAGACACACAACAGGAACTATTACTGATAGGTAATATATGTTACCTATACCTCACTTTTGTGGAACTCCAACGACACAGGAGTGAGATGAATAAGCGCCCAGCTATAAAGGACAATGGGAGAGGATTCTCTCCAGCAAAGTATCTGACAAAATTACAAATACCCAAATACAGACGGGCATTTACTCTTGCTAGATTTAATGTATTACCACCTGCCCTATTGCAGGGAAGATTTGCAGGTAAACCATATGCGGAAGAAGTCTGCCCCTGTGGCCTGCCGGAGGTAGAATCTGTCTCTCACGTTTTACTACGTTGTCGTTTTTACAACGACATACGTCGGGTTTTCATCGCTCCGGTTATACAAAATTCCTCAAATGAATTCCTATCTCTCAAACGCCTTGTAGAAGACACGGACCCTGAGATTACGCTGAAAGTAGCCAAATACTGTGCAGCAGCCATAAAGCTCAGAGAACAAGCGGTGTCACCGATATGAATAGGCCCCAAATGGCAATTTTTAGGCCATATTTTAGTGCCACAATTTTAATTCATATATTTTAAACGTTGCTGTATGCGTATACATATGTGTACTATTGCTGTTATGTAAATTTTAATGTATTATTTTTGTATTATTGATCTAATAAGCTGGTCTGTGACTGTAAGAATAAATTCATTCATATACCTCACTTTTATACTTCATTTCCTCTGGGTTATTTTTGATGTTGTTGTTCCTCATGCATATGACTTTCTCTGCATTGACGTTTATTTTCAGTGTTGGGGAAGTGTGGGTAGAGAGCTTTATTTTAAAGATCAACCCACCACTATTTACATGGAGATTCCCTTGTACAATAAACTTTTGTGATTCAGACTTCTTGCTAATTCTATTTGCATATGTTGCCTGTGTTTTTGGTGCTTCCCTAACTTTTAAGGTTGCCAGGCGGCCACACATGTTAAGGAGGCAACCAGCTGGCCTGAGGGGAAGGGAGGAGGGGAAGGGCTGGCGTGGAAGGGGTTCCTTCGCTGCCGTCCCACCCTCCGCCGGCTTAAAGGGGCAGCGCGCCGTTATCAATCAGCTGGCGGTAGCAACCGCGTTACCAAGGCTTTGTTACACGTGCACGCTTCTATCTCAGAGCTCTTCCTGCCCAGCCGCTTCCGAGCCTCGGGCCTTGCAAAAGGGGGGGGGGGAGGTCAGGAGCGATCTGCCGGGCGGGCTGGGCTCAGGACCCTTGTGGGCCGGATCTGGCCTACGGACCGTAGTTTGAGGACCCCTGCTCCAGATCAGGGGTAGGCAACCTAAGGCCCATGGGCCGGATGCGGCCCAATCGCCTTCTCAATCCAGCCCGCGGACGGTCTGGGAATTAGCGTGTTTTTACATGAGTAGAATGTGTCCTTTTATTTAAAATGCATCTCTGGGTTATTTGTGGGGCCTGCCTGGTGTTTTTACATGAGTAGAATGTGTGCTTTTATTTGAAATGCATCTCTGGGTTATTTGTGGGGCCTGCCTGGTGTTTTTACATGAGTAGAATGTGTCCTTTTATTTAAAATGTATCTCTGGGTTATTTGTGGGGCCTGCCTGGTGTTTTTACATGAGTAGAATGTGTGCTTTTATTTAAAATGTATCTCTGGGTTATTTGTGGGGCCTGCCTGGTGTTTTTACATGAGTAGAATGTGTGCTTTTATTTAAAATGTATCTCTGGGTTATTTGTGGGGCCTGCCTGGTGTTTTTACATGAGTAGAATGTGTGCTTTTATTTAAAATGTATCTCTGGGTTATTTGTGGGGCCTGCCTGGTGTTTTTACATGAGTAGAATGTGTCCTTTTATTTAAAATGTATCTCTGGGTTATTTGTGGGGCCTGCCTGGTGTTTTTACATGAGTAGAATGTGTGCCTTTATTTGAAATGCATCTCTGGGTTATTTGTGGGGCATAGGAATTCTGAGGGACATGGTCTGAGGGACGGTGGACCGGCCCACGGCTGAAAAAGGTTGCTGACCCCTGCTCCAGATGCTTCGGGGCTACAAATCTAATCCCCCTTGAATGTGTTGAGCGTGGCCATCATGCACACATCTCTGAATGCCTCCCTCTGGAAACCGAGGTCATGGTTTGCCCCGTGTGGCTGCACTTTGCATCCTGAGGCTATTATGAAGAGTGCTTTTCAAAGAAGCTCTCTGGCACCGACTGGTGGCCGAAGTTTGTCACAGAGGTAGTGAGAGACACCCCTCTCTTGCTGCGATCACAGGATGACCTGCCAGCTCATCCTCCTGGTACTGAGCTCAGCTGTGGCATTAAAAGCCTCCTTGCCCAGGGAAAAGCCTCCCCTCCCCCCGGTGTAAAAAACTAGTCCAACACCTGGCACTTGGTTTAGCTGAAGACCCGAGTGAAAGGCGGCTTTGATGCTCAGAATTCAGCCGCCACCCAAGCTCAGGGCAGAGCAGCCCTCAGCTGCTCACAGAAACAGGATGCTGCCCAGGAAGAGCAGCCTCAAGGCAGCTGGGGCAAGAACACCGCCAGGCACCATCATCATGCCTCTTAGCTCCCTCTTCTGTTCTTGTTCTGTGCCTTGCAAAAACCCCACCTTTCCCATTGAACTGAAACTTGATTGAGCAAAAATCTCTCTTTGGATTTTCCGGGTACCTGATAAGATCCGGCTCAGCAGGTGAGATTGGATTTTTGCAAAGCACAGCTGCAGAATGACGAGAAAAGCTCTTGAGCCCAGGGGGGAATTAATCGGGACACAATACGACCAAAATACGAGCCAAGTGAAAGTGTGGGTGAGCCCTTGGTGACCGACATCATCGGATTATAAGCAACCCCCACCCCCACTTTGTTTGTAACTTTCGGACAGAGGCACATCAATAAATTTCTAAAATTAATTGGGACCCTATCAAGGGAGCTCTACAACTATCTCTGCAGCCCATTTTTAAGGATCTGAACGTGGACATTCAGTCAAAGGACTAACTTGTGCTGTTGGATGCTGCCAGATTATCTACTGCTTGAAAGTGGGAAAGTATTACAAAACCTAAATATTTATCCCCTGCATGAATCTTACCCCTATAGTGGAGGCCATGTAGTCAGCACACATCTCGGCAAAGTCTCGCTCCAGTACTCCGTAATAGAGGCCATAGAAGAGGAGAGAAATCCCAAAGTCCATTCCATCTTCTGGCTTGATTCTATCGAGGGGAACAGCCTTTCGTAAGTCCCACACTGACAGACAGCTCAGGGAAACTGCTAGGGCCTTTACTGAACACACCACTCAGAAGCCATGCTGCAGGTCCTCTCGCGCCAGCTTAATTCCACCTTTTACGGGGGCAGAGGGAGCCTGTCTCGGGAAAACGTCTCCCTTCAGGACAAAACGCTCAGGGGCAGGCATGGTGGTTAGACTTCAAAATGAACAAACTCTCAGCGTATATGTGGATCAGCCCCTTGGGAATTGCAGCTTCCCCAGATTTTCTGGGAGTACAACCACCACCCCCTCCCCGGCGAGAGGGGCCAATGGATGGGGATGATGGGAGCCTGGGGGACTTCCAATAATAATAATAATAATAATTTTTTATTTGTACCCCGCCCATCTGGCTGGGTCTCCCCAGCCACTCTGGGTGGCCTCCAACAGATATTAAAATACATCAAAATATCACAGGTTAAAAACTTCCCTAAACAGGGCTGCCTTCAGGTATTTTCTGAATGTAGGATAGTTGTTGATCCCTTTAACCTCTGATGGGAGGGTGTTCCACAGGGTGGGTGCCACTACCGAGAAGGCCCTCTGACTGGTTCCCTGTAGCTTTGCTTCTCGCAGTGAGGGAACCGCCAGAAGGCCCTCGGCGCTGGATTCTAGCTGCGTGCTCAGGCGAACCAGGCCCTGCAGGTGCCTGGGGGGGTTTGGCTTCCTCCCAGGTCTCCAATTCCTCACTTTGCCCCGTGCTGCACTCTCTGAATGAGGCCCGATGTCTTCTGCACACCCAGCGTTTCTCAGCACTAATGCAGAATCAAGGATCTGGCACGGAACTGGTGCCCTGAACACATCAGCTAGCATTTCTTCCTTTTCGCAGAGAAAGGGGCTTGCATCTCCCAGGAGAAGAAGAAGAGTTTGGATTTGATATCCCGCTTTATCACTACCCAAAGGAGTCTCAAAGCGGCTCACATTCTCCTTTCCCTTCCTCCCCCACAACAAACACTCTGTGAGGTGAATGGGGCGGGCTGAGAGACTTCAGAGAAGTGTGACTAGCCCAAGGTCACCCAGCAGCTGCATGTGGAGGAGCGGAGACACGAACCCGGTTCACCAGATTATGAGTCCACCGCTCTTAACCACTACGCCACACTGGCTCTCCTAGAAGTCAGGAAGTAAACGTGGAGCAAGCCTTCCAGTATTTAAATGGGGAGGAGCTGCACGTCGGCCCCTGCTGGTGGCTGCTGCTTCCTATGTTCCTCTCCATTCCTCTTTGCTGTTTGTCCCCCAAAGCTGGATGATTTGGGTCTCTTTCTGGCACAGATCAGATCTGCTGACCATGTTCATGAGACAGACTGTGAGGGGCACCGAGGGTTTTGCCCAGGGCTTGTCTCTCTTCTGGGTCATGCTCAGCATCCAGACTCCCCAATTCCACAGTGAAGCAGAAGGAGGGGGCAGGAGGGAGAGTGTGGGGTCACCCCCTTGAGGCTGGGCGTCTTCTGCTGCAACTGCCCCACACCTGCTTAATTTAGGGCTGGCTTGGCTGTTTATTTGGATGATAAAAGGTGCTCTTGAGGCAGCATGAGATACAAAAGGCGCACCCTGTGAATAAAGTCGCTAAAGCGCAGGCTTCCAATGTGAGTGGAGCCCAGCAAACACATGGTGGTAATGCTTACGCACCCCAGTGGTACAGGACGAGAGGGGGTGTGAGTGAATCCTGAGCTTACAGGGTTAAAGTAGCTGCAGGAGAACGTCCCACCCCACTGGGAGGGTACAGCCGGGGATTTTCCTTTGTCCGCTGTACTGTATTGTTGTACTGTTGTATTGTACAGAGTCAGTTTCGGTTTTGACCGGAGAGAAAGCCATGGCGGCATGCTCCGGAGGAGATTGTGTTTCTGCATGTAAATAAAGCTTATTAGTAGTTAGAATCGATGGATTCCGTGTGGATTAATTGCTGGTGATACTGATGCTCCTACATCGTTATTGGGAAATGGCAAACTGAAGACGCTGCGCTATTTGTACCTGTACATGGGCCAAGGTACATCGCTCAAGCTCTGCTAGGCTGAGAGGCAAGAGGGAAGCCTGCTGGACCTAAGCCAAAGGTACTATGTTTTGCTTTGAAGGCTTTCCAGTGCTAAAAGCCATTTCAAATCCAAATCACATTCCTCTCCCCGGGATCCTTGGTCCCTATTCCTGAGACGTGCCTCTCAGATCACAGGATGACGCTGGGAAAATGTCTCCTTTTCTGATTTCTAAGCATTTCACAGGGGTAGAACAGTGCCAGGGGGATGCAGTGGTTACTGGACAACTCACAGCCCCACACCCCTCATGTCTTGCTCTGCACTGCCAGATTTGTGCCCATTCGGCTGCCCGTCCCACTTCCTCAAACTATTCTTCTGATACGCCATGTACTAAGGCGAGGGCGCATCTATGAAGAGGGCAGTTTTGGCAGTGAGTGGGGGACTTGAAAGCTAGATCTCTTGCAATGCCAACAACAGAGGGGTTCTCTCACCTGAATAATAGGTTAAGCCCAAAGAGCGTGAACATCACAGCCATGTAGCCAACAATTCCCGTGGCATAGCTGATCTTGTATATTAGCAGAAACCACTTGTACACCAACCTACGGGCAAAAGAGAGAAGCGGAAACACAGATTCAGGGCAGAGAAGAAGAGTTTGGATTTGATATCCCACTTTATCGCTACCCAAAGGAGTCTCAAAGCGGCTCACATTCTCCTTTCCCTTCCTCCCCCACAACAATAAAAAAATAAAAAAAAACAATAAAAAAATAAAAAAATTCCTTCCAGTAGCACCTTAGAGACCAACTAAGTTTGTTCTTGGTATGAGCTTTCGTGTGCATGCACACTTCTTCAGATACCCTGAAACAGAAGTCACCAGACCCTTATATATAGTGAGAGGGTGGGAGGGGTATTACTCAGAGGGGTGGTGGGAATGGGTGATTGGCTGATAGCTGTGGTAAACCTCTTGGCGACTGTTAACGACTGCAATTGGCCTTGCAGGAAAAAGCAAGGGGTGAGAAGGTTAAAAATAGCTTTGTCATGTATAATGAGATAAGAATCCAATGTCTCTATTCAGACCAGGTCTCTCCATGGTTTTAAGTTTGGTAATGAGTTGCAATTCAGCAACTTCTCTTTCCAGTCTATTTCTGAAATTCCTTTGCAATAAGACAGCTACTTTGAGATCTTGTATAGAGTGTCCTGGGAGATTGAAGTGTTCTCCTACTGGTTTCTCTGTCTTGTGATTCCTGATGTCAGATTTATGTCCATTTATCCTTTGGCGTAGGGTTTGGCCTGTTTGTCCAAGATAGAGAGCTGAAGGATACAACAAAAACTCTGTGATGTGAGTGGGGCTGAGAGACTTCAAAGAAGTGTGACTAGCCAAAGGTCACCCAGCAGCTGCAAGTGGAGGAGCGGAGACACGAACCCGGTTCCCCAGATTACGAGTCTACTGCTCTTAACCACTACACCACACTGGCTCTCACATCCCCATGAAAGTCCTTCATGGAGCACAGAGTTAAACTATGGAACCCCTTCTGGCAGGAGGCAGGGATGGCCCCCAATTTAGATGGCTTTGAAAGAGGATAAGACAAATTCACAGAGGAGGAGAGGGCTATTGATGGCTCTGCTCTGCCTCCACGGCTAGGAGCAGCAATGCTTCTGAATTTTTGGAAACTGCAGGAGGCGAGAGAGTTGCTCTAGTGCTCAAATCTTGTTTGCAGGTTTCCCTTTTGGGCGCCTGGTTGAGCGCTGAGAGAACAGGATGCTGGGCCAGATGTGCCACTGGCTCCAGCGTTCTTATGTAAGAGCCAAGAGGTCTCTGCTCACCTGGGAGTCGTCTGGACAAGAGGTTTGCGTGTTGCTCTGAACGTGACGAAAGCTGTGACGACCGAGAAGAAGACCCAGATCACCAGGAACCGCCACCAGTGCAGCTTCACTGTGAAGTAGAGGGGGACGACCCACATCTGGAAGAGGGTCACCATCTGCAGCAAGGGAAGAGAAGGAAAGAGTTCTGGGCAACCCAACTTGAGGATATCGACAAGCTGGAGCGAGTGCAGAGGACGGCGACCAAGATGATCCAGGGTCTGGAATCCAGGGTGGATAAAAATCAATGATTTTTTTAAAAAAAATCAGATTTTTTAAAATTTAAATCAGGTTTTTTTTTATTTAAATTGGATTTTTAAAATAAAATGCTTTTGGAGGAAAAATCTTTCTAAATATAGTCTTCTATTTAAGTTACATTGTAGTCCAAAGGCTATTCATCAGGAAATAAGGATTTGTTTTAAGTTTATCAAGTGTGCTAAAACTCAGTCTAAGTTTTTTTAAAAAAAATGTTTAACCACATCAGTTAACAAACATGGATACATATGCTATCATGTTATTGCTTTAGTTAAATAAATTGTTTAAATGGTTATTAAGGAAATGATTATTTTTCTCCTTCCAATAAAGTACAGCAGAAAAGTTGTCCAAATATAAACAGTTAACTTATTAAACCTCACCATAATTTCATAATTATCTGTCTATGTATTTCTAGTAGTATAACCAAATCAGTAATTTTTGATATAACTGTAAAAACTACTCTGAAAATTTATTATTCCAAAAATGAAACCTTCATATGGTTGTAAATATTAAGATTATACCAGCAAGAATGAGTCTTTCTGTAAAAAAAATAAAATTAAATCAAGTCTTACTGACTAGTGATTTAAATCGTGATTTAAATCGTGAATTAAATCAAATCCACCCTGCTGGAATCCAAGCCTTAGGAGGAACAATTGAGGGAGTTGGGGATGTTTAACCTAGAAAAGAGAAGACTGAGAGGAGATATGGTAGCCATCTTCAAATATCTCCAGGATGGAAGATGGAGCAAACTATACCACTGCCAAACATAGAATGCAAGCTGGGTTCATTCACATTTTTAGTGCTATTTGCACTGTTGTGTACTATTTGCATTGGGGTTTTTTGCTGCTTGCCCGGTGGGATACCATGTGGGTGGCGCTTCTGCCCAAAGAGAGCAGTCATAGTCACAAAGCCCAGCCCCTCCTCATCCAGCTCCATCTACAGAATGCAGCCTCGTTCCCTTTCCCACGGTGGGGCTTCCACAGGTGGCACCCCTGTGAGGAGGGTGGAGGGGTCTCGACAACATGCACCCTGGGGAGTGGGCAGCTTACGTTATAGGAGCGGAGGTGCCTCTGCTTCCACTGCACCAGGAGGAGCTGAGCCACCACCAGGGTGGCAATCAGGATGAGGACCATCTCGGCGTGCATGGCCTCGTGGCCGCGGTGCTTGGCGTGCATCCGAGCATGTTCGGCCCTGCAACGAGAGCGGAGCAAGTCAGTCTCTTGCACACTCACGGCCTTGGCAGCTCTTGCATCTCACGTAATAATAATAATAATAATAAATTTTATTTATACCCCGCCCTTCCCAGCCGAAACCGGGCTCAGGGCGGCTAACATCAATAAAATTACAATAAAGTATAAAAGAAAGAAAAAAACCGTTAATTAAAATACAGGTTAAAATACAATTTAAAATTTAAAATGCCGCTTCATTTATCGCCCATAATCAAAACCATAAGGGGAGGAAACATCAGACTGAGTCCAACCCGAAGGCCAGGCGGAACAGCTCTGTCTTGCAGGCCCTGCGGAAAGATGCCAAATCCCGCAGGGCCCTGGTCTCTTGTGACAGAGCGTTCCACCAAGTTGGGGCCAGTACTGAAAAGGCCCTGGCCCTAGTTGAGACCAGTCTAACAACCTTGTGGCTCGGGACCTCCAAAATGTTGTTATTTGTGGACCTTAAGGTCCTCTGCGGGGCATACCAGGAGAGGCGGTCCCGTAGGTACGAGGGTCCTAGGCCGCATAGGGCTTTAAAGGTCAAAACCAGCACCTTAAACCTGATCCTGTACTCCACCGGGAGCCAGTGCAGCTGGTAAAGCACTGGATGAATGTGGTCCCGCGGCAAGGACCCCGTAAGGAGCCTCACTGCGGCATTCTGCACCCGCTGGAGCACAGAGGGTGCTTGGCAGCATCATACCTGCATGGCAAACTGGACTCTGCAAAAAGACATGGAAGCGGGCGGGTGTGAGTGTGTGTGTGTGTGTGTCCTGGGCCGCAGCAAACATGGAGTTTGGTACAGTACGATTGCACACATTTAACTTGTTGCAGTTTCAACCATGCAAGGTTGGAGAGAGGCTTACTGAAACTGCACAAGTTAAATCCAAGCAAGGCAGAGAGCTGAACAGTTTTTTGTTTCTTTCTTTTTTTGCACTAGGTCAGGGTTCTTAAAATGGAGGAAGGTTCCTGAATTGGCCCCTGTAGGAAGCGAAATGCCAGACCAATATGATCTTTGGCACCTTGGACACAAACGAGGATGGAGAGGAGCTACGAAGTGAATAAAAATTACATAGAGTAAGTAGCAGATGAGTAACACTGTATTGGAAAAAAGCAATGGAAACAGGCCGGCCGGCACTATTTGTCCAGGTTGCAAAGCGGGGCGGCGCTTGGCACAGGAGGCGAGGTTGCACAGCTCAAGTGCCGGGGGCATCAGTAGCTAAGCTGAACTATGGCAGCCTCCCTCAGTCAAAGCAAGGGAGAGGAGCAGGACCCTTTTAAAGGAACCACCACCCAAAGGCATCAACTGTTTGAGGCCAGATACCCTCTTAACACAGGACCTGTCAAGTTTTAAGATAACCACAAAATAAAGGGGCAGCTCAACTCTCCTGCAAAGACTGTTGTCGGAGAAGAGGGAGGAGACAGGAGATTCTCTCGAGGGGCATATGCAAGCTGCGTAATTTTACGTTTCCACAAGTGCTTTGTGCACCAGCCATGAAAAAATCTGCACCAGGCAGGCAACTTGGCCCTTAAGGACCCAATAGAAGAGAAAACAGGTGTCATGTGACAAGTCCATGAACCTTGAAGGCAGGCAGGCAGGCAGGCAGGCTCTTCACTCACCTCCATCTCTCCTCAGGAGTCAAATGCGATAAATCAACCTGTGGGAGACAAGAACAAGCAGCTACAGCATAAGCCTGGAAGAGAGAGCGAGAGAGCAGGCGGCAATCTCTACCTTGAGCAACAACCAAGCACAAAAACTGCTCCTGGATTCCTTCACGTGCCACAGGGCAGGGTTCAAGGGACGGCCCAAGGTGTGTCTGTGCGTGCCTGCATTTAACAGATATGTGGCTACAAACCAGGGGGAGGGAGGGGCATACATACATCAAAAGGCATGTCCAGAGGAGGGGAGCTAAACCCACTCCTTCCTCATAGAATCCTAGAGTTGGAAGAGACCCCAAGGGCCATCCAGTCCAACCCCCTGCCAAGCAGGAAACACCATCAAAGCATTCCTGACAGGTGGCTGTCAAGCCTCTGCTTAAAGACCTCCAAAGAAGGAGACTCCACCACACTCCTTGGCAGCAAATTCCACTGTCGAACAGCTCTTACTGTCAGGAAGTTCTTCCTAATGTTTAGGTGGAATCTTCTTTCTTGTAGTTTGAATCCATTGCTCCGTGTCCACTTCTCTGGAGCAGCAGAAAACAACCTTTCTATCCCCTCTACATGACATCCTTTTATATATTTGAACATGGCTATCATATCACCCCTTAACCTTCTCTTCTCCAGGCTAAACATACCCAGCTCCCTAAGCCGTTCCTCATAAGGCATTGTTTCCAGGCCTTGGACCATTTTGGTTGCCCTCCTCTGGACACGTTCCAGCTTGTCAGTATCCTTCTTGAACTGTGGTGCCCAGAACTGGACACAGTATTCCAGGTGAGGTCTGACCAGAGCGGAATACAGTGGTACTATTCCTTCCCTTGATCTAGATGCTATACTCCTATTGATGCAGCCCAGAATTGCATTGGCTTTTTGAGCTGCTGCATCACACTGTTGACTCATGTCAAGTTTATGGTCTACCAAGACTCCTCGATCCTTTTCACATGTACTGCTCTCATGCCAGGTGTCACCCATCCTGTATTTGTGCCTTTCATTTTTTTTGCCCAAGTGTAGTACTTTACATTTCTCCCTGTTAAAATTCATCCTGTTTGCCTTGGCCCAATTCTCTAATCTGTTAAGGTCATTTTGAAGTGTGATCCTGTCCTCTGGGGTATTAGCCACCCCTCCCAATTTGGTGTCATCTGCAAAGTTGATCAGGATGCCCTCAAGCCCATCATCCTCAACGCTCTCCTGCTTCCAGCTCCTTGGTGGAAAGAACTCAAGCCCTCCCACCAAACACACTTTAGAGTCGGCAAGGAGCCATAACTGATTTGGCCCCCGATCTCTTTGGAATGCAAAGCAAAGTTTGATGGAGGCTTGAGGTGCTCCGCAAGTGCCAAGCGGTTTTCTTTCAAAATACTTTTCTTAAATTAAAAGTGTGAACTTAGACCCTGGAATAAAAACATGACGTTCTCTCATTCCGCATGCTAGTTACTACTGCACCCTGCACCGAGCCATGAGCCCATGAGCAGCCTTGCCCAACCTGGCGCCCTCCAGAGGGGTTGGACTACAGCTCCCATCAGCTCACACCAGCATAGGCACAAGAGGGGCTGATGGGAGTTGGAGTCTTAACACGTCTTGCAAGGTATGACATTGGTTATCCCTGCCATACATAAAATGAGCCACATCTAACTGAAATGGAGATTTCATTTCAAAACTAAGCCATTTCCACAACCCTTAAGCAATAACAGCAACAGTAAGAATAATAATTTATTATTATTTGTACCCCGCCCATCTGACTGAGTTGCCCCAGCCACGTGTTAAGCAGCGCTTCATGGAGGGATGCCAAGATCCCAGAAGGGATTTAGTGCTGCGCCAACAATATTCAATTATTCCTTCCATTCTAGGCAGATTCACATGTACTCTTTTGCCAGCACGGAATCCCAGAGAGCTCGAGACCTCATTGTCACACGCTGGTAAATGACACAGGAATACACATGTGTAACCTGATTCATCCGCTGCGTTTTCCGAGGGATCCAGGCACAGAGATCATTCAACCCCTATCTGGAAGTCTCCCTCAAGTTACCCAGAGGTAGCTGCGTTGCTGGAGCACAAAGTACTTGTGGCATCTTGAAGAATCTATTTGCTGTCGCCATGGCTTCTCTGCTTTAGTGCAAGACAGGCATAGCTATAGACAGACGTGCCATCCACCACGCCACTCACCTTTAGGACAGCCATCTCAACTCTTCAAAGCAGACAAGCATGGCTGACCTTCCGCAAACTTGGCCTCTGTGAAATGCCACTCGGTCTTCCACCCCCCCTACTGCGCTGAGAAACGTACAGAACCTTTGCGGCCCAACAGATTCCACCTGTATTGTTAGGTCACCTTCTAGGAGAGGGTAGGGAAGATTCTTAGAGAAGTGCCAAACACACACACACACACACATTCCTTGGGGGTCTCGTGGAATTTTGTCAGCACCATCTACGCCCCTCTGCACTTTTTACAGAGTAACATAACCAAAAAGGCAGGCCCCTGCCCCCAAAGAGATTACAATCTAATTTTGACTCTGGGGTTGTGTGAGAGTCTGATGGGACTCCTGTGTGTAGCTCATTGCCTCACAAGTTTCTGTGCAAGGGTTGAAGAGGATGGTCTTGGCCATGGGTAGGCAAACTAAGCCTGGGGGCCGGATCTGGCCCAATCACCTTCTAAATCCAGCCCACGGACCGTCTGGGAATCAGCGTGTTTTTACATGAATAGAATGTGTTCTTTTATTTAAAATCCATCTCTGGGTTATTTGTAGGGCATAGGAATTTGTTCTTTTTTCTCTCCAAAATACAGTCCGGCCCACCACAAGGTCTGAGGGACAGTGGACCGGCCCCCTGCTGAAAAAGTTTGCTGACCCCTGGTCTTGGCTGAAGGGAGGCAGCCGTCTCTTTTGCACAAAGGAGTTGCCTGTCTGGAGCTCAATAATTTAAAATGAGGTTGAATTATGGCCAGAAGATTATCTGGAAAGATTATACTATTTTAAAAAACACAACTTCAAGGATTTCCCAAAGGCTGGGGCCGGGGGAGACTAAACACCTTTAACAGTGAAATCTTATATATGCTGTCTCAGATTGAGTTCAGGGGACCTTACTCCCGGGTAAGCATGCAATAAGGTTTAGACTAAGTGATAATCTGAAAAGATCAAGAACCTGAAGCAAAATGCGTCCACCCAGCTACTACGCACAGTCACCTATTAGCTCCTAAAAGACCAGCAGATTTTACAGATGATACACCGTTGGGGTTCCTCCTTGTTTCTCCCTTGCAAAGCACACTCAAGATTTTTCTCTGCAATCTTCAAAAACGGAGCCATCTCCCTTTAAAACCACGAGAACCAAAAACGCTCAGAGTTTTACAACAAAGGCCTTTTGGTCATGAGAAACGTTGTACGGTCTTTAGGAGACCTGCTTTAGTCCACCTTGGCACAGAGAATTATTTTAAGGCAAGAGGTAGAATTTCAATCCACCGGTGGACATGGGCCAACTTCCGGATTCTTGCAACAAGTGCTGGACTCCGAGGACTCCTCCAGCTAGCAAGCGGGTGCATATTTAGGATCACCAGACACACCCTGAGTCATGCTCCTTAAAGGTCAGGGGACCACTAATGCCGCTTCTCGCACTGTAAATTTAAGATGCAGCCGGTGGATCGCAGGGCTGTGAATAACAAAAAAACCAGACCGAGCATCAGCCCCACCCTGGCTGTACGTGGCAACAGGTAGCCTGTGGCGGGGCTTACCTTACAGAGGGCAAAAGGACAAGCAAGGAGGAAAGAGCAGGCAAGAGCAATCCTGACTTAGGCAGCTGCTTGCAACACGAGGCGGCAGGCAGAGCATATCTTGCTGCACTCGGGGCTGTTTACTGCCACACGGGGGGGGGGGGGAAGTGGGCCAACTCTTTCGCCAACTCAGCTAATGAAGAAGGCTGATCCTGCAGCAGGATTCTCTTTGCCCAGCCAACAAGCAGGGCAGGAAAACAATCTTTTTCCATGCAAGAGGGAAAGAAGCCCAGCAACACACCCGCTCACCAGATCTCTTAATGTCCAATGAGAAGCTCTGAGGTGTGTGCAGTTATCTTTGAAGGTGCTGGAAGTGACTGCCAGCAACCTACTCAAGTAAACACGGTTTGTTGCTCAGAGGGACACATTTACATGGGCTTCCCCCGCACTGCTGTAGGTGCCCCATAGTGCCAACGTCAGAGGCAGCCGCACACGGGTCTTGCCCACATGCCCAGGGCTCGCCCTGCAAGCACTGCCACTGCCATGGATCCTCGTGCGTCCATGTTCCTTGTGTAGGAAAAGTACAGCAGAATTATTATCAGCAACTCCATCTGCAGGCAGAAATGAGGAGAAAAACACTGCATGGCTCTCCTTCCTTCCCTGTCTAACCCCAGCTTTTCTTATTAAAGCCCTTCACGGCCTAGGACCCTCGTACCTACGGGACCGCCTCTCCTGGTATGCCCCACGGAGGACCTTAAGGTCCATAAATAGCAACATTCTAGAGGTCCCGGGCCCTAAGGAAGTTAGATTAGCCTCAACCAGAGCCAGGGCCTTCTCAACACTGGCTCCAACTTGGTGGAACGCCCTGTCTTATGAGACCAGGGCCCTGCAGGATCTGATTTCTTTCTGCAGGGCCTGTAAGACAGAGCTGTTCCACCTGGCCTTTGGCTTGGAATCAACTTGATCCCCTCCCCCCTCTTTCCTTTTTTTCTCCTGAGATGGAACTCCTATTTGGGGACTTCCCTGGCATTTTTCTGGCCCATGTAGGACCAGTCTGGATAGTCAGCCTTGGTGAAGATCTGACGGTTCCTTCCCCAAATAGTTTTGATTTGAGTTTCTACTGAAATGAGGCTGCACTTTAATGTTGTTTTTTAATCTTGTTTTTAAGTTGTATTTTAATCAATTGTTTTTACATTTGGTGTTAGCTGCCCTGAGCCTGATCTTGGCTGGGGAGGGCGGGGTATAAATAAAAATTATTATTATTATTATTATTATTATTATTATTATTATTATTATTATTATTGCAGTTTGCTGACTTCTGTCTTCCTATCAGCCCCCAAATTACTGGAATATCCAAGTGTTAACAGGAGAAGGATTGCACATTCACTTATTCTGAAATATAGGGTTTCTTAATTATGCAGTTTGCAGAAGTTATGTAACTAACTTCTTGTTTCTAAAAAAGGAGAGTCCATGGAAACTTTTCCTCAAATACCACATCCTAGACTGCTCAAGAAACCAGGAGCCTCCTTTGTCTAATTTCACACTGATGTGACTGGGAGCCATCCATCTCTCCACTTTATCTTAGACGGACAAGACAGGAACTAAAAGTTTTTAAATGAACACATGCAATCTCTGCCTCACTCTCAATCTCTTGGAAAACAATCCTAGGTACGCAGAACTGAACTGAGCAATAAGGCTATCAACAGCAACCAGCCAGGATGGCAACCAGGTTTTACTGATATGCCCGACTTTTAAAAAAAACTTCCAATATGAGAGGCGGCCAGTGATGGCTGGTGCCTGCTGGTCCTGGTGAGGTGGAAGGCAGGGAGGCAAGCAGTAGGCAAAGCCTGTGCCAACGGCTTCTAGTTTTGTCCCCATCCTGCTGAGTTTCTCAAGGGCAACACTGAGACTGGCAGGCAGGGCCACCTGTTGGACCTGTTGTAAGAAGGCATGTGAAGGTTGGCGGAGGGCAGGCTGAGGTTGGTGGGGCAATGCCCCATTTGCCCTACTGGGCTGGCTCCACTAGAGGTGTGGTGTCTTTCTGAATACCAGCCACTGGGGAATCCAAGTAGAGGAAAGTGCTGCTGCCTTCATGTCCTGCCTCTGGGCTTCCCATTGGGGAGAGAGAGATTTTGTGTTTTTTCTACTGTGATTTTCTGTTGTGAACTGCCCTGAGACCTACGGGTACAGGGCAGTATACAAATTCAAATAATAATAATAATAATAATAATAATACAATTGATGATGACCTAGATGGACGCCCTTTGGTCTGATCTAGCAACCAGGCCCTTTTAAGGTTCTTTCCTTGTTACTCCTCCCCTGCCTCTGCAACATTTTTAACACTGTATGTTCCTTGGGGCAGGGACCTGCTTCTTTGCTTATGCTGCATGTTGAAGCCCCACTCATTGGCAATCACACTGTATGTGCAACAGCAACTGTAGCAGCAGCAGAAGTAGCAAGAAGGTGTGATTACCCTGGGTATTGGGCAAGGAATGTGACACTGGATTTAAAACAACAGAATTATAGAGTTGGAAGGGACTCAGAGGATCCTCTAGTAGCTCAACCCCCGGCAATGAAGGAATCACAGCTAATTTCATAGCACATCTGGAGCTCTGTGTCCTGTTCTGGGCACCCTGGTTTAAGAAGGATATTGACAAGCTGTGTGCAGAGGAGAGTGACCAAGAGGAACAAGGTTCTGGAAACCAAGCCTGATGAGGAACGGTTGAAAAAGCTGGGCATGTTTAGCCTGTAAAAGAGGAGACTGAGAGGAGATAGAAAAGCCGTCTTCAAATATCTCAAGGCCTGTCACACGGATATAATAATAATAATAATTTATTTGTATAAAAACAGAGTATGTGCTGGAGGAGGGAACAAGCTTGTTTTCTACTGTTTCAGAGGCTAGGACTGAAAGCAATGGCTTCCAGTTGCAAGAAAGGAGATTCTGACTCAATGTCAGGAAGAGCTTTCCCATGGTAAGAGCCGTTCAGCAGTGGAATGGACTCCCTCAGAAGGTGGCGGAAGCAGAGGTTGGATGGCCATCTGTCATGGATGCTTTTGCTGAGATTCCTGCCTTGCAGGGGGTTGGACTAGATGACCCTTGGGGGTCCCCTTCCGACTCTACGATTCTTTGGTCTGAGAGGAGGGACGGAGAGAGAGAGAGAGAGAGAGAGAGAGAGAGAGAGAGAGAGAAGGCAAAGGCTCGGGGTCCAGACTTGGGTGGCAACCACGACCAGGAGTGGTGCTAGGGCTTTTGGTGCCCTAGGCGAGGGGGCGGGGCACGTGACGCCATTGCGCATGACGTACGGTGCTCCGCCCCCTGCCCGCCGGGCGGCCCCGCGCCGCCGCAATTTTCGCCGCTGGTTGGGGCGGCACCGGGCGGCGGCGGGAGGCGAAGGGCAGGCTGGCCAGCGCCCCCTCCATTTTGGCGCCTCCGCCACCGCGGTTTTCGCCCCAACCTGCTCGCTCCGAGCCTCCGCCGCTGGTTGGGGCAGCGGGGGGCGGCGGGCAGGCTGGCCAGCGCGCCCCCTCCATTTTGGCGCCCTAGGCAGCTGCCTAGTTCACCTAAATGGATGCACCGGCCCTGACCACGACACTCCATAGCTGTCAACTTTCGGATTTGAAAATAAGGGATTTCCCCCCGAACTTTCGGATTTGAAAATAAGGGATGCTGCAAGGGCGGTGCAATGGCACCAAGTAGCCTCGCCACCCTGCGCTCCAGAGGCTGCGCGAGAACGGGTGAGCGAAAGAGCGAGCGCATAGATGGCAGGCAGGCTGTCTGTCTGGTTGGGCGTGAGGGTCTGGCTGCACAAGGCATGCAAGCTCCGCCCCCAGTCGGTCTCAGGCTCCTTATTGGCAGCCGAGCAACGCAGCTGAGGAGCCTCCCTGGCCGGCAGGGAGGGAGAGGAGCTGCTTCCTTTGAAATCCGGGGAATTTAAGGGAGATCAACAATCCGGGATAGCAGCGGGAAACGGCATTGGAATAAGGGAGTTTCCCGGCAAAAAAGGGAGGGTTGACAGCTATGCGAGTCCCTGGGCGACCTTGGTCCGGCCGCAGCCCAGCCTACCTGGCAGGGTTGTTGTGAGGGCAATTTGAGCTGGGGGAGGAATGGAGCTGGGGGCGAGGGGCGAGGGGGATACGCGGATCCCTCTGAGGAAGGCGAGAGGATTTGGTCTGTCAGGGGAAGGAAATGCAATGGAGAAACCAAAACGGGTAAGGTGCTACCGTTAAAAAAATAAAATAAAATAAAAGAAGGGTTTAACCGAAGAAGCGGGTGGAGGTTAAACCGAGCACTAAGTGGCAACGGCTGAGGTCCCCTGAGATTATATTTAATTAAGAAAAATAAAAATGATGCTGCTAACGATGATGGCAATAGTATTAATAGTATTAATAATAGTAATAGTAATAATAATACTACCGGCGGTTAGGATGCTGCCCCTCCCCCTCCGGAGCCCCCAACCTCCGCCCCCTGCACCCCTCCCCCCACATAGGCCCCTCCCACCGCCGCCGTGGGGCAGCAAGCCCCGCCCTCACCTCCTCCACGTCGTGGTCCAGGTGGCCCCCAACCTCCACTTCCACCACCGCCGCCATCTTGCCCCCTCTCTCTCCCTCCCCTCCAGCGCCGCGGCCAGGTGGCCCGCTCCCTTCCGCCGGAGCCCGCCAATCGCCGCCCACTGCCGGTTCCCGCTCGGCCAATCCCCCGGCGCGCGAGCCGCCGCCGGAGGGGCCGATTGGAGGAGGCCGGTCTGGGGGGGCGGGGCCGAGCTGGCCAAAGGCGCCTGTCAAAGCGGGCGAGGGAGCGTCCGACATGTCTCCGCTTCGTAAGCGGGCGCAAAAAGTCCTGTCTGGCCAGCACGGCGCTCAGGGACTAAGTCCTGGCAGGCTGCGTTTTCACAGGCATTTTCTCGCAACCGCCGCGACAGACTTCACAGGATCGCCGGGTGCTTTTTACGCTTCTCACGCGAGCAGGAAATTGATGGACGCTCCCTCGCTTCTCCCCCGCCCCTTAAATCCAGCTGGCGCGGCGCTTTCGAGGCCGGCGGGAGGAAGGACTACGGTTCCCAGCATGCTTAGCGGCCTCTCCTGTCAGAGTTCCTTATTTAAAAAAATAAGGAACAAATTTAGCGTCGTGATTCGAAACGAAGTTGGCTCTACCATGTAGTAGAAAGCATTTATTTATTTATTTATTTAGAAAACCTTTTTTTTAAAAAAAAAGTCCGTTAACGAACGATCTCGGTGACGTCACGCTGAGAGACGAGCAGCCAGCCAATCAGCGTCGAGGGTCAAGGGGCGGGCAGTATTGGCGGGAGATTGAGAAACCCCGGGAAACTAAGGAAGACGCTCCCGGGATCCCTGGGGCGGGGCGCGAGAGATCCCTTTGATTCCCTCATTTGCATACGTTGATTCCCGGGTCCCGCGGGTGCTGAGAGAAGCTCCCTCGGGAAGAGAAAGAGGTAAGTGCTGCAGTCCGGGTTGCGAAGGGTTAAATTCATTCATTCATTCATTCATTCATAAGTATTTTTACTTTTTGTATATTTTAGTTTTTCTCGTTTAGTTTTGGTTGGGTTTTTTTTGGTCTTGTCTCCCCCCCTTTTCTTTTTTCTTTTTAAATGCTATTCTATCTTAGATTTCTAAATATTTTTACTATGCACTTTGTAACATTTATCTTAGTCTAATAATATGGAATGTAAGATCAATATATCCTTTTTATATTTATTGTGTAAATTATTTTTGGGGGAAATCATTCACTCATTTTGTGGCATTTTGTTTTGGCTGCTGGGGGTACGTGGGTGGGAGGCAGGGATTTCCTGTGAGTCAGGAACCAGATGTATAAAGCGCTTCCTTCTCCCTCCGCCAAGACACCCCCCTTGCGAAGAGGATGAAGAGGATGTCTTCAGCCACAGGTAGGCAGCCAGCCGCCCTCCACCGCCTCGGCCAAGGCTTCTTGGCCACACTCTCTGCAGCCTCAGTGGCGCCATCTGCGCCCACACAGACGTGCCCCTTCAGTGGCATCGGAAAAGAGGGAGGAAACACCTGCAGGTCCAAGGGGAGCGTTCCCTCTTTCTTGAAGTGTAACTCTGTACACTTCAAACCAAGGCTGCGCACCTTCAAAGCACAACTTCCCTAAAGAATCCTGGGAACTGGGGTTTGCAAAGGGTGCTGGGAACTGTAGTTCTCTGAGGGAAACCAAGCCTTGTGAGGAACAGTTGAGGGAGCTGGGGATGCTGAGCCTGGAATGGAGGAGACTGAGAGGAGACAGGAGTAAAGGTAAAGGGACCCCTGACCGTTAAGTCCAGTCGTGTCCGACTCTGGGGTGGCAGCGCTCATCTCGCTTTATTGTCCGAGGGAGCCGGCGTACAGCTTCCGGGTCATGTGGCCAGCATGACTAAGCCACTTCTGGCGAACCAGAGCAGCGCACGGAAACGCCGTTTACCTTCCTGCCGGAGCGGTACCTATTTATCTACTTGCACTTTGACGTGCTTTCAAACTGCTAAGTTGGCAGGAGCAGGGGCTGAGCAATGGGAGCTCACTCCGTCGCCGGGATTCGAACCGCTGACCTTCTGATCAGAGCCCTAGGCTCTGTGGTTTAGACCACAGCGCCACCCGCGTCCCTGAGAGGAGACAGGAGAGCCATCTTCAAATGCCTTCCACGTGGAAGATGGAGCAAGCTAGTTTTCTGCTGCTCTGGAGGGAAGGATCTGAACCAAGGGATCCAAATGGCAAGAAATCAGATTCCGACTAAGCAGCAGGAAGAAACTTCTGACAGGAAGAGATGCTCAACAGTGGAATGGTCCCCCTTGGGAGGTAGGCCTCCGTCAGGGATTCTTGAGCTGTTCATTCCTGCAGACCCTCTAAGTGTCCTTATTTTCCAGGGATGTCTCTGATTTAGAGAAGCCGTCCCGGTTTTTGATTTGATCCCGGGATGTCCCACTTTTCCTTAGGATTTCCCTATTTTCATTTGAGGAATGTTGGAGCTCTTCATTCACAAAGAGCTACCACCTCCTGTATTTAGTGCAGTATTACATGGTTATCGTGCCTCCTTGTTTAATCCCCGCCACAACCGCCCTGCGAGGTAGGACAGGGCCGAGAGGAAGACGTGGTGTTCTTCCCACTCCACCTGCCCCAGGGTTGCAGGCATTGAGCTCTGTGGCTGAGAGGGAGGGGAGGATTCGAGTGCCCCCCCTCCCAGGTTGGGGGTGAATTGTGGCTGGGCTGCGTCCTCACCTACGGAACAGAAGCGAAGGCCCCAGGCATCTCATCCCGAGGGAGTAAGAAGCGGGGGGAAATAAACCCATCTCTCTTCCCCCCCAAACCAGGTAGGACTCATAAGCGGAAATGAAAACCTGAGCAAATGAGGGCGACTCTCTGACTCCTCGGAAATGGCTCCAGTCAAAATCAAATACGTTGTGTCTTTCACATTTCAGGTAACATCCATGTCCTTTTAAATTAAGGGAAATAGGGAGTTACGAAACAAGCTGAGCTCTAAACACCCAGTATATGACTATTTAAAAATAGTAAAAAGCTTTGAACGTTGATTTTTTTTAAAAACCCAGTTAATATCATGCCACTAACTTATCATATAACTGGCTCTTTTTGTGTTCCAAATGGTAACCAGTTGGTTTTATTATTTTACTAGCCGTGCAATGGGGAGCTCAGACCCAGAGTCTCACCACTGTTAGTTCTCGCCCTCTTCTGGCTCTAGGATCTTCTGGCATATGCCTTTTCAAATTAAGGACTATAAACTTGCAGTAAAAGAGATCTGAGCATCTTGAGATGCCAACTTCACTGCCAAATAGTGGACTGTGCAGTTCTGCAGCAATCTAGTGGGTGCAGAGGGATAAATACCGCCCTGAGAATATACAGAAGTAGAGTCGTATACTGTGCTCCTCAGTTGTTCCTTCCCGCTCCTTTTTCTGGGGCAGGATCCCAAGTCCCCGGTGGAGAACCTGCTGCTTGAAGAAGGGGTTCGACCCTGGCTCAGCTCTCCCCAGGACCAGAGCAGGCAAGTGAAAGCAGAGCTGCAGTTGGAACACGCAAGCCGCATTGGCTACATTGATGTGGGTAAGCATGTGGGAATCCCCTTCTGGGAACAAAAGGGATAAAGAGAACTTTTTATCTCTCTCTCATAACACTGGAACTTGTTGAAATCCAACGAAGCTGAATGTTCAGAGATTCAGCAAACACTAAAGTCCTTCTTCACGCAGCACAGTTGAACTGTGGAACTCCCTCCCACAGGAGACAGTGATGGCCACCAACTTGTATGGCTTTGAAAGTGGTTTAGACAAATTCATGGAGGAGAAGGCTTACCAATAGCTTTGTTGTTGTTTAGTCGTTTAGTTGTGTCCGACTCTTCGTGACCCCATGGACCAGAGCACGCCAGGCACTCCTGTCTTCCACTGCCTCCCGCAGTTTGGTCAGACTCATGTTGGTAGCTTCGAGAACACTGTCCAACCATCTCATCCTCTGTCGCCCCCTTCTCTTTGTGCCCTCCATCTTTCCCAACATCAGGGTCTTTTCCAGGGAGTCTTCTCTTCTCATGAGGTGGCCAAAGTCTTGGAGCCTTAACCTCAGGATCTGTCCTTCCAGTGAGCACCCGGGGCTGATTTCCATCAGAATGGAGAGGTTTGATCTTCTTGCAGTCCATGGGACTCTCAAGAGTCTCCTCCAGCACCAGAATTCAAAAGCATCAATTCTTTGGTGATCAGCCTTCTTTATGGTCTAGCTCTCACTTCCGTACATTACTACTGGGAAAACCATAGCTTGAACTATACGGACCTTTGTCGACAAGATGATGTCTCTGCTTTTTAAGATGCTGTCTAGGTTTGTCATTGCTTTTCTCCCAAGAAGCAGGCGTCTTCTAATTTCGTGACTGCTGTCACCATCTGAAGTGATCATGGAACCCAAGAAAGTGAAATCTCTCACTGCCTCCATTTCTTCCCCTTCTATTTGCCAGGAGATGATGTGACCAGTGGCCATGATCTTAGTTTTTTTGATGTTGAGCTTCAGACCATATTTTGCGCTCTCCTCTTTCACCCTCATTAAAAGGTTCTTTAATTCCTCCTCACTTTCTGCCATCAAGGTTGTATCATCAGCATATCTGAGGTTGTTGATATTTCTTCCGGCAATCTTAATTCCGGTTTGGGATTCATCCAGTCCAGCCTTTTGCATGATGAATTCTGCATATAAGTTAAATAAGCAGGGAGACAATATACAGCCTTGTCATACTCCTTTCCAATTTTGAACCAATCAGTTATTCCATATCCAGTTCTAACTGTAGCTTCTTGTCCCACATAGAGATTTCTCAGGAAACGGATGAGGTGATCAGGCACTCCCATTTCTTTAAGAACTTGCCATAGTTTGCTGTGGTCGACAATAGCTACCCATAGCTACTGGCCATGATTGCTGAGCTTTGCCTCTGTGGTTAGAGGCAGCAGTGCTTCTGAATGCCAGATGCTGGAAACCGCAGGAGGGGAGGTTGTTGCTCTCGTGCTTTTTATTCTGCTTGCAGGTTTCACATCACGGGCATCTGGTTGGCCCCTGTGAGAACAAGATGCTGGACTTGAAAGGCCACTGGCTTGATCCAGGAGGCCCTTCTTGTGTTCTTAAGGGCTGATGTTGTAACTGCGAGGCAGGATTAAAAGCACCTTCAATGAGGTGTTGGCATTCTGAGCAAATGTATCACAGTGTAGGTTTGTGTCCAGGTGATGGCTGGGTAGCTGAGTCCGTGGCTCTTCAAAACAGTGAAAAATTAATAAATGAGATTTTTTGAAAAAAACAAAAGGAGCAGGAGACTGGGGCAGGCTGGAGGGCTCCAAGTCTGAATGTTTATATAATAATAATAATAATAATAATAATAATAATAATAATAAATTTTTATTTATACCCCGCCCTTCCTGGTCCAAAAACCGGGCTCAGAGCGGCTAACAACAAATACAAAACAATGATTAAAAACAACTTAAAAAACAGCTAAAAACAGCATAAAAACCAAACATCAGTGGGATCACTCTGGATCTTCGACTCTGCCCATGCAACAAGGGAAAGATAGAGGACTTTATTCATTTTTTCTTTTACTGCCCTCTATATGTTACAGTTAGACCCAGGCTTTTCCTCTTAATCCCGCCGACCATCGCCCGGGACGACGACCGCATGAAATACTTATTGGTAGACGCCAACCCCCTGGGTATAAAACAGGGTGGATTTGATTTAAATCAAATTGATTTAAATCACGATTTAAATCACGATTTAAATCACTAGTCAGTAAGGCTTGATTTAAATCACTAGTCAGTAAGACTTGATTTAAATATTTTTTTTTACAGAAAGACTCATTCTTGCTGGTATAATCTTAATATTTACAACCATATGAAGGTTTCATTTTTGGAATAATAAATTTTCAGAGTAGTTTTTACAGTTATATCAAAAATTACTGATTTGGTTATACTACTAGAAATACATAGACAGATAATTATGAAATTATGGTGAGGAGTAATAAGTTAACTGTTTATATTTGGACAACTTTTCTGCTGTACTTTATTGGAAGGAGAAAAACAATCATTTCCTTAATAACCATTTAAACAATTTATTTAACTAAAACAATAACATGATAGCATATGTATCCATGTTTGTTAACTGATGTGGTTAAACATTAAAAAAAAAACTTAGACTGAGTTTTAGCACACTTGATAAACTTAAAACAAATCCTTATTTCCTGATGAATAGCCTTTGGACTACAATGTAACTTAAACAGAAGACTATATTTAGAAAGATTTTTCCTCCAAAAGCATTTTATTTTAAAAATCCGATTTAAATCAAAAAAATCCGATTTTTTTGATTTTTTTTAAAAAAAATCATTGATTTTTATCCACCCTGGTATAAAATATACCCCCTGTATATTTTACAGGCACTGAAACTCAGGGCCACCTTCTCGGCTAACTTGCCCTAGCCCTAGACCTATGTAACTTCCTGACATAGTCACTGTCGACACGCCCTGTTATTGCTTCTTATTTTATCTGTTTCATTCAGCATTATTTTATACTTAAGTTTTTTAATGTATTTGTACAAAATGTATAAAATGTATTTGTTGTATTTTATGTACATTCGCGACAGGTTTCCGCCTGGTTTCTCATTATGTGCTATGGCCACATGGCTAATGCAATAAATAATATTTGATTTGACCAGGGCTAACTGGCCAAGTTAAGGGACCCAGGTGGCGCTGTGGGTTAAACCACAGAGCCTAGGGCTTGCTGATCAGAAGATCGGAGGTTTGAATCCCCACGACGGGGGGAACTCCCGTTGCTCAGTCCCTGCTCCTGCCCACCTAGCAGTTCGAAAGCATGTCAAAGTGCAAGTAGATAAATAGGAACCGCTCTGGCGGGAAGGTAAACGGCGTTTCCGTGCGCTGCTCTGGTTTGCCAGATGCGGCTTTGTCATGCTGGCCACATGACCTGGAAGCTGTACGCCGGCTCCCTCGGCCTGTAAAGCGAGATGAGCGCCGCAACCCTAGAGTCGGACACGACTGGACCTAATGGTCAGGGGTCCCTTTACCTTTTTAACTGGCCAATTTAGTCTCGCTAGGCCAGTAGGGAGACCAGAGAAGAATTTTAGTGGGGACCCAGAAGGGTTTCTTCAGAAAAAAGGGAAGGAGAAAAAGGAATGGGGGATCAGGCTAGATTGAAGGCCAGGCGGAATAACTGTCTTACAGGCCCTTATGAACCCCGTATGAGTGCACTGCAACTCAACTAAATTGAGGGGAAAAGACAAATTTTGGACATTTGATAGTCAAAGTGGTGCAGAGCTTGATGTTCTGTTTGTGCTCTTCAGGGAACTGTGGCTCTGCCTTCCTTCAGATAGATGTGGGGCGATCCTCCTGGCCTCTAGACCAGAGCTACCTCACTCTGTTGCCCACCACAGCCTTGATGATGCCTGCTGATGCAAAGCTGGATAAGAATCGTTCTGCAGTCCGGATGTTTAAAGAAGGTAAGAAAGTCTTCAGCCATGTGGAGCCACCTGAGGACTGTAAATGGCCTGGGTTGTATTTGCCCGGCATCTGAGAGCCAGTGTGGTGTAGTGGTTAAGAGCAGTGGACTCGTAATCTGGGGAACCGGGTTCGCTTCCCCGCTCCTCCGCATGCAGCTGCTGGGTGACCTTGGGCTAGTCACACTTCTCTGAAGTCTCTCAGCCCCACTCACCTCACAGAGTGTTTGTTGTCGGGGAGGAAGGGAAAGGAGAATGTGAGCCGCTTTGAGACTCCTTTGGGTAGTGATAAAGCGGGATATCAAATCCAAACTCTTCATCTTCATCATCTCCCTGTCTGTGCCCTACAGGAGACTTCCTGGCTTCAGCTCTAGGCGAGAAGTGGGATCGTGTCAGACTCACTTGTAGCCAGCCTTTCAACAAGCGCACGCAGTTCGGTCTCTCCTTCATCCGAATCCGCACTCCGCAGGACACAGACGACAGCAAGTCGGACCCAGTCTCTATTCCTAGTCAGGTACAGATCCATGGGTCACAGATAGCTATCCTGCAATTTTACCCAGGCATGGGGGCCAAAATCCAGCAAGTAAAGAATATTGTGCACAAACTGGACATTAAAACTAGTGAAGCTGTTTGTGTATATAAATAAATAAAATAATAAAACAAAATAAAGTGTGCACAATCTCCCCATTTATTTTTATTTATTTTTCAAATTAAAATATTAACCGGGAGGCTGACAATTCTGCTGTTTGTCTGCTCAAAAACCACCCTCTCCCCCTAGGAAGTCTATAAAATTACCCATTGGAGAAAGTGAATAGAGAAAACGTTTTTTCTCACTCTCTCATAACACTAGAACTTTTCGACATCTTCAGTGAAGCTGAAGATTCAGGACAGATGAAAGAAAGTATTTTATGCATCGCGTAGTTGGATTACGGCACTTGTTCGCAGGAGGCGGTGATTGCCACCCACCCAGGTGGCTTAAAAGACGGTTAGACAAATTCAGGGGGGAGAAAGCTCTCAATGACTACTAGCCATGGTATGTTCCGCTTTCGCTGCCAGGGGCAGTAATGCTTCTAAATACCAGTTGCTGGGAATTGCAGGAGGTGAGAGTCCTGTAGTGCTCAGGTCCTGCTTGCCGGTTTCCCACAGGCATCTGGTTACGAGAACAGGATGCTGGGATTTGGCCTGATCCAGCAGGGTCTTTTTATGTTCCCTGCAATATGAAATCACTCGGGGGATTTTTGAAGGTCTACTGTTCCTAGCGGCCACCATTATTCAAAAGCACAGTGACCTTATTCTACCTTGCTTTGCCTGCCAGACACTGGCAGGGATGCCCTGCTTGTGAACATCCCTGAGGCCTTTGATTGGCAGAATACTGAGCCAGGTGGGCTGTTCTTCTAGCCCAGATTGGTCATTCTTATACTGATGAGCAAAATCTGTTGTCTGTGTTTTTTTGTATTTGAGCTGAGCTATAGAAGTGGGGGAGTGGGGGACAAAAGGAGTTTAAGTCTAGTATCTTACACAGGACTTCCTCAGTTTGCTAATTATTGATCTAATTATTGATCTCTTAAATGTTACCTTTCTTCTTTCATCTTCTTTCAACATAGGGGGGATTGTGAAGAAGGCACAGCACAGACTGTATTTTTTGAGAATTCTAAGAAAAAACCATATTCCGCAAAAGCTGCTGCTTGCCTTCTATCACTGTGCCATTGAGAGCGTGCTCACTTATGGTTTATGTGTGTGGTATGGAAGCTGCACTTCTTGGGATAGGATAGTGTTGCGAAGAATTATCAAAACAGCAGAGAGTATTATTGGCTGCTCACTCCCTACCTTAGAACGTATCTATACCATCAGGTGCCACAGAAAGGCATTAGATATATCAAGAGACCCATCACACCCTGGTCACCGTTTCTTTGAGCTCCTGCCATCGGGACAGAGATACAGAACGATGAAGGCGAGAACGAGCTGTCTCAAGAACAGTTTCTTTCCTAGAGCAATTTTGGCCTTAAATGGAAACTCTGGACTCTGAAGTCATCTTATTTTATTTGTTACGTTGTTCTGTATTGTATTGTGTTTAATTATGTGGAGTGCCTTATTTGAGTTGATATAGCAACCGAGGAGTTTCGTTGTTCCCGCGAGGGGACAATGGCAATAAAGATTTATTCTATTCTATTTGTTGCCCATAGGCTCCTTCCAAGTCCGGCAGCAGCCCATGGCTCTCCAACGCAGCCTTCTGCAGGACGTTCTTCCCAGAGGCGCCATCGTAAGTACCTGCGTGTGTTCATTCATTGCCAGTCTGCATCCATTGCTCGCATCCACCTCTGGCACAGGGCTCCCGGAAGGATGGACAGAAGGGAATGCAGGCCTCAGCCTGGAAAAATGTTAGTCTGAAAGTTCTGGAGGTCTTCAGGGAAAGGCTGGACAGTCATCCGTGTGCTTAATGTGCAATGCATTCCATTTTTGGACAGGGCAGGTTGGAGCAATAGAGAACAGACAGTCCTTTTATATAATCATAATCATAATTTATTATTTTTACCCTGCCCATCTGGCTGGGTTTCCCCAGCCACTCTGGGCGGCTTCCAACAGAATATTAAAATGTAATAGTCTAGTAAACATTAAAAGCTTCCCTAAACAGGGCTGCCTTCAGATGTCTTCTAAAAGTCTGGTAGTTTTTCTCTTTGACATCTGAAGAGAGGGTGTTCCACAGGGCAGGTGCCACCACCGAGAAGGCCCTCTGCCTGGTTCCCTGTAACTTAATAATAATAATAATAATAATTTATTATTTATACCCCGCCCATCTGGCTGGGTCTCCCCAGCCACTCTGGGCGGCTTCCAAAAGAACATCAAAATACAGCAATCTATTAAACATTAAAAGCCTCCCTAAACAGGGCTGCCTTCAGATGTCTTCTAAAGGTCTGGTAGTTGTTGTTCTCTTTGACATCTGAAGGGAGGGCGTTCCACAGGGCGGGCGCCACTACCGAGAAGGCCCTCTGCCTGGTTCCCTGTAACTTGGCTTCACGCAGCGAGGGAACCACCAGAAGGCCCTCGGCGCTGGACCTCAATGTCCGGGCTGACCGATGGGGGTGGAGACGCTCCTTCAGGTATACTGGACCGAGGCCGTTTTCCAGATTCTAACTCTGTTCTAGTAGTTCTTTTGCTCACACCTGTCTCTGTAGACCACAAACTTGACATGAGTCAACAGTGTGATGCAGCAGCTAAAAAGCCCATGCAATTCTGGGCTGCATCAATAGGAGTATAGCATCTAGATCAAGGGAAGGAATAGTACCACTGTATTCCGCTCTGGTCAGACCTCACCTGGAATACTGTGTCCAGTTCTGGGCACCCCAGTTCAAGAAGGATACTGACAAGCTGGAACGTGTCCAGAGGAGGGCAACCAAAATGGTCAAAGGCCTGGAAACGATGCCTTATGAGGAATGGCTTAGGGAGCTGGGTATGTTTAGCCTGGAGAAGAGAAGGTTAAGGGGTGATATGATAGCCATGTTCAAATATATAAAAGGATGTCCTATAGAGGAGGGAGAAAGGTTGTTTTCTGCTGCTCCAGAGAAGCGGACACGGAGCAATGGATTCAAACTACAAGAAAGAAGATTCCACCTAAACATTAGGAAGAACCTCCTGACAGTAAGAGCTGTTCGACTGTGGAATTTGCTGCCAAGGATTGTGGTGGAGTCTCCTTCTTTGGAGGTCTTTAAGCAGAGGCTTGACAGCCACCTGTCAGGAATGCTTGGATGGTGTTTCCTGCTTGGCAGGGGGTTGGACTGGATGGCCCTTGGGGTCTCTTCCAACTCTAGGATTCTATGATTCTTGGCAGCAGCATTGCTTCCAGGAAGCTGGAGTCTTGATTCTGCAGCTGTTGGGTTTCTCTTTGCAGGAGCACCAAGGAGGAAGCGGCGCTAAAAAGCCGGCTGCAGCAGCTGGACCCAGCCTCCAGCCCTGGCGCCTGTATGAGCCGCCCGGCCAGGATGGTGCTGCAGGTGGCCTGTGCCCGCAAAAGAGCCTTCCCCCTGGTGCCTGGCTCCACTCCTCCTTCTGCAGAGAGCAAAGAGGATGGGCAGAGCCAGCATGAAGCTCAGGAGCCAGTTGCGTCGCGTGAGTATTGGGGATGCGCAGGGGGCGGAGAGATGGGGACACTTCTGTCTGCTGAGAAGCTACCCCTCCAAGCACCAACATGGGGGCAGATCCACAAGGGGGAATTCAAACTATGTTTGATGGGTTGAGCTGGTCTTGTGAATATTCCAGCCCGTGACAGAGAGAGTGGCTTGAGCACCCTGCGATAAAGGTAAAGGGACCCCTGACCATTAGGTCCAGTCGTGACCGACTCTTGGGTAGCGGCGCTCATCTCGCTTTACTGGCCGAGGGAGCTGACGTACCGCTTCCAGGTCATGTGGCCAGCATGACTAAGTCACTTATGGCGAACCAGAGCAGCGCACGGAAACGCCGTTTACCTTCCCGCCAGAGCAGTACCTATTTATCTACTTGCACTTTGACGTGCTTTCGAACTGCTAGGTGGGCAGGAGCAGGGACCGAGCAACGGGAGCTCACCCCGTCGTGGGGATTCGAACCGCCGACCTTCTGATCGGCAAGCCCTAGGCTCTGTGGTTTAACCCACAGTGCCACCCGCGTCCCACCCCTGGGATAGTAACCAACAAAATCTTAAAACCTTAGACTGATTAAGCCAGATTCCTGATGGATCTGTGCTGCTGATTGGGGTTTTTTTTCCTGGATCCTTTGTTGCGACTAGAGGTGCAGGTGGCCTTTGTGGCCAGATTAGGCTTGTGGCCCAACTAGGACCCTCTCTGGACAGGGATAGCTTGACTTCAGTTATCAGGTGCGCAGCCTGGGAGTCATTTTGGACTCACAGCTGTCCATGGAGATGCAGGTCAATTCCGTGTCCAGGGCAGCTGTCTCCCAGCTCCATCTGGTACGCAGGCTGAGACCCTCACTGCCCGTGGATTGTCTTGCCAGAGTGGTGCATGCTCTGGTTATCTCCCGCTTGGACTACTGCCATGCGCTCTACGTGGGTCTACCTTTGGAGGTGACCCGGAAACTACAACTAATCCAGAACACTGCAGCTGGACTAGTGACTGGGAGCAGCTGCCAAGACCACATAACACCGGTCCTGAAAGACCTACATTGGCTCCCAGTACGTTTCCGAGCACAATTCAAAGTGTTGGTGCTGACCTTTAAAGCCCTAAACGGCCTCGGTCCAGTATACCTGAAGGAGCGTCTCCACCCCCACCGTTCAGCCCGGACACTGAGGGAGCCAGGCAGAGGGCCTTCTCGGTGGTGGTGCCCGCCCCGTGGAGGACCCTCCCACCAGATGCCAAGGAAATAAGCAGCTATCTGACTTTTAGAAGACACCTGAAGGCAGCCCTGTTTAGTGAGGTTTTTAATGACTGATGTTTTAGTGTGTTCTGATGCCACTCAGAGTGAGTCGGTGGGGTATTAATAATAATAATAATAAATAAAAAATATAATAAAAAAATCATCATCCATGCTCTGGGAACCTGATGCTTGGACTGTTGTGATGTGCTTTATGTGGTGCTGCCTTTGAAAATGGTTTGGAAGCGGGGCTTCCGGTTCTCGTGCCGGCGCAGCTAGCTGGGTCTCCGTCGTGTTGCGGGGGGGCCGGCTGTAGAACGGCTGGAGGCTTCGTCACCGCGCGACGAACCTCCGTGAAAACTTCAGACAGGGCGGTCTGAAGGCTAGGTGAGCTGGCGGTGCCCTTTCGGACCTCTCCCCACCTTCGGAAGACCCCTCCTGGGTCCAAGAAGGAAGAGCGGATTGAGGTCTGGGCACTGCGGCTCCGCGAACGGCCACTTCAGTGAAGCAGCGAAGCGGGCTGCGACGAGCGCAGAACACCTCCTTTTAAAAAGAACGGTTTTAAAAAATCAACAAAACCGTGAGTAATTGGAACAATTTTAATCAGGACTTTGTTAAAAATTTGGCCACGGGAAAGGCTGAAAAAAGGAGGTCCACCTTTCCCTTCTGTGTTACTGTTGAAGCAAGTCATCATTTATAAACGTTTAGAAGCCTTTTGTTTTAAGCTTTAGAACTTTGGTATTTGACAGCTGTCAAAAACCTCCACCGGGCACCCGGGTAGGAGGGAAAGAAAAAACTGACTGTACAATTATTTTAAGTTAAAATCGTGTGGATTAGACCCTCTGTCACCTCTGGATTGTGGATGAGCCGGGCAGTACAGGGGTTGAAGAATTTCAACAATTTGGCTACATTCTGTGACTATTGTGGTTACTGTTTCTAATTTTTGACAAGTAGATGCTTTTGCATTTGCTACAACCCTGTGGATTACAATTTATTTGACTTGGAAAGTTTCTTTCATCCTAAGAAATAGGCAGAACTGCTATTCCTTTTAAAAGTGAAACTAACATTTAAGATCAGTCTGGAATGCAAAATCCTTTGTTCCTTTGTTCCTTTGACAATCAAGTAGTGGCAGGAAGTGCCTGCTGTGAACTGACCTTGAGCAGCAGTTGTTTTGGTTACATTTAGAGATAAAGCAACAGCTGCTGTGGGAACTGTGTGAGCAATATAGAACCAACAGGAAAAGTTGTTTCCATAGCAACAGAGGCCTGGGCCTTTCAACTGAGCAGACCTTAAAAGAACATTTGAATATAATATAATAAATAAATGTCTGGAGGAGCAGGAAGAGGAGTTTCAACGAGAAGCATTACAAAAGCAACAGAAGGAGCCTCCAAGGAAAAAAGAAGACTGTCACAACAAGTGGACACTGCAGGTATGAATCAACTGCTTGAACATTTTGAGGCATTAAGGAAAGAAATTAAAGATAACAACGAAGACCTCAAACAGGACATTGCAGGAATTAAAACACAATTGGATCAAATCGGACAATTTCAACAAGATTTGGAAGCAACTAAAGAAAAGGTCAGCAAAGTTGAGTCCCAGGTCCAAATTCTGGAACAGACACACATTAGAGACCATTATAACACACAGGTATCTCTTGCTTTTATGCAAACGAGGCAGAGAGCTACCAATTTAAGACTGAGACATCTACCACAACAGGAAGGAGAAAATCTAAAAGCCTACGTAGTCAAGGTACTCGGAGAATTTTGGGGAGTGGACCAACAAAAATTGGAAAGCACCATTGTTAGAGTATACCGTTTTGGACCAAAAGACAGGAAGGACATAAAAACTGTAAATGACTGTCTAATTGAATTTCAAACAAAGAGTCAAAGAGATGAGATTTTGAAGCTCCATTACGCAAACAATCTTGAGGTCAACGCAAAGAAGGTTATCTTATACAAAGATATCCCCAAATTCTTCCTGGACTTGAGACCAAGCTACACAGATCTGACACAGGCTTTAAGCAAGAAGAAGATCAACTATAGGTGGGAATTCCCGCAAGGCCTAGCTTTTGGATACAAAGGAAGACTCATCAAAATTAAATCAAAAGAAGACAAAATCAAGTTTATACAGAACAATCTGGACGAGTTCCCCGGAATTTTAGCTGGAAGCCCAGCCCCGACACCAGAGGAAGAGGTCGAAGGAGCGGTAGGAAGAAGTGCAATATAAAAGATGGCACTGAAGATCTTAACATGGAATGTTCACGGCATGAACATTCGATCGCAGAGGAACGAGGTCTTTCACATATTAAAGAAACAGAATTTGGACATTATTTGCCTCCAAGAAACACATGTAACAAGACTGCATAGGAGAGTTTTGGAAAACAAAAGAATAGGCCTGGAATTTATATCATCAGCAAAAGTGAAGAAAAGAGGAGTAGTAATTTATGCCAAAGAGAAATACAAACCGAAATTGCAATTTAAAGATGAGGATGGAAGATTCATTGCTATAGAAATAACAGTGGAAGGCGAAAAATTTCTGATACTGGGACTGTATGCGCCAAATGATGCGAAATCGGAATTTTACAAGGAGATCCACGAAAGGCTGTTGGAATATCTGGATTACAAAATAATAGTTCTAGGTGATTTTAATGCGGTGGCTTCTACGTTACTGGACAGATCACAAAGAGTAAAGTTTACAAATGATGGAAGGCTGCCAAAAACCTTCTTTGAGATGACTGATAACCTAGACTTGATTGATGCATGGAGAACATTGAACCCAACTGATATGGAAGCAACTTTTTACAGTGAGTCAACCAAAGCCTGGAGTAGGATTGATCAAATATGGGCATCCAGGGAATTAACCCCCAGGATGCTCCAGTCTGAAATACATCCAAGGACATGCTCTGATCATAATCCAGTACAATTGGACATAAGACTAACTCCGAAGGGTTCCTTCAGATGGAGAATGGACGATTCATTGTTTAGAAATCAAATTATCTGCGAAAAAGCCCAAAAAACAGTAAAAGACTATTTTGAAATAAATCTAAATACAACAATGGAAAAAAGAATAATTTGGGACGCAAGCAAAGCGGTGATGAGAGGATTCCTAATACAACAAAAGTCAATTAAGATGAAGCTGCAAAGAGAGAAAAAGGACTTAATTTTGCAACAACTGAAGGAAAAAGAGAAACAATTGAGGACAAAACCTAAAGACACCAAATTACAAAAAGAAATAAAGCAGCTACAAGTTGAATTCTCTAAAATAATTAATAGCGAAATTGAATGGAAAATCAAAATGTTGAAGCAAAAGACTTTTGAATCAGCTAATAAATGTGGAAAATTGCTAGCGTGGCAATTGAAACAGAGGCGGAAATCGAACACCATCACGAGCATAAACATCAATGGAAATAATGTAGTGAACCCTACGGAGATAAGAAAAAACTTTGAAAAATTTTACAAACAGCTGTACAAAGAAGAAACCAAAGAAATAGATAAAATAGAGCAATTTATAGCTGAAAAAGGCCTACAGAAAATCCCGGAAAGTATGAAAGGCCCCCTAAACCACCCAATAACAACAAATGAAGTGGAAATGGCAATTAGCAATATGAAACTAGACAAAACCCCAGGACCTGACGGACTTTCAGCGAAATATTACAAAATATTGAAAGCTTGGATAACTCAACCACTAATGGAAGTATGCAATGAGATATTGAAGGGAAGAGGGGCACCGGAGTCTTGGAAAGATGCGTATATAACTCTGATACCAAAGCCAGATGTAGATCGCACATTGATGAAGAATTACAGACCTATCTCCCTCCTAAATGTGGACTACAAAATATTTGCAAATATAATGGCTAGCAGACTCAGGAAGGTTCTAAAGGAGGTTATCCACCAAGACCAAGCCGGTTTTCTACCGGAAAGACATCTAAACAATAACATAAGGAATGTGGTGGATATCCTTGAAAAATTAGAACAAAATAAGAACAGCAAAGCAATCCTGATGTTTGTGGACGCCGAAAAAGCATTTGATAACGTATCTTGGACGTTTATGAAAAAGAACCTACAACATATGGAGGTGGGGAATGGTTTCATGAATAGCATTGAAGCGATCTACACTGACCAAAAGGCAAAGATCATCGTCAACAACGTGGTATCAGACAACATCAGAATTCAGAAAGGAACAAGGCAAGGTTGCCCCTTGTCCCCATTACTGTTCATCACAGTCCTGGAGGTACTTTTAAACATGATAAGAACCAACTCAGACATTAAAGGGGTGGCGGTGGGGGCCAAAGAATATAAACTAAAAGCCTTCGCTGACGACTTAGTTTTGACATTGCAAAAACCAGACTCCAGTGCCCCAGCGGCACTGGAGGTGATACAAGACTTTGGGGAAGTAGCAGGATTTAAACTAAACAAAGCCAAAACCAAAGTTCTAGGGAAAAACCTGACTCAAAGTGAAAAAGAAAATCTGGAAAAAGAAACAGGCCTGCAACTTACAAATAAAGTAAAATATCTGGGCATCAACTTAAGAGCGAAAAATCAAAACTTATTTAAGGACAACTATGAAAAAGTATGGAATGAAATAAAGAAGGATTTGGAGATCTGGAATAATTTAAAATTGTCCTTGATGGGCCGAATAGCAGTAATAAAGATGAATGTGCTGCCTAAATTGCTATTTCTCTTCCAGGCAATTCCAATACTTGATAAAATGGAACCTTTCAAGAAGTGGCAGAAGACCTTATCAAGATTCGTCTGGCAGGGGAAAAAACCCAGAATTAAATTTAAGATATTGACAGATGACAAGAAAAGAGGGGGATTTTCCCTGCCGGAATTAAGTATATACTTTGAAGCGGCGGCCTTCTGCTGGCTGAAAGATTGGTTCCTACTAGAAAACACAGACATTTTGGACCTGGAAGGACATGATAACAAATTTGGATGGCATGCATATTTATGGTATGACAAGATAAAAGCTCATCAAGGATTTAAAAATCATATAATAAGAAAGGCTCTTTTTAGAGTCTGGATGAAATATAAGGATCTCCTAGAAAAGAAAACGCCCAGATGGTTGTCACCAGCAGAAGCAAAGGCCCACAAAAGAGTAAATGCGGAAGAAAAATGGTTAAAATATTCCGAGATGTTAATATACGAAGGAGAGCAAGTCAGGTTGAAACCCATGGAACAATTGAGAGGAAGGATTCGAGATTGGTTACAATATCATCAGATTAATGAACTCTTCAAACAGGACAAAAAGATTGGCTTTCAGGTGGAAAAGTCAAAATTGGAAACAGAACTGTTAGAACCGAAGATTAAGACCTTGTCAAGAATGTATAATCTGCTGCTGGAGTGGCATACGCAAGATGAGTTAGTTAAATCTGCAATGATAGACTGGGCAAAAGATGTTGGACATAACATCATGATGGCTGACTGGGAAAGACTTTGGAGAACTGGTATGAAATTCACAGCATGTACTTTGTTAAGAGAAAATATAATGAAAATGATTTACAGATGGTACCTGACCCCAGTGAAGCTGGCAAAATTCTATCATCTGCAGGACAATAAATGTTGGAAATGTGGTGGCGTGGAAGGAACATTTTACCATATGTGGTGGACATGCCCAAGGTTGAAGGCCTTCTGGGAGATGATATATAATGAGTTAAAGAAGGTGTTTAAAAACACATTTTTGAAGAAACCAGAGGCCTTCCTCCTTGGAATGGTTCACCAAGTGTTACCAAAAGAAGACCACACATTGTTTATGTATGCCACGACAGCAGCAAGAATCCTTATTGCGAAATATTGGAAGACAAAGGACTTACCGACACTGGAAGAATGGCAGATGAAGGTGATGGACTATATGGAAACCGCTGAGCTGACCGGACGAATCCGCGACCAGAGGGACGACGCAGTGGAAGAGGAATGGAGAAAGTTTAAAGACTATCTTAAAAAATATTATAAAGTACAGAATTAAAATAAATAGAAATGCCAATGTATAAAAATAGTTTATAAAAGACCAATATAGTGAATAATAGGGTAGATATATTATTGAAATAAGTGTTAAAGAATATTGAATTCCAATTTTTTGTTTTTTTTATATATAAATATATGCTAGAAAACACAAGAGGATTGGAAAGATTTGAAAGTTATATTAGACTTAAAGTATGATTTTAAAATAAGATAAAATGTAGTAGAAATGATAAGATTAAGTATTAAGAAATTGCTAGTAGACAATAGATAAGGAAAATTGACATAGAAGGAGAGGATGGAGGAAGTTAGAAGAGAATGTTAAGGATATAGGATAAGAATATTAATATATGTAAGGTAGTGTAGTGTTTTAGTGTTAGTTTTAGTATAGTTTATTTGTATGTGTGTATGTTTTATTGTTTGTTTGTTTGTTTGTTTGTCTATAAAAAATAAAAATTATTATCAAGAAAATGGTTTGGAAGCATCACTTGGTGCCTAAGCCACGGAAGTGAAACATAGACCTGCCTCACAGCCTACTAAGACCCACTAGAGGGAGGAAGAGAAGCATTATAGAGTCTCTGGCCAGTCAGTTCTTCCCTGCTGTCTTCTAGCTGCAAAGTAGATCAGCTACAATCTTATCCTGCCTGCAAAGATGAAAATAATTTAGACTGTTTAGCTTGGAAGGACAAAAAGGTGTGGGGGGGGGGGACAATAACACTCTCCAAACAGGGTGGCATGGATGAGGTTATTCTGTTTTCATCCTCACAGTAACCCTGTAAATAAAAAAATTCCTTCCAGTAGCACCTTAGAGACCAACTAAGTTTGTTCTTGGTATGAGCTTTCGTGTGCATGCACACTTCTTCAGATACACTGAAACAGAAGTCACCAGACCCTTATATATAGTGAGAGGGTGGGGAGGGGTATTACTCAGAAGGGGGGTGGGAATGGGTGATAGGCTGATAGCCCTCCCACCCTCTCACTACATATAAGGGTCTGGTGACTTCTGTTTCAGTGTATCTGAAGAAGTGTGCATGCACACGAAAGCTCATACCAAGAACAAACTTAGTTGGTCTCTAAGGTGCTACTGGAAGGAATTTTTTTATTTTTTATTTTGTTTTGACTATGACAGACCAACACGGCTACCTACCTGTAACAGTAACCCTGTACAGGTTGGTCTGTCGACAAAACAAGATGTAATGCAGGTGGCCTGTGAATAGCGCCTTCCACTAAAACAGCGCAGGAGGGAGTGTTTGTTTGTTTTTTAAAGCCTCCCTGAATGCCGTAGCCCTGAGCATACTCCCCCCCCCACCGTCCCCCTTTGTTTCCATCTCTCTCTGAGACAGCCAGTGTGGTGTAGTGGTTAAGAGCGGTGGACTCATAATCTGGTGAACCGGGTTCGCGTCTCCGCTCCTCCACATGCAGCTGCTGGGTGACCTTGGGCTAGTCCCACTTCTCTGAAGTCTCTCAGCCTCACTCACCTCACAGGGTGTTTGTTGTGGGGGAGGAAGGGAAAGGAGAATGTGAGCCGCTTTGAGACTCCTTCGGGTAGTGATAAAGTGGGATATCAAAATCTAAACTCTTCTCTTCTTCTTCTCTGTGGGATCTCATTTGCTGTGAAGCAGTCAACCTCACAGGTGAGTCTTACCAGACACACCTGCCCTGCATGACTAATGTTGCCGACTCGGTTCATCTTGCAGGGCCCAAGCAGGAATCGTCTGCCAGAAGAGGGGGCACGAAAACAAGGCGAAGACGGGCCCCATGCAGCAACCTGATGAGGTGATTTGGCCGTGTGGGGCATTTCCTTCCGGTTCAGTCCCCGTCAGCTGCCCTCCAGATGCAGCTCAGGGTTCAAGGTGGTGGTTTTCCAGAGCAAATCTGTGGCCGTCACTTCATCCTGCAGCTTCTGTTAACCCAGCAAAAACAGATAACCTTTCAGGATTCCCAGAGGGCGCGATACTGGTGGAGTGACCTGAATGCAGCCTGTTATAATGTGGGAAATGAATGCAGTCTGATTTGTTACCATATATTCTGGCATACAAGACGACTGGGCGTATAAGATGACCCCCAACTTTTCCTGTTAAAATATAGAGTTTGGGATATACTCGCCTGAGGACAGCAGTGAAGCGAAATAGTATCCTTGTATCCTAGGTACTTCCTCCATCTCTGCCTCTCAGATCTCACTCCGGAAAGGGGGAAAGGACTGGGAGTAGAGGGGTTGGGGTTGGTGGAGGACCAAAGAGAAGACTTCTGAGTATTCCCCGCACCACCACGCGCAAGGAAGGAGGGAGGAGGGAACTTGCAGAGAAATTAAGGCAGGAATTTGTGCAGGATTTTTGGCGTTTCGAGAGCAATGGGTGGTGCTTTTTTCTTTTTGGAATGAGGCTATTAAGCGCGAGAGCAAGCGGCTGGTCCTTTTCTATGTGGGGCCTTGTTTGCAGACGTGTGTGTGTGAGAGAGAGGCGCATTGAATGGACTTGGAAATGGAGAGGCAGAGATCAGCCAGCAGGGAGGGGCGGGGGAAGGAGCCGAGGTGGGGGGAGGCTTCAGAGTAAGAGTCTCACTGGCTGAACGACTAAAAGGCAAGAAAGATCAGCTTGAGGGTTATCGATCTGAGCGTGCTCCCCCCCACCTGCCACTCCAACCAGTAGGTTCCTGCCCTTTCTCGTGCCCTCCCAGCGCAGTGGATCAGAGCAGGGTTAGGTTTGCCCAAGAGCAGGGCTGGGGTTGGTGCCATATAGAGGATTCTAAGTGTGGGCTTTCCCTCCCTACCTGGCGTTTCTGCGAGGGTGAGAGACAGAGACAGGGTGTTTATAGTGTGTTGACCCGCTGTATAAGACGACCCCCGACTTTGTAGAAGATTTTGCGGGGTTAAAAAGTCGTCTTATACGCCGGAATATACGGTACATCCCTGAAAATAGAAGACAAAGTATACTCAAAGGGAAAATGCCACTATGCACAGTAGTCATTTTGAATAAATAGTGTATGTGTGCTGAGCTGTGTGTGGTATAAAGGGAGACTTTAAAATCTTTTAAACGAGCAACAACTTTCTCCGCAGGTCTGCAGCACCTTCTTCTGTCAAGCGTAGGGATAATTCTCGAAGGGAGAGAAGAGCCCCGGGCCAGCAGGGAAGACTGAAGAACATGGGAGGTGAAGAAGAGGAAGAGGAAGAGGGATGGCCTAGAAAGAGAGAGGTGGGGTTGGGGGTGTGCCCCATCTGTGCGGGTGAGTAATAGAATGGAAAGAGCAAACATGACGAGGATTCGGGGCTTGAAAAAGCACGTCGCTAGTAACAGATGGCAAATTCAAATAAGCTGCCTGCCAGGTCAGGTGCGACCATTGGGCAGAGGGAGGCAGCTGCCTCAGGCGACAGGAGCTGAGGGGCGGTAGCAGCAGCACCTCCTTGGCTGTTTCCATCTGTTAGAGGGCAGAAGCGGAGGTGCACAGCACCCCCTAAACTAGCCGGCAGCCCTCAGGTGTGCTGGGGGATGCTGCTATCCTGTTGTCACCTTCTGAACATGGAAGGGGGGCGCAACATCGCATCCTTTGCCTCTGGCAGCAGAATGTCTTGGGCCAGCTCTGCTATCTGCAATCAATCGCTGAGTAGCAATTTATTTTTAAATGATGCTTTCTTTGTGTTTGTGTGTCAAAATCAAATTAAATTTTATTACGGTCATAGACCAGCATTTAAAATCTTTAATTTTACAGAGCTAAAAGAAATTAAAACTCAGAATGAATATAGAAGTCTAAAAATTTAAAGGGGCGAAAAATATCCAGGAGGAGGGTCCAGCTTGCCTTTTCCCAGCTTCTGCTCGAGGTCTTCATTCCATTCCCGAACAGAAGAGCTGCTACCCACAGCCCAACACCAAGTTCGATACTCCGCTGACTGGTTTGTTCTTGGAGGGTAGACTGTTCCTGCAGATCTGCGTGCAGAATCTAGCTACCATCCGGGTTATCTTTTGCTCTTTGCCTAGTAAAAGGGCATTTAGTTTGGTCTTATCTGAAAGGTCAGCTAACCTCTCCAATAGGGGGGCAATGATGTCTCTGCAGGCCTTGTTGTACAAAGGGTATCTAAAAAATAGATGCTCGGGGCTACCTACTTCCCGTGTTTGTGTGTTTGTTTGTTTGCTTGCTTGATGTTTCCTGTCTTTGATTTGCAACACGTGGCACTACTTGGTGAGGAGAAATTGCTGGGAGAAGATAGTGTTTTGTTTGCACCATGCCGTTTGGGGGAGATAGCGCGTTGTTTGCACCACGCTCAAGTGATGGGCGTCGTATTTGCAACGTGCAGGAGGGTCGCACGTAATGGTGTTACGTAGTAGTAGTCTAACCTCAACTGGCAATCTCAGAGTGGATCGTGGCCAGAGACAGGGGTGGGAGAGAAGGGAGGTGCTAGCTTCTGATGGCTCTTGTCAGACCCTGTTGCCTCCTTCCGCAGGTCATTTCCCCACCAATCTCTTGCCAGCTCACGCCTCCAGCTGTGGAGAAGAGGATTTTGAAGCGAGCTCTTCCTCCTCGCCTCCATCGTCGTGGGAAGAGCTTCTTGCTGACCGCGTCCATTGCCCCATCTGCCAGTTCAGTTTCCCCGCTGCTGAGATAGAGAGGCACGCTAGCAACTGCGGGGAGCTGGCTGAGGCCCCGGTGAATGGACCCTCCTGGCTTTGGGCAGAACAGGGCGAGTAGATTGGGTGCAAGTGCCCCAGGGCAGGCGGCCTTCGCTGGTCAAGCCTTTAACCATTCAGTCGCACGTTTGGTGATCAGCTGGGATCAGGATGTCGCCAGAACAAGGAGCCCACGCTAACGAGAAGAGAGTAAGAACTCCAGTAATCGGGGCGAGGAACAGGTTATTTGGGTTGCAGTGCCAGCACCCCTTACTCTCCCTCTGGTCTGATTCTTCTCCCCAACATCAGCACACGCCAGATCGCTGGGGCTCATCCTGATTTGATGCTGCAGTTCACAGCCAAGACTGTCGGAAAGATTCCTCGGAAAGGCTCACCTTCTCCTCTCCCTCAAGGAAGCTGAGGGGCAGGCGCTGCACAGCCCATGCTGGTCTCTCTTCCGTACAGACCAGCAGCAAGGAAAACGAAGACTGAATTAAATGTTTGCAAGGCTTTGCCAAACTTCAAACTCCTGTCCCCCCCCCCCCTTGGCTGGGGCTCCTGTAAAGCTGTAGGTTCTGCAACATGTGGAGGCCGCAGGTTCAGGACCATTTGGACCAAGGGGCCAGTTGTAGGAATGTGCCAGTGACAATCTTTGTTGTTAAAAATTGGGGATTTTTCTGAAAAGTTGTGTGTTTCGCTGAATGAACCAATTGCCCTTTTTTTTGAATTTCCCTCCGCACATTCCTAGGCACCAATATTTCAAAGGGAACCCGTGTCCTGCACTACAATTTAGTGGGGGGCTTCGTGCATCTTCCCCTTTCCCCCGCAGGGCACATGCAATGTCTCTGTCAGGTCCTCCCCCTCATCGGTCGTTCAATAAGGGAGCCAAACCACCTGTCTTTTAGTACTTTAATCGGTGCTCATTATTTACAGTGCAGAGCTGAATCATATCATGTCTGATCACTCACTAGCAGAATCCGGAAGTGCCCCCCTGCGGTTTTGGCGCCAACAGAGCATTCTTGGCAGCCGAAACCGCCTTTTCCTCCTACGTAATCTCTGCTTCGGACCTGACGGCTCCCCCTCCGTCCGACCCTGCTGGGTGGTGCCAGGCCTGTCTCTATATCTCTCGAGCCCTGGCACTCCTTCCCTCCCAGCCCCCAACTGCTTCTCCCCCGAGGAACTGCTGGTTTCGCTCGCAGATGAGTCAGTAGTCAGAACAGGTGGCTGCTCTCTATAAACACTCAGGGCTGGACTGGCAGGGGGAGGCAGATCCCTGGCAGTCTCTTTCCGATGCTTTCTGTTCTTGCAGAAATGCCCCACCGTAATGGAATCTTAGTGACCCACTGCTATTATTTGTGAGCTACCTCTTAAGAAGGAGAGGAAAGCAGCTGCCCTCATTGCTCCGCCCACTTTTAGCTCTGGCCCCGCCCACCACTGGAGGGCGGCCCTCAGAATGTTGGCCAGATCCCCCAGCCCTGTTCCATTTGCCCCAGATGATCCAGGTTTAATTCCAACATGTTGAATGGCACTTCGGCTGTTCTGCTTGCTGAATGTTTTGAGTGATATTCTGCTGTGGCGGCAGCAGACCTCTGCTGTTGTATGCCGCCTGCATCAACGGCCATGTGCTGCCGGGCCGGGTGCACTTGGACCCTGCTCCCGCGTGGGAATCCTGCAAACCAGGGCCGGCACGTGCCGTCCATTAAGGCGAACTAGGCAGTTGCCTAGGGTGCCAAAATGGAGGGGGCGCTGGCCAGCCTGCCCCCCGCCCGGTGCCGCCCCAACCAGCGGCAGAGCAAGCAGCTTGGGGCGAAAACCGCGGTGGCGAGGCCGCCAAAATGGAGGGGGCGCTGGCCAGCCTGCCCCTCGCCTCCTGCTCCTGCCTGGTGCCGCCCCAACCAGCGGCGAAAACAGGGGTCGGGCAGGGGTCGGGCAGCGGCCGGGCAGGGGTCAGGGCACCGTACGTCATGTGCAATGATATCACGTGGCCCGCCCCCTCGCCTAGGGCGCCAAAATCCCTAGCACCGGTCCTGCTGCAAACAGAATCTCCCCACTCTGTCTCCCAGCAAGTGTTAATCAGAGGCATGGCGGCCTCAGGGAGTAGCGATCGAACCTAGCTGATATAGAAAAAACCTGCTCCTTTTCCCTGGTGGGGTACCCAAGAGCCCGTATAGAGTCCTTAAGTGGGTTCCCTATCGGGAGGAGAAAATAACAGAGGCCAACCAGAGAATATTGAGAAGCAAAGCGGCTAGTGAGCCTGACCTTTATTAAACTGTTGCAACAGGGTCCCCACTCACCGCACGCAGGAGGGAGGAGAGAACCCAGAACAATGGTGCGCAAGCCCTTATGTAGACTTTGGAAATTGCCCACTCTGTGGCCCAAGACCACCCCCCCAAAACATCATACATACATCACAGAAGGGAGTGGTCTACAGCAGAAATCCTGCCTGCCAGGATACCTGATAATGGTCACTGATTGCTTTACCTGGGCAGCCTGGCCATTCTTTTGTGATGGCAAATACTTCCTGAATCCAGGTCACAGGCTCACTCTGTTCGTACACAAATACGCCCTTCAGACAGGTAAGCAGAAGACAATGGAGAGGCTTATCCATTTCCTTCTTGCAGAGAAATATCTGAGGTCAATTTGGGAGAGTCAGAATGGCTTCAGGACTGCTCTCCTGTACTATTTCAGACACGTGGTTTATATACTTATGTATGTGATTGCCTTGTACATTTATGAACATTTGTTTTATATTTGAGACCTTAGAATTCTTGTAACACTAGCCATGGTGCTTGAAGGACCAGGTGCGCAGCCTGGGAGTCATTTGGGACTCGCAGCTGTCCATGGAGGTGCAGGTTAATTCTGTGTCCAGGGCGGCTGTCTACCAGCTCCATCTGGTGCGCAGGCTGAGACCCTACCTGCCCGCAGACTGTCTTGCCAGAGTGGTGCATGCTCTGGTTATCTCCCGCTTAGACTACTGCAATGCGCTCTATGTGGGGCTGCCTTTGAAGGTGACCCGGAAACTGCAATTAATCCAGAATGCGGCAGCTAGACTGGTGACTGGGAGTGGCCGCCGGGACCACATAACACCGGTCCTGAGAGATCTACATTGGCTCCCAGTACGTTTCCGAGCACAAGTCAAAGTGTTGGTGCTGACCTTGAAAGCCCTAAACGGCCTCGGTCCTGTATACGTGAAGGAGCGTCTCCACTCCCATTATTCAGACCAGACACAGATCCAGCACCGAGGGCCTTTTGGCGGTTCCCTCACTGTGAGAAGCAAAGCTACAGGGAACCAGGCAGAGGGCCTTCTCGGTAGTGGCGCCCGCCCTGTAGAACGCCTTCCCAGCAGAGGTTAAGGAGATAAACAACTATCTGACATTCAGAAAATACCTGAAGGCAGCCCTATTTAGGGAAGTTTTTAACCTGTGATATTTTAATGTATTTTAATATCTGTTGGAGGCCGCCCAGAGTGGCTGGGGAGACCCGGCCAGATGGGCGGGGTACAAATAAAAAAATTATTATTATTACCACATTGGAGGCCACCACTGCCTCCTGCAGCAGTGAGTCCCAAAGTTCCATTGATGCGCAATGCGTGAATCTTCCAGCACTGAGTTTCATTGGATGGCCCCGCTGGGCTCTAGTATCTAGTAGAGAGAGGGAGAAAACCTTTCCTTGATGAAGCACACACTCTTCTCTTTAATAAAGCAAGCCCCAAATGACCCGGGGGGGGGGCACCCGGTGAATTACCCGGAAAGGAAATCGCGAAAGGAGAGAATTGCGCCATCCACTCAACGCTCCATTCCCCAATTGTCCCCCTTTCTGCCACCCCAGTTGCCTTCCATGTTGGCCTGAGGCAGGAAAGCGAGAAGGAAGGGGCTGGGGGCTAGCAGGGCAGATGTGCAAAGGGAGAGAGGCAGGGAGGAGGGAGCTGAGAGCAGGAGCCTGCTGCTGTGACAAACAGCCCAGGCTCCTGGGGGAGCAGGGGGAGGCCTTGCCGGAGGCTGCCCATGGCGTTCATGTGGCAACCCAGCCCCCTGGGGGTTGGCAGGTGGGCCCCACTGCGCTCCTGCCCCTGCCAGGGAAAAACAAGAGATCTGCCCAGGCAGAGCGCTGGAGAGGAAAGTCTCGAGGAGAAGCAGGACACCTTTCCGGCCAGGCCTTCCCCGGTTTCCTTCTGCTGGAAGGGGAAGGACCTGGAGCATCTCTTGCCAGTCGCACCTGTAAGGAGCTGGCACTCCTGCCCTGGGCAAGATGGCACTGGAGTTGGATGGAATCACGGTGAGTGCAGAGCGGGGAGGGGGGCTCCACCATGTGATAGACAGACAGATATGCCCTTTTGGTTTGGGTGACTTTCTCTACTGTCGGCTGCTGCTTCTCTGCTAGATTTTCTGAACTGCTGAGAGGCGAGCTTACATTTTGCCCCAGCAGGGAAAGGTCTCAGATGTCTCCAGGATGCAGGAATGTGCACCAGCCAGGAAGCAGCTGGACTGCAACTACTGCAGACCTTACTTGGTGCCAATCCAAGGAATTATTCTTACAGTTGTTTCCGTAGCGAAAGGTAGTTGCTCCCTTGGCTCCCTTGCCTGTCTCCCCTGCTCCCACATCCTAGCTCCTGCGTCAACACCAGGCTCCTCCTGCCCTTGGGCTCTGGGTGAGAGTCACAGGGTCCTGCAGCCTCGCTTTTTAGCCATCCTACACAATGGCTCCCTGGCTCCTCTCCATTTGTGCTGAATCCTGATTCAGCTCATTTTATTGGTTTATATAGGGCTTTTTACCAGCATCTGTAATATGTGTCTTTTGATGCAATGGCCTGTAGGATACGCAAATAAAGTTTGTTGTTGAACTCCTCTCCATTGCACCGCCGTTTGCTGCCGTTTACTCTCGGGTGCTAAACGGCCGGCAGCAATGCAAACCCTGATGCGGCAACAGCTCTGTCTCCTTTGCTACCCCCCCCCCCCGGATAATGCCTCTCGGGCACCCTGCAGGCCTCTCTGGATACCAATGGAGGTGCTCCACTCCATATGCAGCCGGCTTAGCTTTGTTACCTGGGCCTTTTCTGAGTGGCTGTCAGCAAGCTGCCGCCTCCCCCCCCCCTTTGCCTTCTTCCTCAACAAGCAGCTTCCCCAGGGACTCATCTTCAAATCCATTTGTCCCTCCTGTGCCAAGGCAACTCCTTGCGAATTCAATCGGGCGCAGCCAAGAGGGGAAATGGAAATGGCACTCGGAAAGCGAGGGACTTAATTACCGAAGAGGTAATGAGTTGGGGCTCTGGGGAGGCAGGGAAACCACCTGGGCTGGGTTGGTTCTTTCCATCGCCTTTTGTGACTTGAGCAATTGCAGCAAATAAACACGGCCCCCTAAAGCAGCTTTTGCCAACCGGGTGCCGATGACACCTGGGCTGGCAGGGTGGACATCTGTCCAGAAAAGGTTGCTCTAAGTGCCATTTGGTGGTAGCCCGATATCTGCAGCAGTGCTGGCCATAGAGCCGAAAAGGTCTGACTCAAGATCCAGATGTGAGCATCGGTTTCCCTCGCTGTGAAATCTCAAACCATCTTTTCTCTCCATCCCCTTCACACTTCCTTCCCTTCTGAGAGCCGTGTTACTTTTTTTCATTTCACTTAATTTGTATGCTTTGTTGTTGTTTAGTCATTTAGTCGTGTCCGACTCTTCGTGACCCCCTGGACCAGAGCACGCCAGGCACTCCTGTCTTCCACTGCCTATCTATCTATCTATCTATCTATCTATCTATCTATCTATCATCTGCCTGTTGTTGTTGTTGTTTAATCATTTAGTCATGTCCGACTCTTCGTGACCCCCATGGACCAGAGCACACCAGGCACTCCTGTCTTCCACTGCCTATCTATCTATCTATCTGTCTGTCTGTCTGTCTGTCTGTCTGTCTGTCTGTCTGTCTGTCTATCTATCTATCTATCTATCTATCATCTGCCTGTTGTTGTTGTTTAATCATTTAGTCGTGTCCGACTCTTCGTGACCCCCATGGACCAGAGCACGCCAGGCACTCCTGTCTTCCACTGCCTATCTATCTATCTATCTATCTATCTATCTATCTATCTATCTATCTATCTATCATCTGCCTGTTGTTGTTGTTGTTGTTGTTGTTTAATCATTTAGTCGTGTCCGACTCTTCGTGACCCCCATGGACCAGAGCACGCCAGGCACTCCTGTCTTCCACTGCCTATCTATCTATCTATCTATCTAACTATCTATCTAACTATCTATCTGCCTGTTGTTGTTGTTGTTGTTTAATCATTTAGTCGTGTCCGACTCTTCGTGACCCCCATGGACCAGAGCACGCCAGGCACTCCTGTCTTCCACTGTCTCCCGCAGTTTGGTCAGACTCACATTGGTAGCTTCGAGAACACTGTCCAACTATCTTGTCCTCTGTCGTCCCCTTCTCTTTCCCAACATCAGGGTCTTTTCCAGGGAGTCTTCTCTTCTCATGAGGTGGCCAAAGTACTGGAGCCTCAACTTCAGGATCTGTCCTTCTAGTGAGCATTCAGGGCTGATTTCTTTAAGAACGGATAGGTTTGATCTTCTTGCAGTCCATGGGACTCTCAAGAGTCTCCTCCAGCACCAGAATTCAAAAGCATCAATTTGTATGCTACTTTTCTATATCAGCCAAGGCAGGTTTACCACAACAAAATAGACAACAACGATCACACACCTTATGACAATCTGACCCAATGCAAAAAGTCATAATAAAAACACAACTTGAAAATATGCCTTAAGTAATATTCAATAAACCATTAGAATAGAATAGTATGCAATAAAATTAACTCTCAGAATATCAACAAATAATGATTAAATGGAAATTCACTCTTAACAGTTACAATAAATAATTACTCAACTATAAACAATAGAAATAGCAGCAAATCACAGGGCATAAAACACCACAATGCATACAAAAACATGTAAATGGGTCAGCGTGAGAGGCTGTTAACCAGGGATAGCTGTGGGCAGGATCCCTGTACTGCAGAGGGTTGGACTGAATGACCCTCAAGGTCCCTTCCAGTTCTAGAATTCTATGAAATTGAGGAACAAAGACAAACAACTTATAATTTTTTTTAAAAAAATCAAATCACTAAAAATTGGAAGGAAGATGGTAGGGGACTTCATGCACACAAAATTACATTTTTGAGAATTACTTTTGGCCTCCAAAGCATTTGATTCCTTGCATTGTGAGTTCCTGGGAAGAGAGGTGGTGGAAAACTTGAAAAGTATAAATAAATAAATAAATAAATGGGAAAAAAGAAATTGACCCTTGTCGTCTTTTCATCCACCCCCTTAGCAACCCAACTGGAAAGAAATCGTGAACAAGAAGTTGAAGTTCCCAGAAGGCCTCCTCAACGCCATCCAAGATGGGCAGCTGATGAAGGTCCAGCAGCTGCTGCAGGTGAGCGACGGGATCCTGAAGCAGCTGGATGAGGCCGAGGACCGGGCGTGGCGAGAGGCTCTCAACCTGGCCATCCGCACGGGCGGCGAGGAGATCACCAGGAATCTGCTGCGCATTGTCAAGTTTGACTTCCGTCAGATCCACGAGGCCTTGCTGGTTGCTGTGGATACCAACCAGCCCACCGTGGTCAAGCTGCTGCTGGACCGCCTGGACCAGGAGAAAGGCCGCAAGATGGACATCAAGTCCTTCTCCTCGGCCTTGTTTGACAACTCCATCGACAACTCGCGCTTTGCCCCGGGCGTGACGCCCCTCACCTTGGCTTGCGAGAAGGACCTCTACGAAATCGTGGACATGCTCATGAAGAAGGGCCACGCCATCCCGGGGCCGCACAAGGTCTCGTGCTCCTGCCTGGAGTGCTCCAACGGCCGCAAGTTCGACCTGCTCAAGTTCTCGCTTTCTCGCATCAACACTTACAAGGGCATCGCCAGCCGGGCGCACCTCTCCATCGCCAGCGAAGACGCCATGTTGACGGCCTTCAAGCTCAGCCGAGAGCTCAAGCGCCTCTCCAAGAAGGAGCCCGAATTCAAGGTCTGTCTCTGGCCGCACCCACCGCGCAGGTGTCAGGGACTGGACTGAGGAGGAATAGTGGGAGCTGTCCCCCCCCCCGAACCACCCCAAGGGCCAGAGGACAGTATTGATTTAGAACAGCGGTTTGTAGAGGGGCATAGTCCAGAGGGGAAAATCTGGGAAATACTGGGTGAGGAACAGCTAGAAGTGGAAACACCAGGAGAGAGACAGCTGGCAGATTCCATGTCCTTGGACGACATTCCTAACCCCCCTTCGCCCAAGACTTGATGGGCTCTGAGAGTGATAGAACAGAGAGCGCAGTGGCAACAAGCTCAGATTACCCAATACTGGAGTGACGTAGATTAATGCGGATGGAGGGGGTGAGCCTCTACTGGAAGCCATACCATTTCTAGATAGATATGCCCTCCTTTGCTGTGATTATTAAATAAATTGATAAGAATGCTCCTTTAGTTTCATCTGCTTATTTACTGCCACCAAGGGAGGGATCCGATTCCCCGAAGCCTGACAGTAGGTCAAGGTGGGGAACATCAATAATAATAATAATAATAATAATAATAATAATAATAATAATAATAATTTATTTGTACCCCGCCCATCTGGCTGAGTTTCCCCAGCTGCTCTGGGTGACTGTAGCCCTCCAGGTACTGGTGGAGCACAACTTCCATCATCCCAGAACATTGACCATGTGGGCTGGGAGTCCAACAACATCTGGAGGGCCACCGGTTGTTCCTCAGCCTTGGGGAGTCCATGCAGACCACGCTATGCATCCGGGCAATTCGAATTCTGCACAAACAAAAGCCGTTCTCTTCAGAATTGGGGAGGGCCCTTGTGCTGCCCTTGCAAGCCGGAGCCAGATCCTTCCAACCAAAATGGTCAAAGGCCTGGAAACGATGCCTTATGAGGAACGGCTTAGGGAGCTGGGTATGTTTAGCTTGGAGAAGAGAAAGTTAAGGGGTGATATGATAGCCATGTTCAAATATATAAAAGGATGTCATATAGAGGAGGGAGAAAGGTTGTTTTCTGCTGCTCCTGGGAAGAGGACACGGAGCAATGGATTCAAACTACAAGAAAGAAGATTCCACTTAAACATTAGGAAGAACTTCCTGACAGTAAGAGCTGTTCGACAGTGGAATTTGCTGCCAAGGAGTGTGGTGGAGTCTCCTTCTTTGGAGGTCTTTAAGCAGAGGCTTGACAGCCACCTGTCAGGAATGCTTTGATGGTGTTTCCTGCTTGGCAGGGGGTTGGACTGGATGGCCCTGGTGGTCTCTTCCAACTCTAGGATTCTATGATTCCTTCCTTGATCCTGCCTTGTCCTTGTCCTCCTGTCCAGCCCGAGTACCTGGCCCTGGAGCAGCTGTGCCAGGAGTTTGCCTTTGAGCTGCTGGGAATGTGCCGCAACCAGAGCGAGGTGACGGCCGTCTTGAATGACGTGGCGGATTCCTCGAATGACGAGGAAGAGGAGGACTTCAATGACCAGGCCTTTGAGGATGGCATCCCCAACTTGGCGAGGCTTCGCCTGGCTGTCAACTACAACCAGAAGCGGGTGAGCTTGTCAGAGGAACATGGTCCGGGGGCAGAAGGGAGCAGTGCCGGATTTAAGGCAGTGTGGGCCGTACTCCTGCACAGGGCGCTGAGCCAAGGGGGTGCAAAACTATGACGTAGCACACCTGAGAGTATGCGCAGAATGCAGATGGGGGAGAGTGCCGAATTTTGTCCTCAGGGCACCATATTACCAAAGTCTGCCACTGGTGGAAGGAAGGTCTTGCGGTGGGCAGCGGGGGTCTCACATACTGCCAGCCACAATGGCCAGCAGCATTTTCCGTTGTCAAAGATGCCATGCCACTCATAGCCAGTTGCTGGGAATTACGAGTGCCACGGCACTTGCATTATGGTTGTGGGCTTCCGTTTGGGGGCACCTGGTTGGCCACTGTGAGAACAGGATCCTGGACTGGATGGGCCATTGGCCTGATCCAGCAGGGGTTGGCGATACGAGCGGAATCAGGTTTGTGAGAGCTGTTGCTTTTAATCTTCTTGTAGTTTCCTAGCTTCATCTGGTTGGCCGCAGTGGAGAAGTCTTCAGAAACCGTCCCAAGCACCTTTAAGACCCCATTATATCTGTCTGTCTTGCCTTTCATAAACCAACAACCTTATTCAAAAGTCCATCCTGCCTCTTGTGTTGGTGTCCATCTCACGCTTATACTGACCATATACAGTGCTACCTTGGCTTACGAACTTAATCCGTTCCGGAAGTCTGTTCTTAAACCGAAACTGTTCTTAAACCGAGGCGCGCTTTCTCTAATGAGGCCTCCGGTGCCCTTCCACCGTTTGGATTCCGTTCTTAGACCGAGGTAAAGTTCACAAACAGGGACACTACTTCCGGTTTTGCGGAGTTCGTAAACCAAATTGTTCGTAAACAGGGCTGTTCTTAAACCGAGGTACCACTGTAAAATAATAATAATAATAATAATTTATTATTTATACCCCGCCCATCTGGCTGGGTTTCCCCAGCCACCATTAAGGACTTTTCAGAGCCATTTTAATGAGACCCTAAACAGCATTGGAAAAGTTTAAGAGGCGCAGATCCCTACAGCTGTGTTTTTGCCAAGTGAGGCTGAGGGAGATTGGGGGCGGGGAGGTATCCTTGACAGTCACTTTGGGGAAGGTGGTCCTGAGACCACCAGGCAGGCCTTTGCTATCAGGTCAGCAACCTTTTTCAGCCGTGGGCCGGTCCACTGTCCCTCAGACCTTGTGGGGGGCCGGACTATATTTTGAAAAAAATGAATGAATGAATTCCTATGCCCCACAAATAACCCAGAGATGCATTTTAAATTAAAGGACACGTTCTACTCATGTAAAAACACGCTGATTCCCGGACCGTCCGCGGGCCGGATTGAGAAGGCGATTGGGCCTCATCCGGCCCCCGGGCCTTAGGTTGCCTACCCCTGGCTTTGAACCAGGAGAGACCTTTTCATCTTATTTCTGTCATGAATTCTACTCAATATTGATCCAGAGCAGAACTCCCAATGTATAGTTAGCAGAGTAAAAACTTAAACACGTTGCAGGATTCCCCCCCAAAATAGACCAGAGGCAATTGTGAAAAGTACATGTGAAAAGGATCTAGGAGTCTTGGTAGACCATAAACTTGACATGAGTCCACAGTGTGATGCAGCAGCTAAAAAAGCCCATGCAATTCTGGGCTGCATCAATAGGAGTATAGCATCTAGATCAGGGGTGTCAAACTCAAATTCATCGGGGGCCGCATCAGCAGTTTGGTCACCCTCAAAGGGCCGGTGACCCTCAAAGAGCCGCCCTCCCCCTCTCCACTGTGTGGAAAAAATATTTTTTTCTGGTTTTCCTCCTCTAAAAGGCTGGGAGGGAGGGAAGGAAGAGAGAGAGAAGGAAGGAAGGAAAGAAAGAAGGGGTGAGAAAGAGAGATGGATGGATGGAAGGAAGGAAGGAAAGAAAGAAAGAAAAATAAAGGGAGAGAGAGAGAGAGAGAGAGAGAAGGAAGGGAGGGAGGGAGGAGGAAGGAAAGAAGGAAGGAAGGAAAGAAGGAAGGAAGGAAGGAAGGAAGGAAAGAAAGGAATGAGAGAGGGGGGAAGGAAGGAAAGGGTGAGAGAGGGGGGAAGGAAGGGGTGAGAGAGTGAAAGAAAGAGGGAGAGGGAAGGAACGAAGGGGTGAAAGATAGAGAGAGGAGAGAGGGGAGGGGAGGGAGGAAGGAGGGAGGGAGGGAGGGGTAAAAGGGAATGAGACAGAGAGAGAGAGAAGGAAGGAAGGAAGGAGTGAAAGAGAGAGAGGAGAGAGGGAAGTTGCTGCTTGCTTCTCCACCCCCCCACCCGAAAAAGAAGGCTTTTGCGAGGGGGGGGTGGCCGGGAGGAGCAAGAAACGTCTCCGCTGTAGCGGAGGAGATGCTGCTCATTCCCCCCCTCCACCGCTGCCTGCTGTTCGCAGGGATTGGCGCAGCGCGGGGTGGTGGTGGGATCGGCAGGCTGGTGCGGGGGGCTTCCCCGACGCGGCAGAAAGCCGCGCGGGGCACCCCCGAGGCGGCAAAAAGCCGCGCTGGGCCAAAACGGCCGGGGGGAAAAAGCCTTGCCGGGTTCCCCCGGCAAGGTAAAAATGGTGCGGGGGGCTTCCCTGAGGCGGTAGAAAGCCGCGCGGAGCACCCCCGACGCGGCAAAAAGCCGCCCTGGGCCAAGACGGCCCGAAGAAGAAAAGCCTTGCCGGGCTCCCCCGGCAAGGCAAAAATGGTGCGGGGGGCTTCCGCGAGGCGGCAGAAAGCCGCGCGGAGCACCCCCGACGCGGCAAAAAGCCGCCCTGGGCCAAAACGGCCCGAAGAAGAAAAGCCTTGCCGGGCTCCCCCGGCAAGGCAAAAATGGTGCGGGGGGCTTCCGCGAGGCGGCAGAAAGCCGCGCGGAGCACCCCCGACGCGGCAAAAAGCCGCCCTGGGCCAAAACGGCCCGGGAAAAAAAAACCTCTGCTCCCTTCCTCTCTCGCGCGCTGACCTTCGCCGCCCACCGCCCATCAGCGCACGCTCACGGGCCACATGACGAGGTCTCGCGGGCCGCATTTGGCCCGCGGGCCTTGTCCTTGACACCTGTGATCTAGATCAAGGGAAGGAATAGTACCACTGTATTCCGCTCTGGTCAGACCTCACCTGGAATACTGTGTCCAGTTCTGGGCACCACAGTTCAAGAAGGATACTGACAAGCTGGAACGTGTCCAGAGGAGGGCAACCAAAATGGTCAAAGGCCTGGAAACGATGCCTTATGAGGAACGGCTTAGGGAGCTGGGTATGTTCAGCCTGGAGAAGAGAAGGTTCAGGGGTGATATGATAGCCATGTTCAAGAAAGAAGATTCCATGTACAAGAAAGAAGATTCCACCTAAACATTAGGAAGAACTTCCTGACAGTAAGAGCTGTTCGACAGTGGAATTTGCTGCCAAGGAGTGTGGTGGAGTCTCCTTCTTTGGAGGTCTTTAAGCAGAGGCTTGACAGCCACCTGTCAGGAATGCTTTGATGGTGTTCCTGCTTGATAGGGGGTTGGACTGGATGGCCCTTGTGGTCTCTTCCACCTCTAGGATTCCATGATTCTATGAATTGTATTTCATCCAGCAGAGCTTCACTGCTACTGAAGGCAGATGAGCATAATGGCCCCAAATCCAATACATTCAGGATTGGCACTGTCCATAAGAAATCCAGTTGCAGCAGACTTAACTTAAACTTACAAAAACTTATAATAGGAGTAAACCTTAACACTAAGCATACTATGTACAGAATAGCACACCAGAAGGAAAGGAGATAGAAAGAGAAAGTGAAACCCAGGCTCCTTACTTTTATAGTCAGCATCACCTTAACAGAAGAGATAACGGAACCACTTTAAACCAGCTGCACTCTGCTTCTCGGAAGGAATAACCCAAACACAATGAACCTTCTGCTTGTTTCTTTCACACAGAGAAGCTTCCACAACCCTCTTGAATTAATTAGAATAGGAAAGACCTCTACACGTCAGATCAATACTTTCTGCACTAAGAAATGCAAACTGACCATTCCCCCCCCCCAGTTTGTCGCCCACCCCATCTGCCAGCAAGTGCTGTCGTCCATCTGGTGCGGAAGCCTGCAGAGCTGGCGGGGCAGCACCTCCCTCTGGAAGGTCTTCGTCTCCTGCTCCATCTTCATGGGGATGCCGTTCCTTTGCCTCGTCTACTACGTGGCCCCCAAATCCAAGGTGAGGGGTTCGTGGCTGGGCTCGTCTCTCGGCCTCCACAACAGACAGATCAGCTGGGGGGGTCAGCTGTTGCCTGAGCACAGGGATAACGTGCCGTCCTCTTCCCAGCCAACACGGTCATGATCTCTCCAGGCCTTCAGCTTTACCTTCTTTACTCCAGGGCACAGGTGGGGAACCTCAGGCAAAATGCAGCACTCCAGGCCACTCCGTTTGGCTCCTGGACTCTCTCCAGGCTATAATCCTTCGTTCTCTGGACCCTTCCTGGGTGTAATTGCCTTATTATCGGAATCTGATGCAGCCTCTTACATGTCAGGCTGGAGTATAAAGAGATGTGTGTCTAGATACCAGCCCCCCTGTTCAAAAATACGCTGCAGCTTTCCCCACCTTTGCCTCTGGCCCCACACACCACTGGTACGCGGCCCTGTGGGAATGTTGTGGATAGTAGGAGAGGATATATTGGTTGAATATTATCCTTCCTCACTCATGCTAGTGAGTCAGTAGTAGAGTACATTCCCCTGCATATTGCAGGAAGCTAATTGGTAGATTCGTTTGAATCTCTTTATTGAAGCAGTCCAATATGGGTTGTCCAGATTGGGTTTGATCCTGGTAAATCCCCTTTTGTTCCCTCTTAAAAAGAACAAAAGAACAAACAGTGTTCTTAAAAGTATACCAAGAAGTTTACTCACATTCAGTTCACAGTAGGTTGCCGGAAGGCAGGCTATAGCTTGTAGTTACAGAAGAGGGTTTGAGTTCATCCCATATGGGAATGAGCCCCTGTCTTGCTGGCTGAGAGCCAGCAGACAGCTAAATATATCAGTATCAGAAGAAAGCAGCAAAAGAGAGTAAGGGGAGATGGCTGCATGACTAGCCCTTTTATGGGGTCTCCTAGGGTCACTCCCATCTACCTGGACACACGCAGGGGGAGGAAGCTCCAGACCAGGTGTGACAGGAAGTCCTCCTGGCTTCAGTAACATCTCCCTGTGTGTCCGCTCTGGGCAAACAGTGTTGTACCAGGGGTGTACAAAGTGGGGAGCGGAGGGGGTGGGCCACCCCGGGTGCCACTTGGGTTTTTTTTGTGACAAGATGGCCCCTGTCTCCCCCCAGCTGTAGAGCGGCCTAGGGCACGCACAGCCGTATGGGCGCTGCTCACGCGGGCTGCTGCGTGCGCACACTCTGTATGGGATGCTGCACATGCGCAGTCCGTACGGATGTCATGCGTGCGTCACAGGGCGGTTCACCCCGCCCCTCGGCGTCCTGCCCCGGGTGCCGGAGAAGGTTCCTCCTCCACTGTGCTGTACTTGACAACTTATGTTACATCCCACAGGCCCTTGGTAGGCTGCCCGAATGGGAATGTGGCCCTTGGGTTGAAAAAGGTTTCACCACCCTTACTCTAGGGCAAGGGGGCACAGCTCCAACTGCTCAAGAGGCGCAAGGCCTTTGCCATCAGTTCACACAATCCTAGAATGTTGTTACCAACTTGGGCTTACGGGTGCTTCTCTTAAGCATCTCCCCCTCCAGACTTTTTGTGTGGAAGGACGAAAAACTGAAGAGCAAGTCAAGTGAAGATTTCAGGGCAGGGAGAATCCATTTAAGAAGTGCAAATTTGCAGGTTTGTAACAGCCCAGACACTGAGGTCCAGCGCTGAGGGCCTTCTGGTGGTTCCCTCACTGCGAGAAGCAAAGCTATAGGGAACCAGGCAGAGGGCCTTTTTGGTAGTGGCGCCCGCCCTGTGGAACGCCCTCCTATCAGAGGTTAAAGGGATCAACAACAACATGACATTCAGAAAATACCTCAAGGCAGCCCTATTTAGGGAAGTTTTTAACCTGTGATATTTTAATGTATTTTAATATCTGTTGGAGGCCGCCCAGAGTGGCTGGGGGGACCCAGCCAGATGGGCGGAGTATAAATAAATTATTATTATTATTATTATTATTATTATTATTATTATTATTATTATTATTATTATTATAGAATGTTGCCACATGGCTAGCCGATGATGCAAACCGGTCATGATTTTTAAATATTTTGATGGAACAGACACAGCCTTAGTGATCTAAATCAGCCTTCCTCAATGTCGTGCTCTCCAGATGCTTAATAATAATAATAATAATAATAATTTATTATTTATACCCCCCCATCCGGCTGGGTTTCCCCAGCCACTCTGGGTGGCTTCCAACAAAAGATTAAAAATACATTAAAATTTTGACTACAATTCCCCAAACACCTAGAGGCATCAGGTTTTTTTGGGGGGGGGGCCGATGTACGACCATGATGTGTGTGCCCCCTCTTTAAAACACTGTGTGCAACTCACTGTGTGTCATCTCATTCCTCCTCAGTTTGGCAAAATGCTGAAGATCCCCGTGATCAAGTTCCTTCTGCACTCGGCCTCGTATGTCTGGTTCCTGGTCTTCCTGCTGGCAGAGTCGCTGGTGCTGGAGTACAACAACGAGACCTTTTCGGGGCGGAACCAGAACATGTGGGAGACTTCGCTGCACATGATATGGGTGGCAGGTCTGTGGCCCAGGGGAGGGCAAGGATGTGGGCAGGAGATAATTCTCCACTACCACCTTGAGGGCTATATTATGCGTCGTCCGGGTAAAGATCTCCGCTTAAAAGTCTTGTTGTAAAAGGAAAAAGAGTTCAGCAGACACTGAAAAAAAACCCAATAGAAATGTCACCTGCCTGATGTGTATCGGGTTCAAGCTGCAAAGGACAGGTCCCCACACTAAAGACCCAATTCTTGCAGGCCAGGGACATCCAACTCCCAGGAGACTGAATAATAATAATAATATTTTTTTATTATTTGTACCCCGCCCATCTGGACGGGTCTCCCCAGCCACTCTGGGCGGCTTCCAACAAATATTAAAATACATCAAAATCACAAGTTAAAAACTTCCCTAAACAGGGCTGCCTTCAGGTATTTTCTGAATGTAGGATAGTTGTTTATCACTTTAACCTCTGCTGGGAGGGCGTTCCACAGGGCGGGCGCCACCACCAAGAAGGCCCTCTGCCTGGTTCCCTGTAGCTTTGCTTCTCGCAGTGAGGGAACCTCGGAGCTGGATCTCAGTGTCCGGGCTGAACAGTGGGGGTGGAGACGCTCCTTCAGGTATACAGGACCGAGGCCGTTTAAACTGAGATCTACTCCCAGAATAAAACACTGGCAGTGTATACCTGAAGGAGAGTCTCCACTCCCACCGTTCAGCCCGGACACTGAGGTCCAGTGCCGAGGGCCTTCTGGCCGTTCTCTTGCTGCGAGAAGTGAGGTTACAGGGAACCAGGCAGAGGGACTTATCGGTGGTGGCACCTGCCCTGTGGAACGCCCTCCCATCAGATGTCAAGGCAATAAGCAACTATTTTACTTTTAAAAGACAACTGAAGGCGGCCCTGTTTAGGGAAGTTTTTAATGTTTGATGCTGTCTTTTTTAAAATATTTTTTATTCCCTGTGTTTTTGTATTCCCTGTATGTACACATCACAGACCACCTGGTTCTGGAACTTCTGAGGAGCCCGAGACTTCAAAAGACTAGCTCACAGGGCACACACTCCTCCTCGCGGCCCAAGATGTCCCCTGAATCCGTGGCCTCTTGCCCCAAGGATGGGGACCCAGAGCCCTGGGCCATGGCAATGACCAGCCAAGGCTGCCACTCCCCCAGCTGTGCCCAGTGGTGGGTTTTTATTCCCTGTGCTTTTCTTCTCCAGGTTTCTTCTGGTTTGAGTGCAAAGAGGTCTGGATCGAGGGCTTCCGCAGCTACCTCTTGGACTGGTGGAACTTCCTGGACATCGTCATGCTCAGTATGTACCTGGCCTCCTTTGTCCTCAGGCTCCTGATATTCTTCCAGGGCCGTGTTTTCTGTCTGGATAACAAGGAGTCTGCAGAATGCCGTTACTACACGGAAGCGGGTGAGCACCTCCCACAAGGTGGGATCTCTTTCCTTCTCCTGCATGGCTCCATAGGTGCATTGGCTTGTGAGTTCGATAGAACATTAATTAATTAATCAATTAATTAATCAATTAATTAATTAATTACAACACCTGGCTTTCTCTCTGACATGGTGCTGGAGGCAGGGAGGGGCTGAGTGCAAAAGCACCTCGCCTGCCGGTAACCCTCCAACGCCGCCATTAAGAAGCAGCGGTTCTTCTGTGCATTAAGAATTTAATTAGGATTAATGTACAGACACGTGCTGGTAATGATGGGACAAGAGCAAAAACTGCCGAACTGAAAAGCTACAAGGCCGTACAGATTTAAATCGGAAAGAAGAGTTCATTCCATCTAAAGGACGGTAGGTGTGTGTGTGGGGGGGAGCCAATGGCTTTATTAATGACTTGGCAACCCCCTGAGAATACAAATAATAATAATAATAATAATAATAATAATAATAATTCACACAGCAAGTGAAAATGAAGGGAGTCGGGAGTATAGATATGGATTGCAATGACAAACGGAACTGTGTGAGGAAAATATGATAGTAATAATTTTAGGCATAAAGGATCAATTGATTAATTGATTCATTCACAGAGGAAGAAGAAAGGAGAATTTCACTAGCGAACCTATACATTATTAAATGTGTTCATACGAATTGAAGTTAAATCACTGTAGCTGTGGTATAAGGGATTTTATCAAGACTGGATTGTAATTGGACTGAGCAATAGTTTGGAAGCAGAATTAAAGGGAATTAGTAGACCCTGAAGCCCAGCACGCCGGGGGGGGGGGGTCGGCGGCAAAAATTTTATACAGTGGTACCTCTGGTTACAAACTTAATTCATTCTGGAGCTCCGTTCTTAACCTGAAACCGCTCTTAACCTGAGGTACAACTTTAGCTAATGGGGCCTCCCACTGCCGCCGCGTGATTTCTGTTCTCATCCTGAAGCAAAGTTCTTAACCTGAGGTACTATTTCTGGGTTAGCAGAGTCTGTAAGCCAAAGTGTTTGTAACTTGAGGTGTTTGTAACCCGAGGTACCACTGTAATTGGCTATCTGATTGATTTGAATTGGCATTGTAATTTGGTTAATTGAAAATGAATAAAAAATATTTAAAATAATAATAATAATAATAATAATAATAATAATAATAATAATAATAATAGACTGGGTCTGATGGGAGTTCAGAATGTCTGGAGGGTCCCAGCTTGTGGAAGACAGCCTTTAGAATGTGAAGTACGTTTCTGAGCACAATTCAAAGTGTTGGTGCTGACCTTGAAAGCCCTAAACGGCCTCGGTCCTGTATACCTGAAGGAGCGTCTCCACCCCCAACGTTCAGCCCGGACACTGAGATCTAGCGCCGAGGGCCTTCTGGCGGTTCCCTCATTGCGAGAAGTGAGGTTACAGGGAACCAGACAGAGGGCCTTCTCGGTAGTGGCGCCCTCCCTGTGGAGCGCCCTCCCTTCAGAGGTCAAAGGGATCAACCACTACCTGACATTTAGAAAATACCTGAAGGCAGCCCTGTTTAGGGAAGTTTTTAATCTGTGATATTTTAATGTATTTTGATATTTGTTGGAACCCGCCCAGAGTGGCTGGGGAGACCCGGCCAGATGGGCGGGGTACAAATAATAAATTAATATTATTATTATTATAAAGGCTTCACACATGGCTACAGAAAAGTGCAGGTAAGGGCTGTGGCCAACCAAAACCTTGCCCCATGGAGAAGCTGACTTGCCTAATGTGCGCCACACACCCAGCACAGATGCCCCTTGCTTCTCTCTGATCCTTCCTCCCCCTTCCTCCCCAGAACGTCAGGAGTGGCACACCGAAGACCCCCAGTTCATCGCCGAGGTGCTGTTTGCCGTGACCAGCATGCTGAGTTTCACCCGCCTGGCTTACATATTGCCCGCCCACGAAACCTTGGGGACCCTGCAGATCTCCATCGGCAAGATGATCGACGATATGATCAGGTTTTTATTGGGGGGGGGCATCTTTCCCCGCCATCATCCTTGTTGGCTCTGCAGTGCACTGAGCCTTCTCTCCCTCTCAGTGAATCCCATGTCTCCCAAGTCTCTGGGGGCATCACCTCTCTCCTTGGCCCCTGAATGTGCTCCTGATATAGGCATAAAAGGTAAAATACAAAACCGTGAGCGATAATAGATAATAAACTACAACGAAACAATTTTGTCAAAAATATATAGTATATATAAATCTCTCCTCAGAGGCACACGCCTACTTCTGTTTCAAAAAGATCAGAGTTCTGGTATAAAGTGCAATATAAGGGAATAAAGATGGTTGTGCAAAGTTCCGACATAGAGTCTATCATTTCAGTGTGAAATATGATTGATCCAAGTCCATCAACCGTGTAGGTATGTTTTCCGACGGGTGGCCAGCTTCGTATACTCCCGTTTCACACGCTGTTTCTTCAAGGAATGGACTTATCATCCACACAGGACTAGTAAATTCAGCTTAGCTAAGATGTTTCTAAGAGACTCAGAAGGTCCTCATTTCAATAAGGCTAATCCAAGGGATGGTTTTAAGCCTTTTTATTAGCTTTTTGGGTTCCTTGTGCTTCTTCCCCTCTCCAGGTTCATGTTCATCATGATGATCATCTTGACGGCCTTCCTGTGTGGGATGAACAACATCTATGTCCACTACCAAGAGTCTCAGAAGCTGGGGAGGTACGCCAACCTGCTTGTACTTTCTGCAGAAAGCACAGAAATCAGCTCACACAAAATCAATATACAGTCATACCTTGGAAGTTGAACAGCTTAGTTCCCAAACGTTTTGTCTCCCAAACGCCGCAAACCCGGAAGTGACTGTTCTGGTTTGCAAACTATTTTTTGGAAGCCGAACATCCGGTGGGATGCAGCCAATCAGAAGCCGCGGTTTGCTTTTCGAACGTTTTGGAAGTCGAACGGACTTCCGGAATGGATTCCGTTTGATTTCCAAGGTACGACTGTAGTACGACAAACAAGGTTGGCTGCAGTCCTGCTTCTTTTTGTCTCAGGAGAAAATCCAGAACCAAATGTCAGCGCCACCACCATGTGCAAATCGCAAAACTTTATATATAACTTTATATATATATATAATTCTTATAACAGCAACCCTGTAGGGAGGAGAGGCACCCTTGACTCGACCCTCCCTCTGCCCCAGCTGTTCCAGCTTGCTCTCCCTTCTCCCACGCAGCTTCAACGAGACATTCCAGTTCCTCTTCTGGACCATGCTTGGGATGGAAGAACACGATGTGGTGGACATGCCCAAGTTCCTCATGGCTCAGCTGGTGGGGAGGGTGCTCTATGGGGTCTTCACCATCGTCATGGTGGTCGTCCTCCTCAACATGCTCATCGCCATGATCACCAACTGCTTCCAGAAAATTGAGGTGAATGCTGCTGGCGGGGGTGGGGGGAGGTGACTGAGAGGTGGCCTTTAAGGTAGGGTTACCCCGGATTTGCAAATCTGTCCCCAGACAAATTCCATCCCCGGAATGTCTCCAGATTTTCAGATCTGTCCCCAGGAAACGTGGCAGCGGCAGCCTCAGCAGCCCGGAGCCAGCCTGGTAGCCAGTGTGGTGTAGTGGTTAAGTGGTAGACTCGTAATCTGGGGAACCGGGTTCGCTTCCCCGCTCCTCCACATGCAGCTGCTGGGTGACCTTGGGCTAGTCACACTTCTCTGAAGTCTCCCAGCCCCACTCACCTCACTGAAGCCAGCCAGAGCCAACTGCGCTACCAGGCTGACTCTGGGCTGCTGACTGCCACTGCCGCCGCCACTGCCAAAGGGAAACCGGGGGTGTCCGGCAGTACAGATCTCCTTCCCCCTTTGTTTTGACTGATCGAGGGAGGCTCAGGAGTTGCAGGTGGGTGGCCGTTGCCCAGTTTTTTAAAAACTCTGCGCATTTATGTCTCACAGGGTGCTAAAGAAGGGCTTTGCACCTTGCCTGGCAGAGAAACCGCGCCCCTTGCGCCCCTCCTGAGCAACGCCGAGCCTCCCCTGATCTGTCAAAACAAAGGGGGAAGGGGGCAGGAGATCAGGGAAGGCTCGGGAGTCACGGGTGGGCGGCGCACCGTTGCCCAGTTTTTTAAAAACTCTGCGCATTTATGTTTCACAGAGTGCAAATGAAGGGCTTTGCACCTTTATACAACATGCATATGTGCTTGGGCCCAGGGTCTTTTGCCTCACCATCCCCACTACTGACTCCCTGTTGCCACTCAGTTTAAAAGGGGGGGGGAGTGTCCCCAGATTCATTGAAAAAAAATTGTGGGGCATAGGAATTCGTTCATTTTCCCCCCAAAATATAGTCCGACCCCCACAAGGTCTGAGGGATGGTGGACAGCCCCCTGCTGAAAAAGTTTGCTGACCCCTGCTCTTGATAAATAAAGAGCCCCCCCTCGTATTTACCAGAGTCTTCTCTCCTGTGCTCTTCAGAACGATGCGGACGTGGAGTGGAAGTTTGCCCGCTCCAAGCTCTACTTGTCTTTCTTCAGAGAAGGCTTGACGCTGCCGGTGCCCTTCAACATCATCCCGTCACCAAAGTCCATCTTCTACGCCGTAAGGTAATTTGTCAGGCTGCTCCTGAGACCCTTGAGGTGGGGGGGGGGGTCTGACCGTTCTGTGCTAAACTTAGCCCTCGGCAGCAGAGGACTGGTTCACTTTGTGGACTGGCATGCTCCCTACGTGCCCCCTCTCTGCGGAACTGTTGTTGCTTTTGCAAGCACAGTGCTCCTTCTGCATTGGCCAGGAACCAGTCCTTGAATGCGACAGCCCATAATAGCAGGGCACCATCATTGCATTATTTTTGGAACCTACCCCAAACTCCCCCTCCCACTTTTTTCCTTTTTGCTTAGGCAAGCCTATTCAGTCATGTTATTTTAAAATGAACTTCTATTATGTGTAATGCTTTTAACATCCTATGCCCTTTTAAAATGTGGGTTTTTTTGTGGGGGGAGGCATATTGGGTCACTGTTTTTATTTTTATTAGGTATTTTGTGGTTTTATATCTTCATTTTATTCTGTGAACTGACCTGGGACCTCCCAGGTATGGGGCGGTATATAAATAAATAAAATAAACAAAACAGATTTCTGATTTTGTTTATATTTTGATGTGGAGTATGTTTTTAATCCTGGCTTTTATTGGAATATCTTGATGAATAGTTTCTTTTGCAAAACAGGATATATATTTTCAAATAAACGGTATGTACATTTTGTTAATTTTTTATCAATAATAATAAACATTACAGCCAGCCTTGTTGACGGGCCTCTCGGCTCCTCTCTTTCTTTCCCCATCTTCTCGCAGGGGCCTCTTCCGCTTCCTGTGCTGCTACAAGCCAAAGCGCCAGCAGAAATACCCCCCCATCTCAACCATTGTGAGTTCCCTTTGTGGCTGTTTCATGGGTGTGTTCCTTCCCCCAAGGACTCTGCTTGCAGTGGGATGTTGCGCTCTCTTCCTCAACCTTCGGGGAAATTGGGGGAGACATGCAATCCTTCTGCTCACTCCCTGCCCCATGAGCGCCTCTTGGCAGTAGCAGTTGAGAAGGTGGGGGGGCCTTGCATCCCTGATGACATCACAGGCCCTCTTGAACTGACGGCAATGGACCTTGGGTTAGGGTGGCTTACCTGACCTCTCGGGACGCGGGTGGCGCTGTGGTCTAAACCACTGAGCCTCTTGGGCTTGCCGATCAGAAGGTCGGCGGTTCGAATCCCCGTGACGGGGTGAGCTCCCATTGCTCAGTCCCTGCTCCTGCCCACCTAGCAGTTCGAAAGCATGTCAAAGTGCAAGTAGATAAATAGGAACCGCTCCGGTGGGAAGGTAAACGGCGTTTCCGTGTGCTGCTCTGGTTCACCAGAAGCAGCTTTGTCATGCTGGCCACATGACCTGGAAGCTGTACGCCGGTTCCTTCGGCCAATAAAGCGAGATGAGCGCCGCAACCCCAGAGTCATCCACGACTGGACCTAATGGTCAGCGGTCCTTTTACCTTTATCTGACCTCTCAGCGGTGGACTCACCTCCCCACTGTGTGTGTGGGGGGGGCTCCTGCTGGTGAGCTTGCACAGGAATGACCTCCCCATTGCCTTGCCCCTCCCGCTCCCCTCCCAGTATACAGCAGCAACTCTGTTGCCAGGATTTCAGGTCCGTAACTCCCCCCAACTCCTCCACACACGACCTATTGGACCCCTTGTTCAGTGACATTTATAAAAGACGGTTGTATCAATTTAAAAAAGCACTTTATAAGTGCTTCCGTGCTGCACCAACAAGCCTGCGCACTCCTGGTGCCATAATGTCCTGCCGTCTTCTGCTTTTCAAATAATTGCATCTAATTATTTTGGAGGCCATGGTTCTCTGGGCACTCTGAAGCATGCGCAGAGTGCTTTGCAGCCACAACCGCCAGCCCCCTGCCTCCTAGCCTCCAGATGCAGGCCTCCTCCCAGGGCCCTTCCGGGAGGTGTGACCCCTCTTGCTGTGTCTCGTTTGGGAACCCTGCCAGCCCCCTGACTCTGCCCTTCTGTCCCCCCAGTCTAACCCCTCCATGGAGCAGGGCGGCCAGCGTACGGAGAGCCGCGCTGCCTACCGGCACCAAGTGCTCAAGGCGCTGGTGCAGCGCTACATCGACACGGCCCGGCGGGAGTTTGAGGAGAGCCGCAGGAAAGGTAAGCAGTGTTGCCTCGGAAGGGGGGGATCCAGAAGAGCTTGCCCACCACCCTCCCTGACAGCCTTCCTCAACCGGGGGCCCTCAGCTCTCTCAACCACAGCTCCACCAGCCCCAGCCAGCTCTGATGTAGGTTCTGGGAGCAGGGGCATAGCGTGCCGCTTGGCTACCGGGGGCGGCAAGCCAAGCGGGACCCCTGGGGGCGGGGCGTCGCTCCGTGCGCATGACGTCACAACGCGCATGCACACGGAGTGACGCCTTTGCCCCATGCCGCGGCGAAAAAAGCCGCTGGAAGGGTTTCCTTTCCCCCCCTTTCAGCGGTTTTTTTCGCTGGCTTGCGGCGCCCCGGCAGGGAGGAGCGGGGCGGACCAGCCAGGAAGGGTGACACCACTCCTGGCTGGTCCGCCCCGCTTCTCCATGCTGGGGCGCCGCAAGCCAGCCAGTGGAGGAAAAAAACCACTGAAAGGGGGGGTGGAGGAAAACAAAGCAGGCGCTTGAAAGCGCCTGCTTTGTCCCCCCCCCTTTCAGCGGTTTTTTCTGCCACTGGGCTCCCTGGGCGAAGCCACAGCATGGAGGAGAGGGACGGGCCAGCCAGGAGGGGGTGACACCCCTCCTGGCTAGCTCGCCCCTCTCCTCCATGCCACAGTGCCGCAAGCCAGCCAGCGGCAGAAAAAGTGCTGAAAGCGTGGGTGGAGGCTATTTTCGGCGCTGCTGGGGCATAGCCGCAGGGGCGGCCAGCGAGGGGGGGTGACACCCCTCCTTGCTGGCCGCCCCTGCGGCTACGCCCCAGCAGCGCTGAAAATAGCCTTAAAAAAAAAAACCGCACAGGGCGGCTGCGGGGGACAGGGCCCCCGCCCCAAGTGTCACCCTTACCAGGGCGCTGCCTGGGCCGGACCGCCCCCCCTTGCTACACCCCTGTCTGGGAGTCCATACCAGCTGGCATTCCTCACTCCTTTTCCGCTTGGCCCCCGTATCTCTTTCTGTGAGGCCTCTGCCTCCTCCAACCACCATTCCTCCTACGGTCCCTGCTTTGCAACCCATCTGCCCTGCTTCCTGCAGCCACCCTGGCTCTTCTTCGTGCCACCCCCCCACCCGTTGCCCCCACAGCTTGCCGCTTTGCTATCCCTCAAGGCTCACTTTCTCTCCCACTTTGGGTGGCGTTCAGTCAGAAACGGCAGGTTCAGGTTGCACATTTAGAGCTGATTGGGCGGCCTTGGGCGACAAAGCCACTTCACCAAATGTTCGTTCTTTTTGCCCTAAGGAACGTAATGGGATCATGCCCTGGAAAATGTGGGATGACGCTTGCTTTGACGCAGCATCGTCTAACCTTCCTGCAAGCAAATCTGAATGAAGGCCCAGAAGATAATCCACAATATCAAACATCCCTACAGACTAGTGCTCCTCATGGAGAAGCTGTCTCCAAAGCCTAGAGGAGGGGAAGCAGTAGGATTGCTAAGTGACTAGAATTTCCATGGGGCCTGGGCAGAATCTCACCCCCACAAGGGCTCCCTCTTTTGTTTCCTTTTTGTGGGAATGTTCAGGGTGGCAGGAGAGGATATTAAGAACCTTCCTACATTGCGCTAGCAAGTTCCTTTACTTAGCATAGTTTACATCCCCCTTTTTACATGCACAGCAGATAGCTGGTTGCAGGCTCGTGTGAGCCTCTCACTATTATACAATCTGTCTCAGATTGAATTGTATGTTCCTGGTAAGTTCCCTTGAATCCCTCTTAAAAGAAGAAAGACGCCAGTGGCGAAGCTGCATGCTCCTCTACCGGGGGCGGAGAGCAGGCAGGGGTGTGGATGGCGCCCCCCAGGGGTGTGGCACTGGTACGCCGCCCACAAGGGCGTGGTGCATGTTCTGGGGGCGTGGCGCCCGGTGTGCAGGGGGCGCGGCGCATGTTGGGGGGCGCCACGATGACACCCTACTGGAATAGTGGTGCCGGGGGCGGTCCGCTCCCTCCGCACCCCCCTTCCTCCACCAGTGAAAGATGCTGCAATCTTATTCAGTGTCAATAAAAGAAGTTTACTCACATCAGTTCACAGTTGGATCCCTGAAGGCAGACTTAGTTACAAATATGTACATGTGGATCTACCCCATATGGGGGAATAATCCCAGTGCTTCTGCTAGCTGAGAGCTGGCAGAGCAGTCCTAGCTATGGTAGAAGCTGGTCAAACAAAGAAGGAAGTCAAAAAGAGAGAAGGTTGCTGCGTGACTATTCCTTTTGTTACCTGGACAGGTTAGGACCCAGGTGGCGCTGTGGGTTAAATCGCAGAGCCTAGGGCTTGCTGATCAGAAGGTCGGCGGTTCGAATCCCTGCGACGGGGTGAGCTCCCGTTGCTCGGTCCCTGCTCCTGCCCACCTAGCAGTTCGAAAGCACGTCAAAGTGCAAGTAGATAAATAGGTACCGCTCTCGGCCAATAAAGCGAGATGAGCGCTGCAACCCCAGAGTCGGACACAACTGGACCTAATGGTCAGGGGTCCCTTTACCTTTACCTTTTACCTTCTATCACATGCAAAAGGAAGGATGCTCCAGCCAGGAGGAACAGAAGGTTTCGACTGGCTGGACCAAACAATCCCTCGCATGTCTTCTCTAGCATTACAATGAATGTTGGACTTGACTGCCTTTCAAGGATCACACCCCCCACACTTTTTGCCCGCAGATCTGGGGAACCGCCTGACAGAGGTGAACAAGTCTGTGGTGCGCCTCCTCTCTGACATGAAGCAGCTGCGCCACACCGTGGCTGACAACGGTACGGCGGCCAACCCCTTGAACGGCACCAGCGTCCTGCACAAGTACATCATGAAGGTGCGCAGCAGCTTCCAGAGCTACGACAACGAGGCAGGCGGCTCTGAGCAGGGGCCCCCCACGGACGCCGCCTTGCCCCAGGATGGGGTCGTTGACAAAGAGGACGCAACACCGTTGCCTCAGGAACTCTCTGAGGAGAGACAGGAGGAAGCTGAGGAGGGGCTGCCTCAGGTGGAAGCTGAGGAGAGGCCGCTGGAGGTGGAAGCTGGCGAGAGGCCACCCCAGGTGGCAGTAGAGGTGGCAATGGAAGAGAACCCTGTAGGAGAGCCAGAGACTTGATCTGCCTTCTCTCCAAAGACAAGTGATCTTTCCCATTCTCAGCCGGGATCCGCTGTAGAGTTCAGGGTGGCGTTTCCGTAGCAGCCTAGGGGGAAGCCATGCTTGTAGAGTCTGCTCCATTTCTGACATGTCCAAGGGGCAACGCAGTGTCCTTTCTTAAGCCAACATCCTTTGCCAAGTGAGAAAATGTGTATTTCATTCATCTGGCACAAGGGCTCTTTAATAGGAAGGCTGTGAAGAGCTACTTTATAAAGCAAAAAAAAACTTTTTTAAGCTGGACTCCTGCTATTGGCATTTTACCAAACCTTCAACCCACTTTGAATTCTGTTCTGCTTCAGATTTGAGTTGGAGGCTAGTAAGATTCCACTAGGCCACAGTAATGGCTGCGCCCAGTACCTGGGGCCCATCTGGCCTACGAGGTGCAAACATCTTGGTCGAGGTGGGGGTGAAATGGAGGAAGCCTCCCCAGGATGGGGTTAGAAGCAGCGCAGTGAAGACGGGAAGGGAGGCGGCAGCTGCGAAACACCAGTCTACTCTGGCAGTCCCTGACCGTCCTCCACAAGCCAGAGACCGGAGAGTGGGAGAGATGCAGGGCTTCTTCCTCAGATTCCTTGACTGCCGCAAAGTGCTTTTAGGCCTCATTGGGGGCCAGAAGCATAGCTGTCAACTTTTGGATTTGAAAATAAGGGATTTTTCCCAAACATTCGGATTTGAAAATAAGGGATGCCGCGAGGGCGGTGCAATGGCACCAAGTAGCCTCGCCACCCTGCGCTCCAGAGGCTGCGTGCGAACGGGTGAGCGAAAGAGCGAGCGCGTAGACGGCAGGCAGGCTGTCTGTCTGTCTGGTTGGGCGTGAGGGTCTGGCTGCACAAGGCATGCAAGCTCCGCCCCCAGTCGGTCTCAGACTCCTTATTGGCAGCCGAGCAACACAGCTGAGGAGCCTCCCTGGCTGGCAGGGAGGGAGAGGAGCTGCTTCCTTTGAAATCCGGGAAATTTAAGGGATATCAACAATCCGGGATAGCAGCGGGAAACGGCATTGGAATAAGGGAGTTTCCCGCAAAAAAAAAGGGAGGGTTGACAGCTATGGCCAGAAGTCCCCTAAACAGTCACTAAGAGGAGCACCTCCCCCCCAAAAAATGTACTACAATAACTGCATGTTTGTGCGCAGATTATGTAGTGTGTGTGTATCCAGCTTCTTTACATTAAATTTATTAATCAGGTAAATGGATGTTATTAACTAAACTTAATAAATATGTTATGGGTAATATGCACTCCTGTGGTCTGGTGTTTGTTTAGCTAATATCTTTTTTTTATTAATGTAAACTCAAAAGTACAGACAAACAAAAAAGACAACACAAAGTTACAAAACAAGGAGCAGCTACAAAGACTGCATTTTCTAAATAGAGAGCATACAGTGTTGAAAAATAAAAGCAGCAACACATCATGAAAGTCAAATTTTGCAATTTGATGGGGAAGAGCATTTTGTACATCTGAATTTGGCATGTGTGAAATGAAATGCCCATGAGACAGGGTGAAGAAGAAGAAGAAGAAGAGTTTGGATTTGATATCCCGCTTTATCACTACCTGAAGGAGTCTCAAAGGGGGTAAAATTCTCCTTTCCCTTCCTCCCCCACGACAAACACTCTGTGGGGTGAGTGGGGCTGAGAGACTTCAGAGAAGTGTGACTATCCCGAGGTCACCCAGCAGCTGCATGTGGAGGAGCGGAGACGCCAACCCAGTTCACCAGATTATGAGTCTACCGCTCTTAAGCATATAAGCAGTGACCTTATATGTGGCAGGCTGGGAGACAGTTGGGAAGTGCGGCATATCCAGACCCCAAAGAGGCCGCATTCTGCAATTATTTCCTGCTGCCTCCTCTTCTCTGGCCTCCTTTTTTCTCCCCCACTGCGGGGGTCGGGTGGGGGGGGCGACAGCTGTGGCAGCAACACCACCTGCTTTGCCTTAAGCGGCAAAATGTTCTTTGCTGGCTCTGGTTCCAGGTTTTCCTTTCCCTTAGAAACAACATTGGCTCCCAGGACGTTTCCGAGCACAATTCAAAGTGTTGGTGCTGACCTTAAAAGCCCTAACCGGCCTCGGCCCAGTATACCTGAAGGACCATTTCCAGCCCCATCGTTCAGCCCGGACACTGAGGTCCAGTTCCGAGGGCCTCCTAGCGGTTCCCTCCCTGCGAGGAGCGAGGTTACAGGGAACCAGGCAGAGGGCCTTCTCGGTGGTGGCGCCCGCCCTGTGGAACGCCCTCCCATCAGATGTCAAGGAAATAAACAACTACTGTATCTGACTTTTAGAAGACATCTGAAGGCAGCCCTGCTTAAGGAAGTTTTTTAATGACTGATGTTTTAATGTATTTTTAATCTCCTGTTGGAAGCCGCCCAGAGTGGGCCAGATGGGTGGGGTATAAGTAAATAATAATAATAATAATAATAATAATAATAATAATAATAATAATATTGTGGGTAATTCTTTTCTGCAAAAGCCAGAGTCCACCTATTCTTATACTACAACAAGAGGTTTAAGTCCTGTAGTTCCTTCTTCTTTTGGTCCAGAGAATCTCTTACTGCATCCAGCATCCACATAAGAAGTCCCCTAAATTGGAAAACGGCTGTTTCATCTTCCCATGAGTTCAAAGAGGCAAGTCCCATCTCTTCCCAGATGGGCGCTGCCACTGCCATCCTAAGAGAATGAGGGTGAGTTCATGGTGAGTTCTGGCACCTCTTTTTCTAGAAAAATAAAACTGTGTATGCTAAGGTATGGAAAGGAGATTCTACTCCCTCAAAATGAGATTGGCAAAATAAAATGTTAGAATATGAAGAACTAGCAAGATTAACAGCAAGATTCCGAGACCATACAGATCAACTATTTAATAGAGAGTGGAATATTTACAGAGAATATTTTAAAGAACATTGTAACAACATAAATTCTTTGGCAAGCCTGGATTGATATCTGCATGAAGTAAGAATTAACGCCCAGAGTGTCTGGGGAAACTCAGCCAGATGGGCGGGGTATAAATAAATATTAATTATTATTATTATTATTATTATTATATAACAGAATAATTTAGGAGAGATAAAGTTAAGTGTGCAGCTGTAAAATGAAATTTAGGAAGCACAATGGGGAGATTGGAAGTCATGTTAGAAGTAGCGATGGATAAACTCAATCTTTTCTTTCTTGTGTGTACAGTGTTGATTTGTTGATTGTTGCATAGTGTCTTGTTTTGTATCTGTTTTATTTTGTTTTTAAAACCAAAAAAGCGTTTAAAAGAGAGAGAAAGAGAGGCAAGAGAAATGTGTCCTTGTCAATTCTCCTCGACCTCTCAGTGGCTTTTGATGCCAACGACCAAGGTATCCTTCTGGAGCAGCTGTCTGAATTAAGGGTGGGTGGCACTCCTTTGCGGTGCTTCTGGTCCTCATTGGATGGTCATTTCCAGAGGGTGATGCTTGGCCCCACGGAGCCTTCACTGTGGGGTTCCTTAGGGTTCAATGTTATCCCCCATGAAACCGCTGAGTGGGGATTTGAGGAGTATGTTGCCAACAATGTGCTGTCTTCTAGACCAGACCAACATTAAAAAGAGTTTTTAATAAAAATATATATATATTGTGATAAAATAACGAATAAGACTAGAATGTGTTGGACAAGTGGTAGATTAAGAGGTGTCAGAGTTAAAACAGATTAATAAAACTTCATCATTTTGAATCAAAGGAGAGAAGGAACAGGGAAGTTGATAATTATATTTAAGTTAGTTTAATGGATATTGTATTGGTTTTTCTTTTCTGCTTAGGATTATTGTATAAATGGAATTGTTTTGGTGATAATAGTATCTTTTATCTATATTCTTGCTTTTTGACCATTGTGGTTAAGAATAAGCAGAATTTATGTAATATGCGAAAAAGTGTATGAGTTTTGTGTGTTGCTTGTTGTTGTCTGCCTTGTGATGTGTATTGTATTGTTTTGTATTAACAATTTTGAATAAGAATAAAGTTTAAAAAATAAAAAATAAAATAAAATAAAAAGAGTTTTTAAACGAAAGTGGGAATACCATTCCTCTGAAGATCCTCATAGTTCGAGCTAAAGAGCACAGAGTTTCTGATAAGCTTCAAAAGAGAACCTATCCAGTGAATTACCTGGAAAGGAAATCGCGAAAGGAGAGAATTGCGCCATCCACTCAAGGCTCCATTCCCCAGTTGTCCCCCTTTCTGCCCCCCCAGTTGCCTCCCATGTTGGCCTGAGGCAGGAAAGCGAGAAGGAAGGGGCTGGGGGCTAGCAGGGCAGATGTGCAAAGGGAGAGAGGCAGGGAGGAGGGAGCTGGCTGAGAGCAGGAGCCTGCTGCTGTGACAAACAGCCCAGGCTCCTGGGGGAGCAGGGGGAGGCCTTGCCGGAGGCTGCCCATGGCGTTCATGTGGCAACCCAGCCCCCTGGGGGTTGGCAGGTGGGCCCCACTGCGCTCCTGCCTGCTCCTGCCCCTGCCAGGGAAAAACAAGAGACCCGCCCAGGCAGAGCGCTGGAGAGGAAAGCCTCGAGGAGAAGCAGGACACCTTCTTTTCGGCCAGGCCTTCCCCGGTTTCCTTCTGCTGGAAGGGGAAGGACCTGGAGCATCTCTTGCCAGTCGCACCTGTAAGGAGCTGGCACTCCTGCCCTGGGCAAGATGGCCCTGGAGTTGGATGGAATCACGGTGAGTGCAGAGCGGGGAGGGGGGCTCCACCATGTGATAGACAGACAGACAGACAGATATGCCCTTTTGGTTTGGGTGACTTTCTCTACTGTCGGCTGCATCTTCTCTCCTAGATTTTCTGAACTGCTGAGAGGCGAGCTTACATTTTGCCCCAGCAGGGAATGGTCTCAGCCCTCTCCAGGATGCAGGGTGGAAAATGAACCAGCCAGCAGGGAGGTGGGCTGCTGCAGACTTCACTTGGTGGTGATCCATTGGATTATTGATATATTTGTTTGCTGGAGACTTTTGTTATAAGCAATATTTTACTCGAAAAGGCTTAAAGTTGGGTCCGGTTTTCCCAAGGGGGAGTCTGAAGTTTTCTCCCTGGGAAGAGCTGGAATTTTAGAGCTTTTCCCTTCGTGCCACAGACAGACCACACCGGAGTTGTCAAAAGCAAAGCGGAGCTTCCCGTTTATTGAATCTGTTACAACAGAGGTTCTCCGTCACGTAGCAGGTACAATGAGGAGAACCCAGAACAATGGTGTGCCAGCCCCTATACAGACTTTTGAAATTCCCCCCCTTCCGCTCAAGACCACCCCCCTATACATCATACATGTTGTAGCGTGGGGCTAATGATTTCAGCTAGTGATTTCAGCTCTCTGACATTGCAGGCAAGGAGACAGCGTCTTCATGTAACAACTCTTTATTCAGGCAACAAGACAAGACTGAGGGAAGGAGGGAGGGGGGCTACATTTATAGGGACAGAGACATGGCAAGGAAAAGATACATTTTGGAGGGAACAATCTCAAGCAATCACACAGCAGCTTTTTGGTGGGAACCAATAAAGCTGAGGATCCAAATACAGCAGCTTGAATAAACCAATAGAAGCTGTTCCTTCTGGAACAGGAATGCAGTTACTTTACAGACAATAGTAATACAGAGATAACCTTTGAATCAATACACAACACCCCTTCCCCCCTAGTGAGCACAACACACGTAATCCCTTAGATACTGTGGGGTGCTGCGACTTCTTCTTGACCTCCTGACAACAGGTGTGGCAGGTACAGGATTGGGTATTACCTGCGGTGGAGGGGCTATTGTAGTCGTTGTGTCAGGAACAGAGGGAGTCTCAGACAGCTCAGAGTCCCCTACCTGTTCCTCATCCTCATGAGGACTAGCAGGACCAGGTTCATTTGCTGAAACCTCTGGTGCCTGCATCTCTGGGCCATTTCCACTCTGGCCTTGCAGCTGTGTGTCATTAGCAGGGGGAGGAGTATCCTCAGCCTGTACATTCTCCGCATCTGACTCCTCCCTGCTGGGCGCCCGGCGCCTCAGCTGATCTATATGTCTCCTCCAAACCTGCCCATTTTCCAAAGTTACGTAATAGGACACAGGTCCACTAGCCCGGGTGATCACACCTGCCACCCACCGTGGACCTCGTGCATAGTTTCTCACCCAGACCAGATCTTCAGGGGCGAGATACCTTGTTGTGTCACTCTCGGCCTGTGGGGGTGCTCTTGAATTGTGGTTTGGCACCTTGTCTGGGTGGACGTAATCCAGCACCGTTACCAGCCTTCTACCTAGGAGCAGCTCCGCTGGCGACTTGCCCGTAGCAGTACACGGCGTCGCATGCTGCAAAAACAACATTCGGGCGATGCGAGCCGACCAGTCACCCTCCATTAAACGCGCAATGGATCCTTTGGCTGTTCGTACCATGCGCTCAGCCTGCCCATTGGAGGATGGGTGAAAGGGAGCTGATGTGACCCCTCTTATGAAGTTATCTGCCAAGAATGCCCTGAATTCTTGAGATACAAAAGCTGCTCCATTATCTGACACGATGGTCTCGGGCAACCCATGGGTCGCAAACAGCCGTCTCAACACTTTGATCACTGCGGCTGATGACATGCTGGGCACCATAGCTACTTCTAACCATTTGGAATACGCATCAACTATAACCAAAAAAACCTTCCCTTGGAATGGCCCAGCAAAATCTATGTGCAGCCGGCTCCAGGGAGTCCTGGACTGCTCCCACCAGTGGACCGGTGCTCTGGCCACTTCTGGGCGCACCTCTTGGCATGCCTTGCATGTCCGTACCCACTGTTCAACCTCATGGTCCATTCCCGGCCACCACACATAACATCGGGCTAGAGACTTCATCCTGACCATTCCCGGATGTCCCATGTGAAGCGTCCCTAGAACCCTGTTTCTCAGTGGTGCTGGGATGATCACCCTGTCTCCCCACAGGAGACAACCCTTGTGCAAGGATAACTCATGCTGCCTTGTTGCATAAGGCCTGAATTTTTCTTCATGCGGGCCACCTGGCCACCCCCTCCCCACCCAAGTGAGCACACGGGAGAGAACGGCATCTTTCCTTGTTCTCTCAGCTATTTCAGTAGCAGTTACAGGGGCCCCCGGAAGCGTTTCTAGCATCATGATGCGTTCCGCTGGGGCAGGATCCACATCGCTCCCACCAGGAAGGGGCAATCGACTCAATGCATCAGCGTGGCCCAACCTTTTTCCCGGCACATGGGTCAGGGTGTACTGGAACCCATTCAGGAATATAGACCAGCGCAACATTCTGGGGGAGAGGATTTGCGGCGTTTGTTTGTTTGGGTTGAACAACCCTAACAGTGGCTTGTGGTCCGTTTCAATGGAGATATGGCGACCATACACATAGTCATAGAACTTTTTGATCCCTGCCACAATTGCCAGTGCTTCTTTGTCAATTTGAGCATAGTTGCGCTCCGTGGGCGACAACGTACGGGAATAGAAAGAGATGGGCTTTTCCGACCCATCCGGTTCCCTATGGCTCAGCACAGCCCCCAGCCCATATTGAGAGGCATCACATGCCAGGACCAGTGGCTTCGACTCATCATAATGAGCAAGGACGCTCCTGCTAGTCAGCATTCCTCGCAAGGAGTCAAAAGCCTTCTGCTGTGCCTGACCCCAACGCCACACATTCTTTTTCTGCAATAATCTATGCAACGGTTCAGCTACCGAAGCTTTCTGGGGTAAGAATGAGTGATAAAAGTTAATAAGTCCCAGGAATGACTGCAACTCCGTCTTGTTCTGTGGGCGTGGTGCTTCAGTGATGGCCTTAATTTTAGCCTCCGTGGGGTGGATGCCTGCTGCGTCAATTTTAAAACCCAAGAAGTCCACAGTTGGCACCCCAAAACTGCATTTTTCCTTTTTCAGTTGCAGCCCCACCTCCTTGAACTTGAGTAACACTGCACGGACACGCTCAGTCAGTTCCTGGGGGTCTTTTCCAGCAATCAGAACGTCATCAAAAAATGGCAAGACCCCCGGCAGACCCCTTAACAGGCGCTCCATTAACCCTTGAAAAATCCCTGGTGCCACACAAACTCCAAACTGTAATCTGTTAACTCTGAACGCCCCTTTCTGAGTTACGATAGTCTGTGCTTCTGCTGATTGTGGGGTTACTGGCAGCTGTTGGTAAGCTTGTGCTAGGTCAATTTTGGCGAAAACCTTGCCCCCAGCCAGTTTTGCCAACAGCTGTGAGACGACTGGAATGGGGTATGAGTTTCCCCTGAGTGCCTTATTGATAGTACATTTGTAATCTGCACAGATCCTAACTTCCCCATTAGCTTTAAGAGGTGTAACTATTGGAGTTTCCCACTTGGCAGAGTCCACGGGTGAGAGAACTCCCTGCTTGACCAATTTATCCAGTTCTGCCTCAATCTTGGGTTGCAGTGCAAACGGCACTCGCCTTGGTTTGAGTCGGATTGGGGCCACCCCGGGGTCCAGCTCAAAGTCAATTGGGGGCCCTTTATAACAACCCAGTTTCCCATTAAAGAGTTCAGCAAATTCCTTGCATAACGCCTCGCCCATCTCAGGGGAGGTTTGGATTGAATTAAGCCCTGATATACTCAGTCCCAGGGCGGGGAACCAGTCAGTGCCCAGGAGACTGGGGCGACTCCCCTCTGCAATCACCAGTTTGAGCACAGCCTGTTTGTCCCGGAACTGTACTTTCACGGCACACATTCCCAAAATGTGGATGCGGCCCGCTGAGTATGATTGCAAGGTTGTCGGGAAGGGCTCCAGAGAGGGAAACTTACCCCCAGGGAAAAACGTCCTCGCGGTCTGGTCCGAAACGATGGTGAATCCAGATCCGGAGTCCACCTCCATGTTGCACGGCTGACCCTCAATCTTCACCTTCACATGTGTCTTGCCTTGCGCTGGGAACTGCACGGTCTTCCCATTGATTTCAGTGAGGTAGTTGCAGTCCTCTAGGAGATGAGTCGCGGTGGATGGTCTGCGAAACGCCGATCTAGGTGATCCAGTTGCTCCTGACGTCGCTGATCTGCAGACCCTGGCGATGTGTCCAGTCTTTCTGCATGTTCTACACATAGCATCACGGAAACGGCAATCCTTCCGCTCATGGTTCCCGCCACAGCCTGGGCAAGCGCTTCGGCGATCCTTGTGCGCTGTGCCGGCCTGACGCACCGACTCGACTCCGCAGACTGGGCTCTGACTCGGACTGACCACTAGCTCATCCATGGCATGCGCAGCTTCTTTCTGCGGCTTGGTGACCTTGCAACTGGCCTCACGCTCCTCTCTTTCATAATTCTCCGTAGCGGTGGCCTCCTTCAAGGCGGAAGCAAGGGTAACCTCTTCTTTGGCCACAATGCGTCTTCGGGCCTTTTTGCTGCTCAAGCCCCCTACAAATCGATCCAGGAGAGTCTCTTCCAGATTTTGAAAGCCACAGTGCTGAGCAAGCTTCCGGAGTTCAGCTAGAAATGCGGCCACAGACTCTCCAGTGCGCTGCTGCCTCTTATGGAACTCCATCCGCCGGGCCATCTTGGTCTCAGTAGGCGCCAGGTGGCTTGTTAGGCAGGCAAGAATATCCTTGAGAGATGTCTCACTCAGCTTCGCTGGGGCGAGCAATGCCTTGGCCAGCTTGAAGGTCTCAGGCCCACAGCAACTCAGGAACGTGGCCCTTCTTTTGCCGGCATCAGTGATTCCTTGAGCCGCCGTGAAGAACTCGAAGCGTTCAACGTAGTCTTCCCATAGGTGGGGCTCTGATGGCTGGAAGGGCTCCCATACCCTTGGACTCTACATTCTCCAAGCGGTGGGGTCGTCTTCTCAGCTGGCCAGTGAGTCTTGTCCTGTGCTGCAATCCGGACCCTGAGGCAGGCTGCGTTTAACTGCTCCTCAGCATTCCGGATCCCACCTTCGTCGCCAGTTGTTGTAGCGTGGGGCTAATGATTTCAGCTAGTGATTTCAGCTTTCTGACATTGCAGGCAAGGAGACAGCGTCTTCATGTAACAACTCTTTATTCAGGCAACAAGACAAGACTGAGGGAAGGAGGGAGGGGGGCTACATTTATAGGGACAGAGACATGGCAAGGAAAAGATACATTTTGGAGGGAACAATCTCAAGCAATCACACAGCAGCTTTTTGGTGGGAACCAATAAAGCTGAGGATCCAAATACAGCAGCTTGAATAAACCAATAGAAGCTGTTCCTTCTGGAACAGGAATGCAGTTACTTTACAGACAATAGTAATACAGAGATAACCTTTGAATCAATACACAACACTACATACATCACAAAAAGGGGTGTAACCCAGGACCACCCCTCAGATACATCACAGCTACATCACAGAAAAAGGCAGTCTCCAGCAGAAATCTGAGTGCGCTGTTTACCTCCTGTCTGCCACTTCATATGATAATGTCTTATCTGATTGCCTTTCCTGGGCAGTCTGGCCATTCCTTTGAGATGGTGATTACTTAATTTCTGAGACAATGGGAAGGTTCTCTCACCCCCTTCCTCCTTGCAGAGAAACATTTGGTCAGTTTTGAGAGTCAAAATGGTGTCAGGAGTCAAAATGGTTTCAGGACTGTGCTTCAGACATGAGGCCTTGTTTTGCTTAGCACACTAATGAGAATTAATATATATATATATAAATAAAATACCTTAAATTCTTACAACACTTTAAATAAAAGAGGAGGCAGCTTCTTGCCCTAGTGTTTCCTCAGCTCCCTTGACCGGCTCCTGCCACCTCCTCCTGCATCAGCTAAAGGCTCCTTCTGTCTTTAGGTTCTGAGTGAGAGTCACGGGGTCCTGCAGCCTCACTTTTAGCTATCATACCTGACAGCTTCCTGCTCCCCCCCCCGTTTGTCTCTGCTCCTAGTCTCCACCAGCACAGATGATCCACCCCTTGCAGGTGTCCCTTTTGCAGCCCGTCAGTGATTCAATACTATTTTTTAAAAAAATAAAAAGTCAAAGCTGAAAGTGACCATTTGGTGGGGCTTGTGCACTTGTGATGCTCTGGCTAAGTTCCTCCATGCACCTGTGCAATGTTGCTGCCCCAGAACATGAGTATTGACGCCTAAACATAATACTTTAGAAGTTACTGACTATAACCACTTCCTAGCAGAGCTTCCCTGGTGGCAGACGTCAAGAACTGTAGTCACACTCGAGTGCACCGTTAAGAAATTACGTTATGCAAGCATTTGAGTATGCAAGCATTTAAGCTACTAATATTTGCAAACTATTTACAATGTGAGCTCTCCTCTTGCCCCCTCAAAATTGCAAATTCATAGAATCCTAGAATCCTAGAGTTGGAAGAGACCACAAGGGCCATCCAGTCCAACCCCCTGCCAAACAGGAAACACCATCAAAGCATTCCTGACAGGTGGCTGTCAAGCCTCTGCTTAAAGACCTCCAAAGAAGGAGACTCCACCACACTCCTTGGCAGCAAATTCCACTGTCGAACAGCTCTTACTGTCAGGAAGTTCTTCCTAATGTTTAGGTGGAATCTTCTTTCTTGTAGTTTGAATCCATTGCTCCGTGTCTGCTTCTCTGGAGCAGCAGAAAACAACCTTTCTCCCTCCTCTATATGACATCCTTTTATATATTTGAACATGGCTATCATATCACCCCTTAACCTTCTTTTCTCCAGGCTAAACATACCCAGCTCCCTAAGCCGTTCCTCATAACGCATCGTTTCCAGGCCTTTGACCATTTTGGTTGCCCTCCTCTCATCTTCCTTCTTTTAAATGCATCTCCAGCTGACACCAATTAAGCCTGGAGTGACACTCCCACACATTGCAGAAACTTCTGGAATGCTTTTTTAAAACTTAAAGGAACCTTATCTGTTTCGTGAAGAATGTATTCCTAACAAAACAGGCCAGTTGGGTGCTGCTGGATACTCTCTGGGCGTGAAAGGGCTTGAAGCAATGCAAACCCTGATCTAGAGACCCTTGCTCTCCTCCACCCTCATCAACGCCTTGCAGGCCCCCCTCAGGCCACTCTGCATAGGAACAGAGGTGCCACAGTCAATTCAGCTTTTCTTAGTGGCTGTTAGCAAGCACCCGGCTCCCTTTGCCATCTCCCCTGGGGAACTTGTAGGTTGCATTCGAGGAAACTGCTGTAAACTGTTTTGAAGCCAATAGATAGGAGGAGTGTGACGGGAATCTAACCAGTAAATAATAAAGAGTTGCTTTGCCCAGGGGGAATTTGAAGAGAACAGGGGTGGCAATGGCTAAACAAGCAAAGCGCTGCTGAAGGCAGCCAGTGGCGCTCCAAATTGTGCAGAGTCGCACAAGCAGCACAAATGGTGTACAAGCAGGATTCTGCTTAATTCATCCCTCGGCCCCTCTGCTTCCAGACCTGCTCCTTTCCAGTGGCACCCAGTGAATCCTGCCTTGCCCTCCTGCCCTTAGGGCAGCTCAGCCAACCCCTGCAAGAGGCGTCAATGTTCTTCATTGCTCTCAAAATCCTTTTGCAGACTGCAATGCAGATCCATCTACCACCTTGCAAACCTAGATTCCTCAAGGGCAGAATAATAATAATAATAATAATAATAATAATAATAATAATAATAATAATTTTTTATTTGTACCCCGCCCATCTGGCCGGGTCCCCCCAGCCACTCTGGGCAGCCTCCAACAGACACCAAAATACATTAAAATATCACAAATTAAAAACTTCCCTAAATAGGGCTGCCTTGAGGTATTTTCTGAATGTCAGATAGTTGTTCATTGCTCTGACCTCTGCTGGGAGGGCGTTCCACAGGGTGGGTGCCACTACCGAGAAGGCCCTCTGCCTGGTTCCCTGTAGCTTTGCTTCTCGCAATGAGGGAACTGCCAGAAGGCCCTTGGCGCTGGATCTCAGTGTCCGGGGTGAACGGTGGGGGTGGAGACGCTCCTTCAGGTATACAGGACCGAGGCCGTTAGAAACATTTTGCATTTCTCAAGTCCATTTTAGAAAACCCAAACAACAGCCCACAGCTTTGACAATGACCCTTGTCGTCTTTTCATCCACCCCCTTAGCAACCCGATTGGAAAGAAATCGTGAACAAGAAGTTGAAGTTCCCAGAAGGCCTCCTCAACGCCATCCAAGATGGGCAGCTGATGAAGGTCCAGCAGCTGCTGCAGGTGAGCGACGGGATCCTGAAGCAGCTGGATGAGGCTGAGGACCGGGCATGGCGAGAGGCTCTCAACCTGGCCATCCGCACGGGCGGCGAGGAGATCACCAGGAATCTGCTGCGCATTGTCAAGTTTGACTTCCGTCAGATCCACGAGGCCTTGCTGGTTGCCGTGGATACCAACCAGCCCACCGTGGTCAAGCTGCTGCTGGACCGCCTGGACCAGGAGAAAGGCCGCAAGATGGACATCAAGTCCTTCTCCTCGGCCTTGTTTGACAACTCCATCGACAACTCGCGCTTTGCCCCGGGCGTGACGCCCCTCACCTTGGCTTGCGAGAAGGACCTCTATGAAATCGTGGACATGCTCATGAAGAAGGGCCACGCCATCCCGGGGCCGCACAAGGTCTCGTGCTCCTGCCTGGAGTGCTCCAACGGCCGCAAGTTCGACCTGCTCAAGTTCTCGCTTTCTCGCATCAACACTTACAAGGGCATCGCCAGCCGGGCGCACCTCTCCATCGCCAGCGAAGACGCCATGTTGACGGCCTTCAAGCTCAGCCGAGAGCTCAAGCGCCTCTCCAAGAAGGAGCCCGAATTCAAGGTCTGTTTCTTGCTGCACCAAGCATGTAGGTCAAGGTGGGGAACATCTATGGCCCTCCAGATACTGGTGGACCACAACCCCCATCATCCCTGAACATTGACCATGTGGGCTGGGAGTCCAACAACATCTGGAGGGCCACCGGTTGTTCCTCAGCCTTGACGTCGACATTGCTTTTTAATTCCACGATATTCACATCACAAGCCTAATTCTTTTTAGAGGAAGGAGTTGGGGTGGGGAGTCCATGCAGACCATGCTATGCATCTGGGCAAGATCCTTCCTTCCTTCCTTGATCCTGCCTTGTCCTTGTCCTTCCGTCCAGCCCGAGTACCTGGCCCTGGAGCAGCTGTGCCAGGAGTTTGCCTTTGAGCTGCTGGGAATGTGCCGCAACCAGAGCGAGGTGACGGCCATCTTGAATGACGTGGCGGATTCCTCGAATGACGAGGAAGAGGAGGACTTCAATGACCAGGCCTTTGAGGATGGCATCCCCAACTTGGCGAGGCTTCGCCTGGCTGTCAACTACAACCAGAAGCGGGTGAGCTTGTCCGAGGAACATGGTCCGGGGGCAGAAGGGAGCAGTGCCGGATTTAAGGCAGTGTGGGCCGTTCTCCTGCACAGGGCGCTGAGCCAAGGGGGTGCAAAACTATGACGTAGCACACCTGAGAGTATGCGCAGAATGCAGATGGGGGAGAGTGCCGAATTTTGTCCTCAGGGCGCCATATTACCAAAGTCTGCCACTGGTGGAAGGAAGGTCTTGCGGTGGGCAGCGGGGGTCTCACATACTGCCAGCCACAATGGCCAGCAGCATTTTCCGTTGTCAAAGATGCCATGCCACTCATAGCCAGTGTGGCAGTGTTTAAGGCAGTGTGGGCTGTTCTCCTGCACAGGGTGCCGAGCCTTTGCATTGAACCAGGAGAGACCTTTCCATCTCATTTCCCCCCCAGTTTGTCGCCCACCCCATCTGCCAGCAAGTGCTGTCGTCCATGTGGTGCGGAAGCCTGCAGAGCTGGCGGGGCAGCACCACTCTCTGGAAGGTCTTCATCTCCAGCTCCATCTTCATGGGGATGCCGTTCCTTTGCCTCCTCTACTACATTGCCCCCAGATCCAAGGTGGGTGGTTTGTGTCCAGGCATAACACACCGTCCTCTTCCCAGCCAACATGGCCTTGGCTTCTTCAGCCCATAGGCAGCTTGGAGATCCTCCTTGTTGATCCCGGGCACTGAGGTCCAGCGCCGAGGGCCTTCTGGTAGTTCCCTCCCTGCGAGAAGAAAAGCTACAGGGAACCAGTCAGAGGGCCTTCTCGGTGGTGACACCCGCCCTGTGGAACGCCCTCCCACCAGATGTCAAAGAGAAAAACAACTACCAGACTTTTAGAAGACATCTGAAGGCAGCCCTGTTTAGGGAAGCTTTTAATGTTTAATAGATTACAGTGGGACCTCGACTTACGAGCGATTCGACTTACGTGTTTTTTGACTTACGAATGACTTCCGGGAGAAACAAAATGGCCGCCGCAACCGAATTTTACGACTTACGAATGGAAGTCGCGGCCGCTTTTAATAGGATTTTTCCGACTTACGAATTTCGACTTACGAATTTTCGACTTTTCGCTCAATGCATTCCTATGGGGATTTGACTTACGAATGTTTTCGACTTACGAAAATTGCGTCGGAACGCATTGTCGTCGTAAGTCGAGGTCCCACTGTATTGTATTTTAATATTCTGTTGGAAGCCACCCAGAGCGGCTGGGGAAACCCAGCCAGATGGGCGGGGTATAAATAATAAATTGTTGTTGTTATTTGCAGTTTGTATTGTAAACCCCTGAAAGACTATTGCAGTTGATTGCTATTTATGCAGATTTCTTAATATTTTGGATGGAAGGGAAATGGCCTTTGTGACATTATCCATGCCAGGCTTGCACATCACCTCAGCTGGTTGGAGCTGATAGCTGTTATAGTCCAAAACACCTGGAAGGCAGCGGGTTAAGGCAGGCTGATGTACATCTATGGGGCGCATGCCCTCTCCTAACATGCTGTGTGCCTCTTCTCTCATCAGCCTGCCAAAATGCTGAAGATCCCTGTGATCAAGTTCCTTCTGCACTCGGCCTCGTATGTCTGGTTCCTGGTCTTCCTGCTGGCAGAGTCGCTGGTGCTGGAGTACAACAACGAGACCTTTTCGGGGCGGAACCAGGACTTCTGGGAGACTTCGCTGCACATGATATGGGTGGCAGGTCTGTGGCCCAGGTCAGACTGGCTGTGGCACTCCTCCTCTGAAAAAGACACAGCCTGTTTTAGGAGCTCTTGAGGCTGGGCTTCCACTATGGTCTCCAAGCTGGAGTCCTTGGTAGGCAATGTGATCTCTTCCGGCCAGGGAGGGGCTGGCATCACAGACCACCTGGTGCTGGGACTTCTGAGGAGCCCGAGACGTCAAAAGACTAGCTCACAGGGCACACACTCCTCCTCGCGGCCCAAGATGTCCCCTGAATCCGTGGCCTCTTGCCCCAAGGATGGGGACCCAGAGCCCTGGGCCATAGCAATGACCAGCCAAGGTTGCCACTCCTCCAGCTGTGCCCAGTGGTGGCTTTTTATTCCCTGTGCTTTTCTCCTCTAGGTTTCTTCTGGGTTGAGTGCAAAGAGGTCTGGATCGAGGGCTTCCGCAGCTACCTCTTGGACTGGTGGAACTTCCTGGACATCGTCATGCTCAGTATGTACCTGGCCTCCTTTGTCCTCAGGCTCCTGATATTCTTCCAGGGCCGTGTTTTCTGTCTGGATAACAAGGAGTCTGCAGAATGCCGTTACTACACGGAAGCGGGTGAGCACCTCCCACAAACTGGGATCTCTATCCTTCTTCTGTGTTGCGATTCCGTGAGCTCTGGCTTCCGTCACGGTGCCCCATTGCATCAGAAGCGGTTTAGTCATCTTCTCTAATCTTCTCTACTCTAGAGGAGGTTGGGAAACGTTTATTGAATATATGGGAAATAATGGTGTGCAGCTGAAAACGCTGGAAGCATTAAGATAAATTCAGCAGGGTAAATCAGTTTTGATGGATGCGATAATGGAATACTGAATGGTTTAGTTTATGTAAAATATGCAGGGATTTGTGATATGCAAAATGAACCATGGAAAGAGAAGAAGGGAAGTCATTGATGTCTTAAGGATGTAAAAATGAGTACTTGTAAAGCAGATAATTTAATAAAAATTATATACACAAAGAAGAAGCGGTTTAGTCCTGCTGGCCACATGACACGGAAAGCTGTCTGTGGACAAACACCGGCTCCCTCAGCCTGAAAGCAAGATGAGCGCCACACCCCATAGTTGCCTTTGACTGGACCCAACTATCCAGGGGTCCTTTACCTTTTTACCTTTTACTGGCTCCATTGGTGCACCTGTTTGAAAGTTCAACATAGAGGAAGTAAAATTCACATTTCCCTTTGACATTAGATTGCATGATGTCAGGTTCTCTTATCGGTTGCTCAATAGTAAGACCAAACCGTCTTGTCTTTAAGTCTCTTTATTTCAGTGCAAAGATATTTACAGTGCAGAGTTCAGTTTATCATGTCTGCTCAGTCACTAGCAGAATCCGGAAGTGCCTCCCTCCTGTTTTGGCGCCAACACCAAAGCCTCGGCATTCTGAATTGCCGCCTTGTCCTCCTACGTGGGATATGCGCCGGAAATGACGCCTCCCCCTCCGAGCGAGTCTGCTGGGTGGTGCCAGGTCTCCCAGCAACTCCCTGGACACCTGGCACTCCCTGGCTTCCAGCCACTAACTGCTCCTCCCCCAAAAATGGGGCTGCTAGATTCACTCGAAGATGAATCTGTCGTTAACACAGGCTGCGGCTCCCTGTAAGCACTCAGAGCTGGACTGGCAGGTGTGGGCAGATCCCTGACACATGAGATCCTGTGAGTTTCAATTAACCACAATGGCTATGTTCCACTTCCACTGTGTGAAGTCCCAGAGCGTAGAGACTCCAGTGGTCCTGCTATTGAGCTTCCCTTTGGGGAATCTAATTGGCCACTGTCAGAACAGGATGCTGGACTAGATGGGCCTTTGGGCTGATCCCACAGCCAGTTTCTTCTAAGATTCCTAAAGTTCTTAATTCTCTTTGCATCTTAAATTCAGTTCTTGCTTATCACAAATGTGAGAGACGTGAAATTCCAGCCATTTTTAAAAATTCTTCATTAATTTAGAGAAATCCTGGCTCCAAACCGAGCCCCTTGCAATATTTGTCTCCAAGACAGATAAGCAAATGCACACCTGCACATGGTTGAAATAATATTGCCATGCAACCATACCTGAAGGAGCGTCTCCACCCCCATCGTTCAGCCCGGACACTGAGGTCCAGTGCCGAGGGCCTTCTGGCGGTTCCCTCACTATGAGAAGCCAAGTTACAGGGAACCAGGCAGACGGCCTTCTCGGTAGTGGCACCCGCCCTGTGGAACACCCTCCCTTCAGATGTCAAAGAGAACAACAACTACGAGACCTTTAGAAGACATCTGAAGGCAGCCCTGTTTAGGGAGGCTTTTAATGTTTAATAGATTATTGTATTTTAATGCTCTGTTGAAAGCCGCCCAGAGTGGCTGGGTATAAATAATAAATTATTATTATTATTATTATTATTATTATTATTATTATTATTATTATTATTTAACTGGGAAAGATTTGTTTGTTTTTTTCTTTGGGAGAGGATGATACAAACTGGGAATTGCTGTCACATGATTAAACACCATCCAGGTCCCCAGTACCTTAGCCCAGCCTTGCCCACCCTGCTGCCTTCCAGACATTATGGACTGCATATCCCATTAGCCCAAGCAAAATATGGCCACTCTGGCAAGGGCTGATGGGAGTCGGGGAAGGCAGCCTTTAGAAGGTAAAGGAAAAGGCTTCAGACATTGCTACAGGAACGCACAAGGAAGGGCTGGGACCGACAGAAACCTTGGCCCACGGAGACAATGGCATAGGGAAGCTGACTTGCAAAAGGTGTGTGCCACCTGACACAGATGTCACCTGGCACTGATCCCCCCTCCATTTTGTGACACAGACCGTCAGGAGTGGCACACCGAAGACCCCCAGTTCATGGCCGAGGTGCTGTTTGCCGTGACCAGCATGCTGAGCTTCACCCGCATGGCTTACATCTTGCCCGCCCACGAAACCTTGGGGACCCTGCAGATCTCCATTGGCAAGATGATCGACGACATGATCAGGTGTGTGGGTGGGATCCTGCCCTAGCCTCCTGACTTTGTTTTGCTGGTTTTAATGTTGTATTTGTAAAGAAATCTAATTGAGAACAATAATAGCTGTTATGGGGGTGCCCTACTCCTTTCCCCTTATGGGGCATCCAAGAGCCCTTAAGTAGAGTCCTTAAGTAGGTTCCCTGTCGGTATGTATATTTATTATTATTATTAATTAAATTTCTATACCGCCCTTTCTCCAAAGATTACAGGGCAGTTTACAATATAAAAATACATACCATAATAACAAAAACAATAGCAACAACAACCCCAACACATATACATGTGAGGTACTCAAGAGTCCTTATGTAGGTTCTCTAGCGGTAGGAGAAAATAACAGAGGCCAACCAGAGAATATTGAGAAGCAAAGTGGCTAATAAGCCTGATCTGTATTAAACTGTTGCAACAGGGTCCCCTCTCACCCCACGCAGGAGGGAGGAAAGAACCCCGAACAATGGTGTGCAAGCCTTTATATAGACTTTTGAAATTGCCCACCCTGTAGCCCAAGACCGCCCCAAAAAGCATCATACATACATCACAGGAGGAGGCGGGTCTACAGCAGAAATACATCACAGGAGGCGGGTATCTGAAGAAGTGTGCATGCACACGAAAGCTTATACCAAGAACAAACTTAGTTGGTCTCTAAGGTGCTACTGGACAATTTTTTATATATATTTCGAGCAGAAATCCTGTTTGCCAGGATATCTGTTAATGGTCACTAATTTTACCTGGGCAGCCTGGCCCTTCTTTTGTGATGGCAGATACTTCAGTTCCTGAGTCCCAGGTCATAGGCTCACCCTATTCATGCACAAATACGGCCTTAAGACAGGATTTGTAAGCAAAAAGACAAAGGGAAGGCTTTCCCCCATTTCCTCCCTCCTTTGGGAGAGTCAAAATAGTTTCAGGATTGCTCTCCTGTACTATTTCAAACAGGGGACCCAGGTGGCGCTGTGGGTTAAACCACAGAGCCTAGGGCTTGCTGATCAGAAGGTTGGCGGTTCGAATCCCTGCGACGAGGTGAGCTCCCGTTGCTCGGTCCCAGCTCCTGTCCACCTAGCAGTTCGAAAGCACGTCAAAGTGCAAGTAGATAAATAGGTACTGCTCTGGCGGGAAGTGCAAGTAGATAAATAGTGCAAGTAGATAAATAGGAACCACTCTGGCGGGAAGGTAAACGGCGTTTCCGTGCGCTGCTCTGTCATGCTGGCCACATGACCTGGAAGCTGTATGCCGGCTCCCTCGGCCAATAAAGCGAGATGAGTGCCGCAACCCCAGAGTCGTCCGCGACTGGACCTAATGGTCAGGGGTCCCTTTACCTTTTACTATATCAAACACATGGTTTATATACAGTACTTATGAATGTGTTTGCCTTGTACATTTATGAACGTTTATTTGGGACCTTTGAATTCTTATAACAACAGAGGACCTGCTTTTCTTTAGCTTTTTGGCTTCCTTGTGCTCCTTCCCCTCTCCAGGTTCATGTTCATCATGGTGATCATCTTGACGGCCTTCCTGTGTGGGATGAACAACGTCTACGTCCACTACCAAGACTCTGAGAAGCTGGGGAGGTACGGCAGCCGGCTTGGTGGCATCAAGGGTGATGGCAGGACAGGGCTAGAAAGGATGAGATTGGACAGCTAGGAGATTGTCCAGGGCACTGGGCCAAAGGCCAGTGATGTGACCTCCTTGCCAAGCGGGTATTGAACCTGGTCAGTACTCAAAGGGGATGCCACCCAGGAACCCCCATCATTCTGCCCAGACACTGAGGTCCAGCGCCGAGGGCTTTCTGGCGGTTCCCTCACTGTGAGAAGCCAAGTTACAGGGAACCAGGCAGAGGGCCTTCTCGGTAGTGGCACCCGCCCTGTGGAACAGCCTCCCAGCAGATGTCAAGGCAATAAGCAGCTACAGTGGTCCCTCGACTTGCGAATTTAATCCGTTCCGAATGGACACTCGTAGGTCGAAAAGTTTGTAAGTCGAAAAAAGCGATTTCCCATCGGAATGCATTAGGAGAAAAAATATTCGGAAAAATTCGTAAGTCGAGGAAACCGCATCTAAAATTCGTAAGTCGAGGAAACCGCATCTAAAACCGGCAACGATTTCCATTTGAATGTCAAAAAATTCATAGGCATGTGGCCACTTTTTTCATTCGTAAATCGAAAAGTTCGGATGTCGAGTACAGTGGACCCTCGACTTATGAAGGTAATCCGTTCCGACGGGACCGTCGGATGTCAAAAAAATCGTAAATCGAGTCCCCATAGGAATGCATCGGGGGGAAAAAATCATAGGTCGAAAAAAAACCCATCTAAACTTCGGGAGTCGAGGAAACCCTATCTAAAACGGCCGCGACTTCCTTTCGGAAGTCGAAAAAATTCGGAATCGCGCGGCTGCTTTGATCCCTCGTAACTCGAAAAATACGGAAGTCGGGTCATTCGTAAGTCGAGGGATCGCTGTATCTGACTTTTAGAAGACATCTGAAGGCAGCCCTGTTTAGGGAGGCTTTTAATGTTTAATAGATTATTGTATTTTAACGTTCTGTTGGAAGTCACCCAGAGTGGCTGGGGAAACCCAGCCAGATGGGTGGGGTATAAATAAATTATTATTATTACAGTGGTACCCCGGGTTAAGTACGCTTCAGGTTAACTATGCTTCAGGTTAAGAACTCCGCCAACCCAGAAATAATGCTTCAGGTTAAGAACTTTGCTTCAGGATAAGAACAGAAATTGTGCTCTGGCTGTGCAGCGGCAGCGGGAAGCCCCATTAGCTAAAGTGGTGCTTCAGGTTAAGAACAGTTTCAGGTTAAGTATGGACCTCCAGAACAAATTAGGTACCACTGTATTATTATTATTATTATTATTATTATTATTATTATTATTATTATTATTGGCCCCCACTATACAAAAATAGGAGCAAAACCCATTTCTCCACCCACATTTGCCTCCAGCTTTGCCCACCACAGGAATGCAGCCCCTGAGAAGGGTCCCCACGAGGGAAAGAAGCTCTTGAGCTGAAGATGGTTACCTAGACCTGATCTTGGCACTCTTTGCAACTATAGCAGGAAGAAGTCGTCAGGTAGCAGCTCTTTGGCTGCCTCAGGAGGGGTCCAAGATACCCATTTATTGGTGTTTACATAATTTATATTCCACAAAAGTACAGAAATCAGCTTACACAAAATCAGAATAGTACAAAAAATAAGGTTGAATGCAGTCCAGCTGTTTTGGGTCTCAGGAGAAAACCCAAAATCCAGTGTCACCACCTGCGCAAATGGCAAAACCAGTGAGTTGCCTGTGGGTGCCCCCAGACTATCGGTATTTTACGAGAGGGGTTCAAGCGTGTGCTGGAACGTCAGGTGGGCACAATTAGAATGAACTGAGGGGCTCTGTTGTCCACTTAAAAAAGAAAGAAAGTGGCTTTTTGCAGATTGGAAAGTGACAGGGAAATCATGGAATCATAGAATCCTAGAGTTGGAAGGGACCCAAGGGTCATCTAGTCCAACCCCCTGCAGTGCAGGTGTCTCAGCTAAAGCAGTAGCTTTAAATGCAGTAGCAGGAAGACCAGGGCCAGATTTAGGTTTGATGAGGCCCTAAGCTACTGAAGGTAATGGGGCCCTTTCTATGTCCAGCTGTCCTTTGTCAACAACAAATTGTTGCTGTTTTTTTGTGTTGAATATATGCTATACGGTAATTTAGGGACCTAATAGGTATCTCAAGCCATTTGCACATGTTTGCCATGCAACCAGTCCATGCAGAATGTAGACACCCTATATATAGAAAGGAGCAAACCAGTGATATTTTAGGGAGCAGGCTAGCAGGCGGGGCCCATGACTTACATCTTAGGAGCCTACACAACACAAAACACTGTTGCTGTATGTCGGTTTTATTTTATTTGTTTTTTATTTTATATTTTGGAAATGTACATCCAGTTTTCTTTCCCTTTAATTTTTTTGGGCCACCCCCAAGGGAGTGGGGCCCTCAGCTATAGCTTGTTTAGCTTACACGTAAATCCAGCACTGAGGAAGACGTGTAAATACCCCACATGTATCAGGATGCTCTTTGTCCTATAACTGCCCCACAAGCAAATCAAAACGAAAGGTCAATGAAGACTGGGTATAATCTAACCTCTGCATACCGGTAAGATTCGTGCAAGCAGATCAGGATGAATGTTGAAATAAACACTGAGCGAGCATGTCCCCTGGAGGAAGCCTGGTAGGAGAGGGCACCCTGACTCGAAACCCCCAGCTGTTCCAGCTTGCTCTCCCTTCTCCCACGCAGCTTCAACGAGACATTCCAGTTCCTCTTCTGGACCATGCTTGGGATGGAGAAACATGATGTGGTGGACATGCCCAATTTCTTCGTGGCTCAGCTGGTGGGGAGGGTGCTGTATGGGGTCTTCACCATCGTCATGGTGGTCGTCCTCCTCAATATGCTCATCGCCATGATTACAAGGTCCTTCCAGAAAATCGAGGTGAGTGCTGAATCAGGAGGCGAGTAAAGGCCTTATCCTTTGCAGTGTGAGAGCCGGTGTGGTGTAGTGGTTAAGAGCGGTAGACTCATAATCTGGTGAACCAGGTTCGTGTCTCCGCTCCTCCACATGCAGCTGCTGGATGACCTTGGGCTAGTCACACTTCTCTGAAGTCTCTCAGCCCCACTCACCTCACAGAGTGTTTGTTGTGGGGGAGGAAGGGAAAGGAGAATGTGAGCCGCTTGGAGACTCCTTCGGGTAGTGATAAAGCGGGATATCAAGTCCAAACTCCTCCTCCTCTTCCTCCTCCTCCTCCTCCTCTTCTTCTTCTTCTTCTTCTTCTGGATTGGACCGGGGTTTGGGAAATGTGGAACAGAGAGATGGATCTCCAGATCCACATCCATACTCTACATTCTCCAGGGACTTGCAGCTAGAGATGAGAGGAGGCAGCAACTTCAGTCTTGTTCATCGCAACTCAGGGCTGTTTCCATTCCACTACAAACCAGCTTCCTCTTGCTGTCTGTTGTGGCCTGTACTTAGGTAGATAGATAGATAGATAGATAGATAGATAGATAGATAGATAGATAGATGATTTATTACGGTCGGAGACCAGCTTATAAAACACACTTGGGGGTACAATCCTGGGAGGAAGACAAACCTTTAAAACATTGTACAACGGTAAAATAAAAATTTATAAATGTAATAATCGTATACAGGTAGACACTTAAAAAGCTATTGCAGAGAAATGACCCAGAATCGCCCATGGAACCGAATTTGGGGGTTTTCTTAACTAGTTTGAATCGGGGGATGGTCTGCGCCTACAGATCTGTACACAGAATCTGCTGGCGACCATCCGGGTCGTCTTCTGATCTTTGCCTAAGAGGAAAAGGTCGTATTTTTGCTTTTCCGGGAGGCCACCGAGCCTCAATGGTCTCACTACGTGCCTCTTCATAGAAGGGGCATCTAAAAAATAAGTTCTCTGGGCTTCCTATTTCCCCCAAAGAACAGGCGCAAAGTCTCTGAACGCATAGGGATGATGTGAGTTGTGGCCCAAAAACAGCTGGAGACCCAAGTTTGGGAAGCCCTGAGCTAGCTGGACTCAAAGGACTGGCTCAGAATGAAGTAGCTCCCCGCGTTCCTGTGGCTAAAGGGAAGACCCATAGCTCAGAGGTAGCACACCTGCTTGCGTGCAAAAGGTTACTAGCAGGGCTAGTAATGCTCCCCCCCCCATCTGAAACCCTGGAGAGCCATTGCCTGGCCCTGTTAATACCGGTAATCCTGAGGCAGATGGACCAATTGTCTGACAACTTGCCTGTGTTCCTGTGTAAGCCTGCAGGCAAGGACTGGGGGGGGGGGTTGTTTTCTTTTATTAATGATCTTTTTGGACTGAAGAGCAGGGCAAAGATGCTCTCGATAAATAAAGAGCCCCCCCCCACCGGTATTCACCAGAGTCTTCCTTGCCGCCTCTTCTCTCCTGTGCTCTTCAGAACGATGCGGACGTGGAATGGAAGTTTGCCCGCTCCAAGCTCTATTTGTCTTTCTTCAGAGAAGGCTTGACGCTGCCGGTGCCCTTCAACATCATCCCGTCACCAAAGTCCATCTTCTACGCCGTCAGGTAATTTGTCAGGCTGCTCCTGAGACCCTTGAGGTGGGGGGGGGGGGTCTGACCGTTCTGTGCTAAACTTAGCCCTCGGCAGCAGAGGACTGGTTCACTTTGTGGACTGGCATGCTCCCTACGTGCCCCCTCTCTGCGGAACTGTTGCTGCTTTTGCAAGCACAGTGCTCCTTCTGCATTGGCCAGGAACCAGTCCTTGAATGTGACAGCCCATAATAGCAGGGCACCATCGTTGCATTATTTTTGGAACCCACTCCAAACCTTTTTTTCTTTTCTTTTTGCTTAAAGTCCCTGACAATTAAGTCCAGTCGTAAACGACTCTGGGATTGCGGTGCTCATCTCGCTCTATAGGCCGAGGGAGCCAGCGTTTGTCCACAGACAGTTTTTCCGGGTCATGTGGCCAGCATGACTAAGCCGCTTCTGGCAAAACCAGAGCAGCGCACGGAAACGCCGTTTACCTTCCCGCCAGAGCGGTACCTACTTATCTACTTGCACTTTGACATGCTTTCGAACTGCTAGGTTGGCAGGAGCAGGGACTGAGCAACGGGAGCTCACCCTGTCGCGGGGATTCGAACCGCCGACCTTCTGATTGGCAAGCCCTAGGCTCTGCGGTTTAGATATGTTATTTTAAAATGAACTTTTATTGTGGGACACTTGCTTTCTAGGCAAGACAGACGCAGACGTTTGTCCTTTGCAAAACACTTAAGAGCTTTTTTGTCAAGTAATCAGCATGTAAATTTTGTTAAATTAATAATAATAATAATAAACATTACAGCCAGCCTTGTTGACGGGCCTTTCGGCTCCCCTCTTTCTTTCTCCATCTTCTCGCAGGGGCCTCTTCCGCTTCCTGTGCTGCTACAAGCCAAAGCGCCAGCAGAAATACCCCCCCATCTCAACCATTGTGAGTTCCCTTTGTGGCTGTTTCAAGGTTGTGTCGCTTGCACGGAGGACTCTGCTTGCAGTGGGATGTCGCACTCTCTTCCTCAACCTCTGGATTTGTGCTGGGAGTGGCGAGGGAGAAGACCATCTAGCTAGCACACCAGAAGTGCTCTTGGCGGGGCAGCCACTTCTGCCTGCCAGGAGGGACAGAGCGAGGGGGAGGCAGTGGGGAGGCTGGTGCTGCGCACCTGTGGCATCAGTTTCAGTGCCCCTTGTGCTCCATTAGGTGACATTTATGAAAGACTGTTGCATCAATTAAAAAATAGTTTATAGGCCGTGCTGCACCAACAAGCCTGTGCACTCCTAGTGCCATAATGTCCTGCCGTCTTCTGCTTTTCAAATAATCGCATCTGTTTGCTTTTCAACTACCGTATTTTTCACTCTATAAGGCGCACCTGACCATAGGGCGCACCTAGTTTTTAGAGGGGAAAAGCCCCGGTTTTTTGAGGATCAGCTCAAATTTCTGAAGCTTCTTTTACAAAGAAGAAAAGCCCCATTTTTTGAGGATCAGTTCAAATTTCTGCAGCTTCTTTTGCAAAGGAGAAAAGCCCCATTTTTTGAGGATCAGCTCAAATTTCTGCAGCTTCTTTTGCAAAGGAGAAAAGCCCCATTTTTTGAGGATCAGCTCAAAGTTGTTTAGCTGACTTTGCAAAGGGAAAAACCCTGTTTTATGGGGTTTAACTCACAGTTCTGCAGCTTCAGGAAGCCATTTCTACAGTTTCCAGACAGATAATCTAATCAGCCAGTCACATCTCGCTGGGGAAACAGCCTCCCTCTGCAAGGGGGCGGGGCTGGAATCTCTCTCCCTTATCTCTCTCCCCGATCGTTTGCTGAGCAGCTGCTCAGCGGGCTTCCTTTCAACACCCCCTTCTCTCTCTTTTTTTTAAAAAAGCACGATCTGGTTTTGCCCCTGGGCAGTTCAGCTCCAGGGACCACACATTCGCTCCATAGGACGCACAGACATTTCCCCTGTCTTATGGAGGGAAAATACGGTAATTATTTCAGAGGCCATGCCTCTCTGGGCACTCTGAAGCATGCGCAGAGTGCTTTGCAGCCACAACTGCCAGCCCCCTGCCTCCTAGCCTCCAGATGCAGGCCTCCTCCCAGGGCCCTTCCGGGAGGTGTGACCCCTCTTGCTGTGTCTCGTTTGGGAACCCTGCCAACCCCCTGACTCTGCCCTTCTGTCCCCCCAGTCTAACCCCTCCACGGAGGAGGGCGGCCAGCGTACGGAGAGCCGCGCTGCCTACCGGCACCAAGTGCTGAAGGCGCTGGTGCAGCGCTACATCGACACGGCCCGGCGGGAGTTTGAGGAGAGCCGCAGGAAAGGTAAGCCCAGTCTCTGCTCTGCAGGTGCTAACAGCGGGTGGGGAACTCCAAGCCCACCCAGACTCTCAAGTTCCCTTCTTAGGGCCTCACACTGAGCCCACACCATTGGCCTGTCTTGCTTGCCACTGTCTATGCTGACTGGCAGTGGTTTTCCAGTGTTTCAGACGGGGCCAATGCCAGCCTTACCTGGATGCTGGGATTGAACCTGGGTACGTCTGTATGCAAAGCAGATTCTCTATTGCTGAGCTGTGGCCCTTTCCCCATGGTTTCTGAGCCATATTTAGACGGGGCAAGCTTTCAAATAATGCAGGATTCCTTTAAACCGAGGTCTGGCCTCCGCTGCAAATACAGCCCATCTTTGTGGAGAGATGGCCCCAGTCTAGAGGAGGGGAAGCGCTAGGGTTGCTAAGCAACAAGAGGCTAAGCTAACCCCAGAATTTCCAAGGGGCCTTGGCAGAATCCCACCCCCACGAGGGCTTCCTCTTTTGTGTCCTTTTGCCCGCAGATATCCCCCCCCCGTTTACTTTATTTTATTTAAAATGTTCACATTTTACAATGTACTTTTAAAAGAAAAGTTTTATTAGATTTACAGTTTTATATTCCACACATTTATCATATATAAAATAGTAATAATGAAAGAATTCAAATATTCCCCCCCCCCACCCTATGACTTCCCTCAACTTCCCCTTCCGGTTCTTTAAATATTTGCTACTTCTGCTTAATTTATTTTTCCTTATTTTGTTAATCTTTTAATTAAATGCTCTTCTGTCCTTCTCTTTTATACCACACTAGTGAATTGAAGCCCGTTGAGATAACGGGCGCTAGCCCGGCAGCACACGCGCGCGCCTTGCAGGGCGGGGGGCACAGCCGCGGCTGCGCTCCTGCCGCCGCGGAGGGAGGAGGCTGAGCGCGGGGAAACCGGGGAGCCCCCCAACCCCGGACGCCCCCTCGGAGGCCAGCACCGCCGCGCGCGCCCAGCTCCCTCGGCGGCCACGGCCGCGCAGGAGAAGAGCCGGGCAGGAGGGAGGGCGGGCGGGGGCGCTTCTCGGGCCCGCGATGTCCCAGGCTGCGCGTCTGCGTCGCCTCCTGAAGGGAGATGCTTTTCCCGGCTAGCGCTGCTGCTGCTGCTGCACCAGCAGGGCCTGGTGGCGGGTCTGTGGGAGGAGCGGAGCTGTAGGTGGGCAATGCATGAGAGGAACGTGGCGGCGGGTCGCTGAGCGACTCAGGCCCCGGGGGGGAAAAGCCTTCTCGGGTGGGTTTCCCTTTGGGGAGGAGAAGAGGGCGGCGGTGGAGACGGCGCGCACGGCCGGCCGCTTGCAGCAGTGGCCCCAGCTGGGCGCTCGAGGTGTGCGGCCGGCTTCCCCCGCGCTTTGGCGAGCAGTAAAGGCGGCGGCGGGAGTGCCGCTTCGCGCCGCTTCCCCCCGCAGTGGGCCTCGGCAGCCTCGCCATGTCCGTGCGAGGCAGCGGCGCTGGCGCAACTGAGAACGCGCGTGCGCTGCTGCCTTTCTGACACGCCCCCCTCTCCAATCCCTGCTCCAATCCCTGCGTCCCTGTGTGCCATGCGCAGTAGCGCACTTCCGTGACACACAGAAAGTTGAAGTTGGACGCAGGGACACAGCAAGATTATTATATAGGATTTTCTTGCCAGTTATGTTTTACACTTAATTAGTTTACAAACTGTTATTTCTTAATCTTTCCATTTGTTTCCTTAGTCGTAAGTGTTTACTCAAATCCCGCTAATGGGTCCATTTCTTTACAGCGTTTCTGTAGATACATTATTATTATTATTATTATTATTATTATTATTATTATTTATTTATTTCTTACAGAGCATTTGTTCTGATTTCTTTGCAAGGCAGTTATTACGACAATGAGCATCCGTTCTGCATTCATCTTGGGTTGCTTGCAGAATGTCTACCTGCCTTCCGCTGTGTCATTTGTTCATCTCAGTACATTCCCCCCATTGCTTTCCAAATTGCAAAAAAGAAGAAGTGGATTTGTTGTTTTTCTGGTATGCCAGGCATAGGCAACCTTGGCTCTCCAGATGTTTTGAAACTACAACTCCCATGATTCCTAGCTAACAGGGCCAGTGGTCAGGGATGATGGGAATTGTAGTCCTAAAATATCTGGAGATATTCTGTCCTTCTCTTTTATACCACATTTTCTTGCCAGTTATGTTTTACACTTAATTAGTTTACAAACTGTTATTTCTTAATCTTTCCATTTGTTTCCTTAGTCGTAAGTGTTTACTCAAATCCCGCTAATGGGCCCATTCCTTTACAGCGTTTCTGTAGATACAGCATAAACGGTTCCCAGTCTTTTTTTAAAGTCTCTCTATTGTCAATGTCTGCAGATCTGGGGAACCGCCTGACGGAGCTGAACAAGTCCGTGGTGCGCCTCCACTCGGAGATGAAACATCTGCGCCACACCGTGGCCACCAACGGCACAGCGGCCAACCCCTTGGACGGAGCCAGCATCCTGCACAAGTACATCATGAAAGTACGCAGCAGCTTCCAGGGCTACGACAACGATACAGGCAGCTCCGGGCAAGGGTCCCCTGTGGAAGCTGTTGTGCACCAGGATGGAGCCATTGCTGAAGAGGACGCAGCACCGTTGCCTCAGGAACTCTCTGAGGGACAACAGGCGGAAGCTGAGGAAGGGCCTCCCCAGGCGGAAGCTGAGGAGAGACAGCCTGGGGTGGAGGCTGCGGAGAAGCCGCTGGAGGTGGAAGCTGCGGAGAGGCCGCTGGAGGTGGAGCTGAGAGTGCCAGAAGTGGTAATAGACCTGGCACCAGAAGAGAACCCTATAGAAGAGCCAGAGACCTGATCTGCCTTTCCTCCAAAGAGGAGCGATCTGTTTCATTCTCAGCCGGGATCCGCTGTAGAGTTCAGGGTGGCGTTTCCTTAGCAGCCTAGGGGGAAGTCATGCTTGTAGACCAGGGGTCAGCAACCTTTTCCAGCCGTGGGCCAGCCCACCATCCCTCAGACCATGTGGTGGGCCGGACTATATTTTTGGGGGAAATATGAACGAATTCCTATGCCCCACGAATAACTCAGAGATGCATTTTAAAGAAAAGGACACATTCTACTCATGTAAGAACACCAGGCAGGCCCCACAAATAACCCAGAGATGCATTTGAAATAAAAGCACACATTCTACTCATGTAAAAAACACGCAGATTTCTGGACTGTTGAGGGCCAGATTGAGAAGGCCCATGGGTCGCATCTGGCCCACGGGCCTTAGGTTGCCTACCCCTGTTGTAGAGTCTGCCCTGTTTCTGACATGTGCAAGGTGCACACACACAGGACAGCACAGTGTCCTTTCTTAAGCCAGCATCCTTTGCCAAGCCAGAGATAATGCGTAATTCATCCAGCTGCCACAAGGGCTCTTTATTGGGAGGAATGGGAAGGCAGTGTAGAGTTACTTAATAAAGGCAAATTATTCTTAGAGCCGGGCTCCTGCTATTGGCAGTTTACCAAGCCTTCAGCCCATTCGGATTTCTGTTGTGCTTTTGGGGTGGAGCTTGGGTGGCAGCTGCAATAAACAGTTTGACTTTGCCACTCCACAAGCCGGCAGCTGGAGAATGGAAGAGTGCTCCTAGTTCCCCAAACAGTCACCAATTTTTTTTTTGGGGGGGGGAGAGCAGTCACCCCCCCAAACTGCTCTACAATAACTTCAAGTTTGTGCACAGATTATGCAGTGTGTGCCTCCAGCTTTCAAACATTAAATTTATTAATCAAGTAAATGGATGTTATTAACTAAACTTAATAAATATTTCATGGGTAATGAGTACTCCTGTGGTCTGGTGTTTTGTTTAGCTAATATCTTCTTCTTCTTCTTCTTCTTCTTATTAATGTAAACTCAAATAGCGAATATGTTGGGAAAGTTGGGCCGTGCTACACGGCACAGATATTTTTATAGGACTGAGTCAAAATGTTGTTGTTGTTCAGTCGTTCAGTCGTGTCCAACTCTTTGTGACCCCATGGACCAGAGCACGCCAGGCACGCCTATCCTTCACTGCCTCCCGCAGTTTGGTCAGACTCCTGTTAGTAGCTTCGAGAACACTGTCCAACCATCTCGTCCTCTGTCGCCCCCTTCTCCTTGGGCCCTCCATCTTTCCCAACATCAGGGTCTTTTCCAGGGAGTCTTCTCTTCTCATGAGGTGGCCAAAGTACTGGAGCCTTAACCTCAGGATCTGTCCTTCCAGTGAGCACTCAGGGCTGATTTCTTTAAGAATGGATAGGTTTGATCTTCTTGCAGTCCATGGGACTCTCAAGAGTCTCCTCCAGCACCAGAATTCAAAAGCATCAATTCTTTGGCGATCAGTCAAAATGGCGAGCTCCGTTTCCTGAATGGTGATGCCACCCCTCCAGGAAGATTTCCCGGGTCACATAAACATGGGCAGGATCACTGTTCCTTTAGAGGAGATACAAATGCCCTTCCTGATTAATCCCCAGGCGAATGAAGGAAAAGCAATAGTAAAAGAAGCCCTGCAAGAGGAATAATAACTTTGGACTCATCCCCTGCTGTGTACTGAGCTTGGATCCTAGAAAAATAGGCAGGTGGGATCCCAGAATGCAACAACCTGATCAGCGGCTGTGGTTTAGACCACAGCGCCACCTGCGTCCTATGTTCTTACAAAACATAATTTAAAACATCAATGAATTCTGATTGGTTTAAAGAAAAATTCATACGGTGAAGGCCTGTACAGTTTTCAGAAGGCGTCTGAAGAAAGACAAGGATGTTTCTTGCTGAAGATCTATTGGCAGGGAGTTCCGCAGGACACAGCCTGCCATGTTAAAGGTTTGGTCACTAGTGGAGGCCAACTGAACCTCAGGGCTGCATGGGGAACCACCAGAAGCCCCCCATCAGAGGATCTCAGTGATCAAGGATCTGCTGAGCTCTCTAGCTTGCCTGTCAGCCTCTAGCACTTGTGTAATTAGAGGATTGGCAGCCCAGGACCTCCAGACACACTGCCCAGGTTTGTGCCCCAGAGGGGTCATTTGGGTGAATCATAGAATCATAGAATCCTAGAGTTGGAAGAGACCCCAAGGGCTATCCAGTCCAACCCCCTGCCAAGCAGGAAACACCATCAAAGCATTCCTGACAGGTGGCTGTCAAGCCTCTGCTTAAAGACCTCCAAAGAAGGAGACTCCACCACACTCCTGGGCAGCAAATTCCACTGTCGAACAGCTCTTACTGCCAGGAAATTCTTCCTAATGTTTAGGTGGAATCTTCTTTCTTGTAGTTTGAATCCATTGCTCCGTGTCCGCTTCTCTGCAGCAGCAGAAAACAACCTTTCTCCCCCCTCTATATGACATCCTTTTATATATTTGAACATGGCTATCCTATCACCCCTTAACCTTCTCTTCTCCAGGCTAAACATACGCAGCTCCTTAAGCCGTTCCTCATAAGGCATCGTTTCCAGGCCTTTGACCATTTTGGTTGCCCTCCTCTGGACACATTCCAGCTTGTCAGTATCCTTCTTGAACTGTGGTGCCCAGAACTGGACACAGTATTCCAGGTGAGGTCTGACCAGAGCGGAATACAGTGGGACTATTCCTTCCCTTGATCTAGATGCTATACTCCTATTAATGCAGCCCAGAATTGCATTGGCTGCATCACACTGTTGACTCATGTCAAGTTTGTGGTCTACCAAGACTCCTAGATCCTTTTCACTTGTACTGCTCTCAAGCCAGGTGTCACCCATCCTGTATTTGTGCCTTTCATTTTTTTTGCCCAAGTGCAGTACTTTACATTTCTCCCTGTTAAAATTCATCCTGTTTTCCTTGGCCCAGTTCTTTAATCTGTTAAGGTCATTTTGAAGTGTGATCCTGTCCTCTGGGGTATTAGCCACCCCACCCAGTTTGATGTCATCTGCAAACTTGATCAGGGTGCCCTCAAGCCCATCATCCAAGTCATTGATAAAGATGTTGAATAAGACTGGGCCCAAGACAGAACCCTGTGGCACCCCACTAGTCACTTCTCTCCAGGATGAAGAGGAGCCATTGATGAGCACCCTTTGGGTGCTGTTAACGCAGCAAAAATGAGTTATAAGCTCAACCTGATTGGCCTACGGTATGAGTGCTTCAGGTTGCCATTGTTGGTGGGAGAGATCATCCTGTCTCACTGGTCAGACAGGGCAGCTCCCAGTCAACCCACAGCAGTGAACAGAGGAGGAATGACCTCTGGGGGGAGTGCAGAGAGCAGAAACCCCCTGCTGCTTCTGCAGCAGCACAATCGGATACCTCCATCTGCCCCAGCTGCAACAAAACATCTCTCTCTCCTATATCGGTTTCTACAGCCACAGCAGGTGCTGCGACTCTCCAGCAATTTGACTTCACCTGCAAGCCGCACTCCTCCATTGTCTCCAGAGACAGACGGATGCCAACCAGCTGGTTGATCCAGGACTTTCTCTCAATATGTTGACCCAGAAGGAGCCCCTGCCCTGTAGTGGGAGTGGCTGGCGCTGCAGTCTAAACCACCGAACCTCTTGGGCTTGCCGATCAGAAGGTCGGCGGTTTGAATCCCCGCGACGGAGTGAGCTCCCGCTGCTCTGTCCCAGCTCCTGCCAACCTAGCAGTTCGAAAGCACACCAGCGTAAGTAGATAAATAGGTACCGCTGCAGCGGGAAGGCAAATGGTGTTTCCATGTGCTCTGGTTTCCGTCACGGTGTTTCATTGCACCAGAAGCGGTTTAGTCATGCTGGCCACATGACCCAGAAATCTGTCTGTGGACAAATGGCGGTGAGATGAGCGCCGCAACCCCATAGTTGCCTTTGACTGGACTTAACCACCCAGGGGTCCTTTTACCCTGCCCTGTATTCAAGAGGGATGCCTGACTATATTATTTACCCTTGGTATTCAACTCTGTTTTACTCAGGGTAAAGGTAAAGGGACCCCTGTCCATTAGGTCCAGTCGTGTCCAACTCTGGGTTGCGGCGCTCATCTCGCTTTACTGGCCGAGGGAGCCGGCGTACAGCTTCCAGGTCATGTGGCCAGCATGACAAAGCCGCTTCTGGCGAACCAGAGCAGCGCACGGAAACGCCGTTTACCTTCCCGCCAGAGCGGTACCTATTTATCTACTTGCACTTTGATGTGCTTTTGAACTGCTAGGTGGGCAGGAGCTGGGACCGAGCAACGGGAGCTCACCCCGTCGCAGGGATTCGAACCGCCAACCTTCTGATCAGCAAGCCCTAGGCTCAGTGGTTTAACCCACAGCGCCACCTGGGTCTCATTTACTCAGGTTAGACCCACCAAAATGAATGAAGTTAAGGTCCATTCATTTGCTCTGAGTAAAACTCTGTTGGTTCTGCCACGGATCCTTGAGCTGAGATTCCTGCATTGCCAGGGGCTGGACTAGATGACCCTCAGTGTCCCCCGCTCATGCTACAGTTCTATGAATACCACCCAATGCATTCAACACGAGCCAAATTGTTGGAGGGCTCTTGAATATTAATAGCCCAAGGGTGAGCAGCGCTGGCGGGGATTTCCAGTGGGATCTATAAAAAGCCCCTTTTCCACCTGTCATGACCAGAGAACGGCGTCCCACAGCTGAGAGAAGCCACCCGGGCGCGAGAAGCGGCTGCAGAGACAGGGCCACAGATAAGTCCGACCATATTATTTTCCGATGGTGAGAGAGAGAGAAGTCAAGGGATTGCTGCTTCTTTGAACCCAGCGTAAGAACTTTTACTTGCTCTTTGAAGCTGAGCTTCCGTCCTTGCAGGGGGTTGGGCTAGATGCCCTTGGGGTTCCTTCCAACTCTGTAATTCTATGATTCATCCCTGCCCTGAACTCCTTAAAACTGGGTGGGTGACGCTGCAGGTTATTTCAGATGGAGCTGTTTACTGAGCCTTCATCCTGATACATCTGCCCAATGCTCACATGGAAGTTAGATTATATTCAGATTTATTATTTATTATTATATCCAGATTTATTATATAGCCGCCCTGAGCCCGGTTTTTGAATCGGCAAGGGTGTGGTATAAATAAAAATTTACTACTATTATTATTCCAGTTACAGGTAGGTAGCCGTGTTGGTCTGTCATAGTCAAAACAAAATAAAAAATAAATAAAATTCCTTCCAGTAGCACCTTCGAGACCAGCTAAGTTTGTTCTTGGTATGAGCTTTCGTGTGCATGCACACTTCTTCAGATACACTGAGACAGAAGTTACCAGACCCTTATATATAGTGAGAGGGTGGGAGGGGTATTACTCAGAGGGGTGGTGGGAATGGGTGATAGGCTGATAGCTGTGGTAAACCTGTTGACTGTTAACGACTGCAATTAGTCTTACAGGAAAAAGCAAGGGGTGAGAAGGTTAAAAATAGCTTTGTCTTGTATAATGAGATAAGAATCCAATGTCCCTGTTCAGACCAGGTCTCTCCATGGTTTTAAGCTTGATAATGAGTTGCAATTCAGCAACTTCTCTTTCCAGTCTATTTCTGAAATTCCTTTGCAATAAGACAGCTACTTTGAGATCTTGTATAGAGTGTCCTGGGAGATTGAAGTGCTCTCCTACTGGTTTCTCTGTCTTGTGATTCCTGATGTCAGATTTATGTCCATTTATCCTTTGGCGTAGGGTTTGGCCTGTTTGTCCAATATAGAGAGCTGAAGGGCACTGTTGGCATTTGATGGCATACACAATGTTAAATAGTCCTGAGATGGTATGTTTGATGTTGTTGGGGCCAGTAATGGTGTTGTCCGGGTGTATGTGGCAGCAAAGTTGGCATCTGGGTTTATTGCAGGCTCTGGTGCCAGTGTCTGTGTTAAGTCTGGTTGTAGTATTATTGTGGGTGAGGAGTTGTTTAAGATTGGGTGGCTGGCTGTAGGCGATGAAAGGTCTTCCTCCCAGAGCTTGAGAAAGAGAACTGGTACTGGAAGGAATTTTTTTATTTTATTATTATTATTATTATTATTATTATTATTATTTATTTCTTAAAGAGCATTTGTTCTGATTTCTTTGCAAGGCAGTTATAACGACAGTGAGCATCCGTTCTGCATTCATCTTGGGTTGCTTGCAGAATGTCTACCTGCCTTCCGCTGTGTCATTTGTTCATCTCAGTACATTCCCCCCCATTGCTTTCCAAATTGCAAAAAAGAAGTAGGTTTGTTGTTTTTCTGGTATGCCAGGCATAGGCAACCTTGGCTCTCCAGATGTTTTGAAACTACAACTCCCATGATTCCTAGCTAACAGGGCCAGTGGTCTGGGATGATGGGAATTGTAGTCCTAAAACATCTGGAGAGCCAAGGTTGCCTATGCCTGTGGTATGCGCTTGAATCCCTCCTGCAGAATACTGAGCCCAGAGGCACCTCATTCGGGAGCTGCAATTCTCTGCTTCTGAATTGTTTCCCTGCAGACATCTATTTGCATATGCTTATTACAGAATAGAAATTCTAACCAATGACCCTGCTCTTCGGTGGCATTGTGGGGGCAAAATCTCTGGAGCCTTTCCTACCTAACCCTTTTTTGGAGTGTTCCGAAAATGAACAGCACTTGGGATTCAACCACACTTCTGTGCTTTCTTAGGAACGGATCTGTGAGGTTTCACTTTTGAGCTGCCACTTTCCCTGGGAAAATCTGCTGTTTACCACTGAACCGGAACAAATGTCAAACTGCAGGAAACCCAACTGGTCTTTGTTTTGATTCAGAAGGAAACAGGAGGTTTTCCTGGGGAAAGCAGCAAGGCAAAAGGAGACCCAGGCCTAGGAAGCAGGGGACGAGCAGAAATGGGGATGAGATCTCAGAAAGTTATTCCTAGGGCTCAGTCAGAATCTCATTTCTTTGCCATTTGAATCCAGTGGCTCGGTTCCTACCCTCTGGAGTAGCAGCATAGCTGTCAAGTTTTACCTTTTCTCACGAGGAAGCCTATTCGACATAATGGAATTTCCCTTAAAATAAGGGAGAACTTGACAGCTATGAGTAGCAGAAACCAAGTTTGCTCCACAAAACAATCTGCCTGTTGCTTTTCCTCTCCTCCCTTGGCAATTGTGCTATATAAAGGACTGAAAATATTGGCTGCAATACCTCGACAGCCAAAGTTAACAAAACATACTTTTAGGCTCGTAATTTGGGGTCGGCGTCCCCCCTCCCCCCCCCGCCGCCTTTGTGGTTTGGGAGGAATGCAAAGTTTGTTTTTGTTTTGATGCAAATCAAAAGCTTGAAGCTTACCTTGAATTCACCAGATCTGCGAGCCCCTAGGTCTGTTTTCAAGTGTCAAGACACGGCTGTGATATATCCAGGCTGGAGAGAAAAAATTGCTTCTTTTATTTTGTTTTCAAAGGAGAGGGCAGTGAAGATGGCTCCTTTCTCTGTGATCCTGCTGCTTCACCTGGTGGGAGTATTCCCAGGAGACCTTCAGGTATAAAGAGGGTGCAAGCAGTGGGAATTAAAAATTAACACACACACACACACTCCCGCCCATTAGCCTCCTCAAACAATCTCCTCGCGTATTCCTTACTGTGGTTATTAGTATTGCACCTATGGAAGTAATAGGATGAACAAAAACCTTCTCTTCTTGGAAACAAAAATGGTCCAGACCAAAAATATGGCTTCAAAGCTTTACTCACAGAACTTTCTTCAAAGCAGACTTAAAACAATAGTGATACATCCAAATAGTTGCATAAAATCATGTGCTTTTCAAGCCCAGGTTCACCTCCTTAGAAATGTCAAATTACTCCAAACAGAACTGGAATCAAAGCTCTTTCACTCCACACAGACTCCATCCCAGCCTGAGGCTGTTCCCTCCTAGAGAGAATCATCATTAGTACACTCCCTTTTTTTGGTGGTTTGAGAACAAAGACCACTCCCTCAAAATGGAGATTTGCAACTCAATATCTTACTCGTGTGATCTAAAGTTAGACATCACTTGAGAGAGTAGCGGGGAGACATTCTCAGCTGATTATCAACCTGTTAGGTACCCGAGATATCTTTCTTAGCTTCAATGGAGTTTTCCATGTTCCCTTTAGCAATACACACACAGAGCTATTTTCCATTTCAATGTACAATTAAACAATTAACGTTCCTTTCTGCTCCAGGTCCTCTGTTTCCCCATCCAAAGGAGAGACCTCTTCCCCATCAAAGTGTCCCCACTCGACATGGCCTTGACCTCTTTCGATGACCAGTACAAGGGATGTGCGGAGCAGATGGAGGCTGAGCTGGCCGAGCTGAACCGCACGGAGTTCGCCCAAAACAGAGTCTACGCCGAGGCCTGGGAAGAGGCCTCCTCCCAGTGGGAGGGGAGGAAAACCCCTTTGCCCGCGGGGCTCAGGCCTGAGTACGTCATCGCCATCATGGCCTACACCATTCAAGGGCGCCTCCACAGGGACTTCAATGCAGCCGTGAGGGAAGCCGGGCGCACGAGAGACTCTTACCTCAACAACTTCAACTTCAAGACCCTTCACTTCCTCCTGACCAGGGCCCTCCACGCCTTGGGGGCCACCTCTCGCCCCAGGTGCCGAAAGGTGTACCGCGGGGTGCGAAACATCCGCTTCGTGTCCGAGCGCCTCAAGGCGGTCCGCTTTGGGCACTTCACGTCTTCGTCAGTGAAGAACGAGAGCGCCCTGCAGTTCGGCACGGACACCTTCTTCACCATCGAGACCTGCTACGGGGTCAACATCAAGAACTTCTCCTTCTTCCCCGGCGAGGAAGAGGTCCTCATCCCCCCGTTTGAGAAGTTCAAGGTGGCCAACTTCACCAAAGCCAAGGAGACGACTTACATCCAGCTCCTCTCCCTCGAAGACTCCAGCGTCCACAACTGTGTCTTTGTGAAAGGTAACAGTCCTGTTGCTGGGGAGCAACAGTTAATAAAATAATAACCCCCTATATCAGTGATGGCGAACCTATGACACGCGTGTCAGCACTGACACGCACAACCATTTTTGGTGACACGCGCAGGGGCGTCCTAGCCATGGCGCCACCTTCTGGAGGGCACCAGGAAGAGGCGGAGGCTGGACGCAGCGCCACTGTTGAAGCCTCCGCCGGCCGCTTTAAGCGAGAGCAAGCAAGGCACGCAAAGTGAGACCACGCGCTTCCCATTTAAGAGCAGAACCTCCAGTCTCGCCCCTCACCTGGCAAAATGTATCATATCTGGTGGGCGGGGACGGGCTGGCGCAGCATGGGCCAATGGGAGCGCAGGGTTTTCCACGGGAGATCCAAATTTTGCGGCACGTAGTTTGGCGCTTAAAAAAAAAGCGAGAGGAGGAGGAACGGAAAGAGAAAGGGCTGGGCAGCCATTGGGTGCGCTCTTGCCCCAATCTAGATCTGTCCTTGCCCCTGGCGGGTCCTCCTCCGCTGGCCCCCCCCCCGATCCTGTGGGCAGCTGCCCACTTGCTGCTCCTGGACTGCGCAGGTAAGGACTGTGCTCTGGGGCGGGGGGGGGAGAATCATTTTCACTAAGACCTTTTTATGCAGGGGGGGGGCACACACACGAATCTTTATGCATTGCATTTTATGGGCATTCAAAGGGGCAATAGGGGAGTTTCTTGTCCGAAGTGGAGCCGGATCCCTTTCCAAACATTTGTTTCCCAAACGTGTTGCTTGTTTTGTATGCCGCCCGCGGCAGGGGCCGCTTCACTCCTTGGCTCATAGCTCAAGCAAAAAAGGGAACAAAGCTTGAAGGTTTTTTTTTCTCGTAGTGACACACCACCCGAGTTAGGCTCAGTTTTTTGGCGAATTTTGACACACCAAGCTCAAAAGGTTGCCCATCACTGCCCTATATAGCGTGGGATGTAAGAATCAGGTGCAGTCAAACACAACATTTGCTAGAGTAGACATGAAGGTTGTCTCAGTCCTCCAGCCGGAACTTCCTGCCTTCCTGGACTGAGACAAACTTCCTGTATGTAACTTGAGATGGGTGTGGCCTCTCCTGGTTAGAGAAGACGAACCACAGGCTGGGCCTCCATTTTGCCTCTTGTGTCTTCTCTCTCACACCATGCCATCTTAACAACAGTATTACTAAGATGCACTCTTTGCTTCAGGCTAAGATAAGCAAAAGGGGCTTTTTCTCCCATAAGGGGGTAGTCTTGTCATGTTTACTGTTTAGTAACTTTTAAGTCTGCCTCTGGGATCCTTTGTGTGAACAGATGATTTCTTGCGAGTAAACGTTTTATACTTTACTGAAGACTGTGGAGTGTCTCTTTACAGTCTTCTTTACTGAAGACTGTGGAGGGAAAAGCACCAGGACAATATTTCTAGAGACCCTAGCGAGTCTGTGCAAGCTATCTGCTGCGTGTGTGTTTAAAAGGGGAATGTTAACTCTGCAGATATTATAGAACTTGTAAACACAAGTTGGGATAGGATATCTTAGACAATATATCCTCCCCTACATCCCTAAACATTCCCACATATAGCACCCATGGGACGCGGGGGGTGCTGTGGGTTAAACCAGTGTTCCCCAACCTTGGGCCTCCAGCTGTTTTCGAACTACAATTCCCATCATCACTGACCACTGGTCTTGCTAGCGAGGGATGATGGGAGTTGTAGTCCCAAAACAGCTGGAGGCCCAAGGTTGGGGAACTCTGGTTAAACCACAGAGCCTAGGGCTTGCCGATCAGAAGGTCGGTGGTTCGAATCTCCGCAACGGGGTGAGCTCCTGTTGCTCGGTCCCTGCTCCTGCCCACCTAGCAGTTCGAAGGCACGTCAAGTGCAAGTAGATAAATAGGTACCGCTGCAGCGGGAAGGTAAACGGCGTTTCTGTGCACTGCTCTGGTTCGCCAGAAGCGGCTTAGTCATGCTGGCCACATGACCCGGAAGCTGAACGCCTGCTCCCTCGGCCAATAAAGCGAGATGAGCGCCACAACCCCAGAGTCGTCCGCGACTGGACCTAATGGTCAGGGGACCCTTTACCCTTTACCTTTATATAGCACCCATAGATGTGCAAGGTCACCACATTCTCCTTTCTATGTAATCCAATCAGTGCAGGTGGCTCAAGACAGCCAGCCAAGCTGCCTCTGGAACAAAAGGAAAAAGGAAACCTCCAGGTCATTCAGCAAGCTAATCGAAAGGGAGTGGGGATTTTGGATAGCAGATATCCAAATGGGCTTCAGGGCATCCTGATCAAGTTTGCAGATGACACTAAATTGGGAGGGTGGCTAATACCCCAGAGGACAGGATCACACTTCAAAATGACCTTAAGAGATTAGAGAATTGGGCCAAAGCAAACAAGATGAATTTTAACAGGGAGAAATGTAAAGTACTACACTTGGGCAAAAAAAATGAAAGGCACAAATACAGGATGGGTGACACTTGGCTTGAGAGCAGTACATGTGAAAAGGATCTAGGAGTCTTGGTAGACCATAAACTTGACATGAGTCAACAGTGTGATGCAGCAGCTAAAAAAGCCCATGCAATTCTGGGCTGCATCAATAGGAGTATAGCATCTAGATCAAGGGAAGGAATAGTACCACTGTATTCCGCTCTGGTCAGACCTCACCTGGAATACTGTGTCCAGTTCTGGGCACCACAGTTCAAGAAGGATACTGACAAGCTGGAACGTGTCCAGAGGAGGGCAACCAAAATGGTCCAAGGCCTAGAAACGATGCCTTATGAGGAACGGCTTAGGGAGCTGGGTATGTTTAGCCTGGAGAAGAGAAGGTTCAGGGGTGATAGGATAGCCATGTTCAAATATATAAAAGGATGTCATCTAGAGGAAGGAGAAAGGTTGTTTTCTGCTGCTCCAGAGAAGCGGACACGGAGCAATGGATTCAAACTACAAGAAAGAAGATTCCACCTAAACATTAGGAAGAACTTCCTGACAGTAAGAGCTGTTTGACAGTGGAATTTGCTGCCAAGGAGTGTGGTGGAATCTCCTTCTTTGGAGGTCTTTAAGCAGAGGCTTGACAGCCACCTGTCAGGAATGCTTTGATGGTGTTTCCTGCTTGGCAGGGGGTTGGACTGGATGGCCCTCGGGGTCTCTTCCAACTCTAGGATTCTATGATATCACAGTCCTTGAGTGCCTGGATGTGTACAAATCTATTCAGATGATCCAGTCAAAATTTGGGGGAAGACCACAACTGAACTCTACAATGTGCCAACCCTGATGAAATCACAAAGGGGGGGCATTTTGTCCTTAGCCATCCAATGCCTTGGTAACCCCTCCCTTAGAGAGGCACTAAACGTGTTATTATCTGCAATGTAGAGATTCCCCAGGCTCTGTGAGGTGGGGAAATACTCTGTGTCCCAGTCTAAATTTCTTGAGCTGTCCAGTAATGACACCCATGATGCTTTGTAATGCCAGTGTTTCCTGAAAGCAGGTAACTGTCTGTGTTTGAGGAACACTAGACCAGTGATTCCCACATTAAACATTTAGGGAAGCTTTTAATGATTAACAGACTATTGTATTTTAATATTTTGTTGGAAGCCGCCTAGAGTGGCTGGGGAAACCCAGCCAGATGGGTGGGGTATAAATAATAAATTATTATTATTATTATTATTATTATTATTATCCCAAATATTACCTTGCTAGGCTCTTAGAGGGAAGGAGGTGGCTGGGGTGTGTGCTAGAGGTGTAAATAAACTATCAGACTTTGACAAGCTGGTATCCCTGGATCTAGCTTGTGCATTTTGTTGACTTAATCAAACTAAATAATGTCAAATGGATTTTGCTAAACCGTGCAATTAATTGTTGCCGTTTTGCATTTTATTGTGTTGCTATCCTCCTTAGTGGGATGTGTGAACCTCTGTTCTGAATAATAAAGGTGGACTCTCCTCCTTCCTTGGAGGTTGTTAAGCAGAGGTGGGATGCCCCTCTGCCGGGGGATCTTTAGTCGAGTTTCCTGCATTGCAGGGGGGCTGGACTAGATGACCCTGAGGAGTCCCTTTCAACTCTGCAATGCTATGATTCTGTGAATGACTTGCTTATAACTATATTTGCTCTTTCCAGAGAAAAAGTGCAAGCCCCCGAGGTGCCGGACCAACTCAGGTGAGGGAGTTGCTGATAATTCTCTCCCCACCCCCACCCCAGACGCTCATGCTATATTAAAAGTATGCTAAAGTCCCCTCCTTTTTTTGTTTGTCTTGACAGGTGCAAGTCAGAGCCATCTCTCTGCTAGTGTCCAAATGTTCTTCTTTCTCTGGGGTTCCCTCCTCCTTGCTGGCACCCTGGGACCCCCAGGCCTCCTCGGATCTCCATGATCAAACCTCTGCCTCTCCGCCGCCCTTCGCATAGTCCGCTCCTGGGGAAGCAAAGCAGGAGCAAATCGAGTGCGGCTGAGAGCGAACGTTAGTCTTTGCTTGAGTTAAGAGCTAAGAGGGTCGATGGCTGCAAACAGGGCCGGCGCGTCCATTTAGGCGAACTAGGCAACTGCCTAGAGCGCCAAAATGGAGGGGGCGCTGGCCAGCCTGCCCCCCACCGCCCCCCCAACCAGTGGCGGAGCAAGCAGGTTGGGGCGAAAACCGTGGCGGCGAGGGCGCCAAAATGGAGGGGGCGCTGGCCAGCCTGCCCCTCGCCCCCCGCCGCCTCCCGGTGCCGCCCCAACCAGCGGCGAAAACCACGGCAGCACGGGGCGCCCGGCCGGCAGGGGGCAGGGCACCGTACGTCATGCACAATGACATCACGTGGCCCGCCCCCTCACCTAGGGCGCAAAAATTGCCAGCACCGGTCCTGGCTGCAAATAAACCATTTTCTAAACACAGAGTGTGTTGCTGGCAAGAGCTCCACCCCATTATCCCTTTGCTATTGCAGTAGCAATTTAAATGGCGTCAACAGACCCGCCAATCGTCCCTATTTTCCAGGAACAGTCTTGGATCTACTGCAGACGTCCCAGTTTATGATTTGATCCCGGAATGTCCCACTTTCCCTTAGGATGTCCCTATTCTCACCGGAGAAATGTTGGAGGGTATGAAGTCATGCAACCCCCGAGCCAAGGAGATAAGTAACTAGACAACCTTTGGAAGACAGCCCTGTCTAGGGAAGATTTTCAATGCTTAATATTTTATTGTGTTTTTTATATATGTTTAGGAGCTGGGGTATAAATGTTGTTGTTGTTGTTGTTGTTGTTGTTATGGAACAGGACACCCCTATTTTCATTGAAGAAATGTTGGAGGGTCTGCATTAGACTGGTAACCAGGGGAACCTGTGCTCTGCGCTGCATTCATTGGGCCCCATTGGGCCATGCTCACCAGGTTAGCCAAGAAGGGTTGGACTAGAGGACCTCAGGGGACCCCTTCCAACTCTACGATTCTATGATTCGAAGAGCCTGGCTGTTAGAGCAGAGCAAAGGAGGCCCAGCTAGGCCACCTCCGTCGGTCCCACAGAATGACCAAGCAGATGAATCTCCTGGGAAGGCCCCTGGCAGGACCAGAGAGCAGTTCCCCGCTTAACTCCTGTGTTTCATGACTCTGCATTTGGACAAAACCAGCCTCCGAAGAATCGGCTAGTGGGGTGCCAAGCAAGACAGCCCCACGCAGAGTGTCTGATCTCAGAAAATCCACCTGCAACCAGCAAGGCATCTATCTCAGTGTTCAGAAGGAGTCCTCCTTTTCCAGGAATGGCCATAGCTGGCCCAACCCTGCAGCCTCAGTTCAGAAGGTTAGGGCCTCTCCTTCTTTGGGGGCTTTTAAGCAGAAGTTGGATGGCCACCTGCCAGGGAGCCCCCCCCCCTTTAAAGCTTTTTATTGATTTTCCAACACGACAAAAATCATACATCCTATATAATAAAGTGCCTATGTCCCTCCGTAGCTTTCCGTGTGTCAGTGGAAATCGCAAGTGCGCGTGCGCTCCACTGACGCAGGGATTGGAGCGCAGAGAGGAGGAGGAGGAGTCTGAGGTTGGAGCGCAGCGCGAGCGAAGCGCTTGCGCTTCACGAGCCTCCGAACCTCTCCGCTTCAGCCGCAATGGCGGCCGCTCCCCGAGCGCTGCTGCTTCTCCCCCTCCGTACCTGCAGCAGCCGCTGTGGCACCTTACCCGGGAGAGTCGGGAGTTCCAAAGGCCCCGCCGCCTCTCAATCCCCCTCCGCTTCTCTTCCTGCTGCTCCGGCTACTACTGCCGCCGTGCTGCCCACCGGCCCGCCACCTCCCGGCAGCAGCAACCTCCTCCGAATCTGCTCTTGCACGCCATTGCAGGCGGTGGCGGTGGCGGCTGAGACGCTGCGCGGGGTGGGCAGGGGAGGAAGGTTCCCGCGCTCGGCTCCACCACCAGCCGGGCTTCCCGCCGCCCGCTCGGCCTCCAGGGGATGCCCAGGCAGGCAGGCGGACCACGGCTGGGGCTCTCTCTTTTTTTCTTCCCCGAGAGGAGCTTTGGCCAGCCCGCCAGGCCCGCCTTCGCGCCCTCCCACAGCCCGCCTTCGAGCTCTTGGCCCAATCTTTTATTTTGTAATATTCTTCGATGCATCCTTGTCACGTGTGTTTCTTGAAGACAGATTATGTCCAATTTCATTTTATACAAAATTTGATTTACACGTTGTCTTTTAGTTCTTTCATTCAATCCTCGAACATTCCAAGTCAAAAGCTTTAGGGTCATCTTTGGGTCTTAGGCTATTCCTCCTGCTGCTCCTTCCTCTTCTTGATCTTTTTCCTTTGCTGGTCCCGCTCCTGGACCTGGAATTTTTGTCAATGGTCCAAAGAGATAACTGCCCAGTCCTGGTCCTTGGGTCTCAAAGTCTGCAGCGTTTTTCTCCAAGAATCTTCTTTTATCCTCCACCGATCTAATCTTGATTTTCCTCTCCTTGTATTTAAAGGACAGGCCTTGGGGATATTCCCACCTGAATTTGATCCTTCAGGAGGCTTATGTTGTTTAAGTCTTTTTCAAAGTGTTGGTGTTGACCTTTAAAGCCCTAGTTACAGGTAGGTAGCCGTGTTGGTCTGCCATAGTCAAAACAAAATAAAAAATAATAAAAATTCCTTCCAGTAGCACCTTAGAGACCAACTAAGTTTGTTCTTGGTATGAGCTTTCGTGTGCATGCACATTTCTTCAGATACACTGAAGAATTGTGCATGCACACGAAAGCTTATACCTTTAAAGCCCTAAATGGCTTTGGCCCAGTATACTGGAAGAAGCATCTCCACCCCCATCGTTCTGCCTGGACACTGAGGTCCAGCGCCGAGGGCCTTCTGGCGGTTCCTTCACTGAGAGAAGCAAAGCTACAGGGAACCAGGCAGAGGGCCTTCTCGGTAGTGGCACCCGCCCTGTGGAATGCCCTCCTTTCAGATGTCAAAGAGATAAACAACCACCTGACATTCAGAAGACATCTGAAGGCAGCCCTGTTTAAGGAAGCTTTTAATATGTGATATTTTAATGTATTTTTTATTTTTGTTGGAAGCCACCCAGAGCCGCTCATTATTATTATTATTATTATTATTATTATTATTATTATTCCTGATTCACAAATTCTTAATTCCTCCATATGACTTCCAACCTCAGCATTGAGGGTTCACCCCCTTTTTTATCATCACTGCTTCAGTATTCCTTATCTCCATTTCTTTCTTTCGTTTTGTCTCATGTATTCTTAATCTAACTTGCAGCTTGCGGAGCTTGGTCAAAACATGTCCAGGTTTTCACTTGGGGACAATGTTTTTAATTAAATATACTTTATCAATTCCCCAGGGACTGTACTGCCAGGGAGCCTTTAGCCGTGATTCCTGCCTTGCAGGGGGGTGGACTAGATGAACCTCAGGGTCCCCCTTCCAACTTTACGATTCCAGGGAAAGGCACTTTTCATCACAGCTGCCTCCTTAAAACAACCCCTAGCTCACCATGATCCCCCAAGGCATGGTCCCCTCTAGAACAGGGGGAGCTTCCAGTGGTGAATCTACATTTTTGGGCTCCTGAATCTTCAACTCTTAGGGGGACCGCTTTGCAACCAGCAACGACATCTGGGTAGCCACTGTTATCTTCTTCAGTGGGCTTGTTCCATCACAGGTCACCATATCTTTACAGCATCTGTGCCACAGACTCTCAAACTTTGGGATTGTTGAAATATATACAACAGAAAATCAATCCATTTGAGTCCTGCGACTTAAATGGGGTCTGCAAGACCCAACAATTTTAAGCAACGTGCCCTAAAGTCGCTGCTGGGGTCCCTCCAGGGTTAGGAGCCCTGAAGCTGAACTTTCATTAGTTTCAGACTAGATCTGCTCCCGGGAGCGTCCACACCAGCTGAGCTTCTCACCACGAATATCTCCTTCTTGAAGGGATTAAGTTTTCTCCACCCTCATCCAGCTTGCATGTTTGGGCACTGTAGGTCAGAGAATTTGTCTACCGGGCCCAGTGCTTCCTCTGCCTCTGACACTCCAAGGTTCCTCCCCCTCCCAACTCCTGCTTCTTGGATCCTTTTTCAATTGGAAGACACCAGGAATTGAACTCGGAACCTTGTGCCTGAAAAGCAGGTGCTCTGCTTGCAAGATCTGGTCCTTTCTGTTTTCCCCCCTTCACAGACGAGTGTTGTATACATTTTATGAAATAAAACTAAAAATTGAGCTGAGTGTTATTGGCATCGTTATGGTTTTTCTTGGAGGGTGGGGGGTTCAGTGTACATGATACTCATGGACCCCTTGGGGTAGCGTCACTGTGGAGAAAATCTTCAGTGCCTTCATGGAGTCTAACTCCTTCCGCATTGCCTGATGCCACTTCCCGGCTTCTTGCTCAGGCAACGCCTGCATTTCCTCAAAGCTCTCTGGCTCACACTGAGCCATACAAGCCCACACACTAGGTGTGTATCAGGTGGTATCCCTTTTGTGGCCCGCTCGGACTGCCTCAACACTGGTACAGATTCCCCCTCTGATCTTGACATGCTTGTACCTGGCTGTGTGTCTAGCTTCAGGAGACCCATTGCGCGATCTGCGCTTGCTCTGGGTTCCTGGGTCAGAATCTTGAGAAGACCTGCGCTTGACCTCCCTCCCAGTCCTAAACACTGGAGACGTGGGAGCACTCTTAGGCTCTTGATTTAGAGTTGCCCCTTTCTGCGCTGCACCCTGGCCATGGCCGGGAGCTTGGCATGAGCCACCAGCAGGGCCCGGCGCAATAGCGCCACCACCACCTGGACCACCACCAGCAGCAGGTGGTGCACCTCCCTGTCCTCCATCATCAGGGCCTTCCAGAATGTCTGAAATAATGTCAGGGTTTCCATGGATGCGTTTCCACCCCTGCTGCTCACTTAACTCAGCACTACTGCTGACTACCACCCTTGCTTGATTGCCCCCTGGATAAGCAAACCTCCAGGCTTTTGATCCAGGTTCAAACCCAACAAAGATCATTTTCTGGGACCTAGGACTACCTTTCCGGCATTTGCACTTGGGTATCAACACATAAGCCTTACAGCCAAACACACGGAAGAAATGGACCTTGGGTTTCTTACCGTGCAACAGAGCATAGGGCGTGTCCCCTACCACTGAATTGAATGTCCTGTTCTGACAAAACAAAGCACACTTCCAGGCTCCAGCCCAAAACTTTTGCGATAGGCCAGAATCGAACAGTATGGCTGACACCGCCTCCTGCAGTGTTCGATTTTGCCTCTCCGCAATCCCATTTTGCTGTGGCGAATGGGGGGCACTCAACCTGTGTTTGATGCCCTTCTGACGGAAGAAATCCTGCAGTGCAGAACATGTAAATTCCATAGCTCTGTCGGATTGAAAACTGCGCACCCTAGTGGAGAATTCAAGCTCAACCGCTGTAACCCACTCTTTTATGGTGCTGGCCGCCTCCCCCTTGTGCTTGAGAGGCACCACCCAGGCAGATCTTGAAAAATCATCTGTCAAGGTCAGAATGAACCTAGAACCCCCCATACTCTCCACCGACATCGGTCCACAGAGATCCACATGGACCACTGCAAAAGGCCTAGTGGTAACCCTGTCAGACCTGGGGTATTGGCATGTGGAAACCTTGGCTTGTTTGCATGCTCTACAATCAAGAAATTGTGAGCATGGCAACATTTTGCACCCTTCAGTATAACTTGGTACCTTCTTGGTATACTGCCAATTACAGTGCGACATTCTCCTGTGCCACAGATGCAGACATTTGTCATGCGGGGGTATGTCTGCACACTGTGCCTAAGCTGTGTCTGAGGTGCTGTTACCTGTTTCAAGGATAAAGAGCCCATTCACATCACATGTGACACTGACCAACTGCTCACCCCCTTCTTTCCGATGGTGCACAGATCATCTTCAAAATGGACCTTATAACTGTCAATCAACCAGCGTGGCTTGGTAACTGGCACGTCCTTCATTGTAGCCATAGCAGCAGTGAGATGACACCGACCTCCTGCACTGCTGCCCCCACCTTTGCCTCCTCTCCGTGAGTTCCCACGCTTGGCGGAACCCCTTATCTGCGTGTTGGCCTTGGGAAACTCTGTTAGGATATTGCTGACACAGGTGGGATGAGGAATTGCAAAGATAACAACGCTGCATAGCTCCAAATGCCTGCACTGTTGTGGACGCCTCTGTAGCTCTGCTTCTGGCTGCCCCCCCCCCGGGAAAAGAGCAGCCTGCTCCAGCAGAATGGGCCCCCCTCTCTCTCTGCAGACTTGCTCATCAACGAGCCTTCCAGCAACAAATTCCAGAGTGAGATCTTGGGCTGGCATTGTTTCCAGAGATAAGCAGAACGCCTCAAAAGATTTGTCCAGCGAACTCAAAAGTGTATAAACTTTCTGTTCCTGTGTATAGTTCAGCCCCAACAGCTGCAGTTTGTTGAACATGGCAATTAACTCTGTTACATGCTCCTGCATACTTTTCCCGGGCGTGAGCCTCAGCTCATACAGCGACTGGGTGAGGGAGATTTTGGCTCCTGCTGTTGGCCTCAGATAAATTCTCCTCAGAGCTTGCCAAATTCCATGGGCGGTGACCAAACCTGCAATCAACGGTAGCTGGCTGCCTTCCAACGCCATGAGCATTCCTTGGGCCCTTTCATCTCTGCACTGGGCAGCCTGGGCAGCAGCAATGGCGGCTGGTAAAGCTCCTAGCCCCACCTGCAATGGTGCCGCCTGCGTACAAGCCCATAAACCACGGGCAGTCAGCCAGGCTTCCGTCTTGACAGCCCACTCAAGATAATTGGTGCCGTCCAATTCATTATAAGGCCAAGAGAACGATTCTCCAGCCTCAGCCATTTTTTTCTTATCCCCCCAGGGGCTTCCAGTGTACTACCGCTTCCAGTAGCTGCACCGTCCTGGCTCCGGAGATTGATGGCTTGTTGCCAGCGAGTTCGTTACCAAGCCTGGCAGAACCTCCAAGATTGATTATTGCTGCTTCAGGCAGCAGCCTCCACACTCACAGACACCTTTAATTGCTAATTAGCTGTCCATAACCTATTCGTTAACTCTTGGAGTTAACCACGCAGCAGCAGAGTCATGAGATGTAAAAACCTTCATGACCACCAGCAATTCAGCTGTGTGACTGCGAATGGCCGTCCGGCACATTCTGCTGCGCCACAAGTCTTTCTCCTTTCTCCTTTCAAAGCAGAGTTCAGCGGAAACAGCAACTTGCCCCTGTGTTTTGCCCTTGCAATAAATCAAGGCAGCTCCTGGCTGATTAAACAAAAGATTTATTAGGGCAGTAAAAAAGAAACCTTCAAGCAGGCGAACTTGCAGCCATCCTGGCTGAAGAACAGACAGAAGAAGATACAGCGTTTCACATTACACAAAGACTTCTGTACAGAAAACCTCGGATGTGTGAAACGTCACACTGTGGGCAGGGCGTAGCTGCTGAGCTTATTAACCCTGTAAGCTCACATACCTCACACACTAGTATTTTAAATCTAGAACGTTTTGACAATAGGTATGGATGGCATGCCTACCTCGCGTACATAACGGCTTCAAAAATCATATACTCACAAATTCATTGTTTAAAGTTTGGAATAAATATAAACAGCTATTAGAGCCACAAATCCCTTTATGGATCTCTCCATTAGAAGCCCATGCAGTTAAAAAACTCAATATGAACCCGAACTGGGAAACATATAGACAAACATTGGAAGAAGAAAATTAAAATTGAAAACATATGAAGAATTAAAACAATATGGGATGGATAATTGGCAATATATTCAATTAAAAAGTGTGTTTTATGCAGACCAAAGAAAAGGTTTAACTAAAGAACAATCGCTATTTAGCACCATTATACTACAAAAAATAGGAAATTATTATCGGAAATTTACACTCCAATATTATTGGACTATGATTTGATGGATGAAGAGGTAAAAGAAACAATGGTCAAACAGCCACAAGACATCGGCCACACTATATATTTAGAACAATGGGAGAAACTCTGGTGCAAGGATATTCACTTTACCACCTGCTACACGATAAAGGAAAACTTTGTTAAAATGTTTTACAGGTGGTATTTAACACCAGACAAACTCGCCAAAAATTATGATTTAAAATCCAACCATTGTTGGAAATGTAACAAGGAACCTGGAACGCCAATTCATATGTGGTGGGGTTGCAAGGAAATAAAGATTTTTTGGGGAATAATACATGAGGAACTTAAGAAAATGTTTAAAATCCCCTTGATAAAAAATCCCGAAGCTTATCTGTTAGGGCTGATGGGCAAAGACATACCACATATGAAAAAAACAATCTTTCTGTATGCAACAACAGCTGCCAGGGTAGTGATTGTGTCAGGGACTTGCCCGTCCCCAGAGCCGAGCTGACAGGGGAAACCGGCTGGAGAGAGAGAAGAGAGACCAGGTCGGAAAGCGATTCGCAGGAAAGCCAGGAAGGAAGCAGTGGTGGGGACGAGGGAGGGCTCTGGAAGGCTGCCAGTGACCCAGAACCACCAGCTGGAGGGGAAGCGGAAGTGCAGGTGCACAGGGAAAGGCAAGGGCTCTGGGAGGCTGCCAAAGACCCAGATCCACCAGCTGGAGAGGAGGGGGATCTGGGGAGGGCGCCCAGCGCCACTCCACAGCTGTGCAGGGGGAGAAAGCGGAAGGAAGCAAGAAAATGTTTCGGTCTCCCAAAGCTCTTATGTTGGGGGCGGAGCCGTGAAAGGCCACTCTCAGAATCTGGAACTGACTCAAGTGGTCATGAACTTTGAGAGCTCTGATGTATACTTTGTAAATAAAGCAAATAGTTTAGCAGAGGACATGGTCTGGCTGCTTACTCTCGAGGAGACATTGCAGAGCCCTCACAGATTGCCACTAAATGGAAATCTCAGGACATACCAACAAAGGAAGAGTGGATTTGCAAATTAAGTGAGTATATAGAATTGGCAAAATTAACCATTAATTTTAACCAAAAAATTTAACCAAAAATTAATAGGCTTAGAATAAACAATGTAAGCAATAACAAAACCAAAAAAGAAAGAAGGAAAAATCAGAATTACAAAAAAAAAAAAAGAATCTACCATAGAGAGCCAGTGTGGTGTAGTGGTTAAGAGCAGTAGACTCGTAATCTGGTGAACCGGGTTCGCTTCCCCGCTCCTCCACATGGAGCTGCTGGGTGACCTTGGGCTAGTCACACTTCTCTGAGGTCTCTCAGCCTCACTCACCTCACAGAGTGTTTGTTGTGGGGGAGGAAGGGAAAGGAGAATGTTAGCCGCTTTGAGACTCCTTCGGGGAGTGATAAAGTGGGATATCAAATCCAAACTCTTCTTCTACTATAGAGTGCAAGGAAAAATGGTATAAAGAAATGAAGAAGTCGAATTGCTGTGGAGGGGTGGGTGGTGGGATTTATAAGCGTATAATTATGTAGCTGTTGTAAATTAAGTATTATATCTTAGGGAATTATGGATAATTTTGGTTATTATGTATATACATTAAGTTTCAATAAAAGATTGGATTAAAAGGAAAAGAAACCAACCAAACTAACTGTCAAAACCAGTGTTGAGCCTTAACACTGGGCTCCACCCCTGGGCTTTCTTATTGGTCAGCCTATTAACCCTTTCTCTCTCTCCCCCACTACAACGTCTCCATAATGAGTGGGCAAACACCACACCTCCTCAAATATTTTATTGGGGGGGGGGGGCAAAGACCCCTAGGCCTTTAAGAGTTGGCACCTATTCCCTACACCCACAGGTCTCAGGATGGTTACAACATAATGTTGTTGTTTAGTTATTTAGTCGTGTCCAACTCTTCGTGACCCCATGGACCAGAGCATAACATAATAACATAATAACACAACATAAAAACACAAAACACGGCTTTTTAAAAGGGCATTAGATGTCAATCAGCCAAAGGTCTGGTTAAAAAGGTGCTGATCTGCCGGACTCCTAAAGCTATATAATGGTTTTTCCGACCTTTGTATGAATTCTCTGATGGGAAGTGAGTTTGGAGGTCTGACTGAAGCTCTTTCCACATTTGAAGCACTGATAGGGTTTCTGCCCTGTATGAATTCTCTGATGCTTAGTGAGATTGGAGCTATGATTGAAGCTCTTTCCACATTCCACACACTGGTAGAGTTTCTCCCCTGTATGAATTCTTTGATGGGAAGTGAGATTGGAGCTCTGACTGAACCTCTTTCCACATTCGAAGCACTGATAGGGTTTCTCCCCTGTATGAATTCTCTGATGCTTAGTGAGATGGGCGCTCAGAATGAAGCTCTTTCCACATTCCACACACTGATAGGGTTTCTCCCCTGTATGAATTCTTTGATGGGAAGCGAGACCGCTGCTATTCCTGAAGCTCTTTCCACATTCCACACACTGATAGCGCTTCTCCCCTGTATGAATTCTTTGATGCTTAGTGAGAGAGGAGCTATCAGTGAAGCTCTTTCCACATTCCACACACTGATAGGGTTTCTCCCCTGTATGAATTCTCTGATGGGAAGTGAGAGAGGAGCTCTGACTGAAGCTGTTTCCACATTCCACACACTGATAGGGCTTCTCCCCTGTATGAATTATTTGATGGGAAGTGAGACCGCTGCTATTCCTGAAGCTCTTTCCACATTCCACACACTGATAGCGCTTCTCCCCTGTATGAATTCTTTGATGCTTAGTGAGAGAGGAGCTATAAGTGAAGCTCTTTCCACATTCCACACACTGATAGGGTTTCTCCCCTGTATGAATTCTCTGATGGGAAGTGAGATTACCCCTCTGACTGAAGCTCTTTCCACATTCCACACACTGATAGCGCTTCTCCCCTGTATGAATTCTTTGATGCTTAGTGAGAGAGGAGCTATAAGTGAAGCTCTTTCCACATTCCACACACTGGTAGGGTTTCTCCCCTGTATGAATTCTTTGATGGGAAGTGAGGTTGGAGCTCCAAATGAAGCTCTTTCCACATTCCATGCACTGATAGGGTTTATCCCCTGTATGAATTCTCTGATGTGAAGTGAGTTCGGTGCTCCAAATGAAGCTCTTTCCACATTCGAAGCACTGATATGGTTTCTCCCCTGTATGAATTCTTTGATGGGAAGTGAGATGGTGGCTGTGACTAAAGCTCTTTCCACATTCTAAGCACTGATATGGTTTCTCCCCTGTATGAATTCTCTGATGGGAAGTGAGATTGTAGCTGTTCCTAAAGCTCTTTCCACATTCCACACACTGATACGGTTTCTCCCCTGTATGAATTCTTTGATGGGAAGTGAGATTACCCCTCTGACTGAAGCTCTTTCCACATTCCATGCACTGATAGAGATTCTTTCCAATGAGTTGTTGTTGATGGGAAGTGGAATGGGAGCTCTGACTGCAGATTTCTCCACACTCCAAATTTTTACGTGGCTTCTCCTCTCTGGGAATTTTATCTTGGTCACCTGTGTTCTCAATTTCCAATTCATCACAATCTGCATTGGAGAGAAAAAGGGATTAGAGCCTCAGGAACAAATGGAGAAGAACTGAAGGGAGTTGGGTGTGTGTTCATTACCTGTGTTGTTTGTCATTAACCAGCATATTTATTATTAGATTCTGATGATTTGTTGGATGTTGCTTTGTTTGATATACAGTAGTGGTCAAAATTGTGGAACCTTCTGGAAAAAAGTGCATTTCAGAGGTTTGATGGCTCATAACACCACTTCTTTTGGAGTAATAACATAAAATTATATATAAATGGAAAGATAATTTAATCAAGATTGCAATTCAACGAAGTTTGTTCAATTACCCGTATTCTGTCAAATGTTATAGCCAAATAACAAGAAAAAGGAAGTACAACTTGCTTAGGTTGACTTTTGTCAGTATGATATGTGATTGCTATCAGGCTTGTTTGTTTTTTGTGTTCTTCCATTTAGTGAGGTTGTAAAAAATAAGAAAATTATAGAAATGGCACTAAGAGCTGACTGGTCACCCAGAAAGTGATGTAAAATTTTATTATTAAGAGAACAAGGCTACAATTATGAAGAAATTACAGTAGATGAAAGATTGGGGGAAACGTAACCAAAGCTGGCCTTTCTATATTTTTGTAGAGGTATAAGGAGACTCAGTCAGTACGAAATCAGACTGGTAAAGCCAGCAAAAGGTGCACAAAGGCAAGTGACGATCGAAGAATGGAGAGACTCTCCTTACATGACAGAAGAAAATCATCTGGGTGTCTACAAGATGACATGGCAAATGTAATGTGAAGTTGAGTTCAATGACTGGTCTAAAGGTTAGAATTTCAAGGAAAAACCAATTGTTATCTGTCACAGCCCTCTGGCTGTTGTTTCGAGTGAAGCATTCCAGCCGAGTCCGTCACGTAAATCAATTAGTGCTTTATTGGTCCTAATTACTTTACAACTCCTTGATGGTTAAACACATCCATCTCAATCAATGGAGATGTCCTAACTGCCTTAATCCGGTTCCTCCCGCCTTTTGCTGAAACACTCCCGGAAGGGAAACCACCCCCTCCCCTTCCTGTTTCTTGGAGCGACGGTCTGGCTCTGGGATGTTACTGAAAGCCCCCGCCCCACCTCTTCTTCTTCTTCGGGGCTTTCGCTTGAATCTGTTGAAATAACCGGCGTGGGCTCCCGGTACTGTGTCAGCGCGGGGGAGGGGACAGGGCTACCCAGCCCTCTGACATCCACTCCCCCCTCCAAGCCCCCTCCTCCTCCCACCACGAGGCGGGTGACTCCCTCTCTGTTGTGTCTCGCTCCTGATCTCTGTGAGCCTCGCCTTCGTTCACCGCCCCTCCCGTCCCCTCTTCAGGGGAGGTGACGAAACCAATGAAATCTGTATCTTCGTCATCCTGTGAGCCAAACACCCCTTCCCACCCCTCAAATCCTTCCGAGTGTTCTCCTGAGGACAATGAGTACTGCCCTCCCTCGGACTCTCTCTGGGGGGAAACCGGTGTCTCTCTTCCTTCCCTCTCCTCATTGGACCTGAACCCCCAGAAATCTTCCTCATCGTCTTCCGTGGTGGCACACACCTCTTGCAGAAAGAGATCTGGGGGCACGGGCCTGTGAGGGAACAGGGTGTGGAATTCAGCCCTGAGGTACTCTTCAGTTATCTGATTGGATGGTACCCACGTGTTGTCCTCTGGGTCAGCCCCTTCCCATGCCACCAAGTACTCCACCCTGTCCCCGTTCCATCTGGAGTCCAGGATCTCCGTGGCCTCATTGCAGGCTCCCCTCTCCTCTACAATGGGCGGTGTGAGGGGCGCCCCACCCTCTCCGTGGAAACGATGCCCCTCTCTGTATGGCGAGAGCAGCGACCTGTGAAAGACCGGGTGAATCCTCATGGTATCTGGTAGCAACAGTTTAAAAGCCACCGGACTGACCTGCTCGATGACCTCATAGGTCATAGCTCACCAGCTTGCGGTGCTCTAACTTCCTACAGCTCCCTCTGATGTGCAGGCCCCTGGTCGACAACCACACCTTATCCCCCACCTGAATGACCTCGCCTTCCCTGCGATGGGCATCTGCCGCCCTTTTGTATGCCTCCTTGGCCCTTTCCAGGTTGCTCTTGAGCTGTTTGTGCACCGTTTGCATTTCCTCTGCAAAACTCTCCGCTGCTGGTACACTGGGCTCCGCCTCCCCCCCTAGGAAAGCTTTGGGATGGCGCCCGTAATTGGCCAAAAAGGGGGTCATCCCCGTAGACACATGGACAGAGTTGTTGAAAGCAAACTCTGCCAAACTCAAAAATTGCGCCCAATCATTCTGCCTCTGGTTGACGTAGCAGCGCAAATACTGCTGCAGAATGGCGTTGGCTCTTTCTGCTTGCCCATTGGTCTGGGGATGCCTGGCTGTGGAGAAGCTCAGCTCCACCTGCAACAAGCTCATAAGCTTGCGCCAGAACCTCCGCAGTTTCCTCCGCAGACAACACCTTGGGGCAGGCTACGAAATGACACATCTTGGTGAGCATATCAACCACCACCAGCACTGCCGTCTTCCCCCTGGACATGGGCAGATCGGTGATGAAATCAATGCTCACCATTTCCCAGGGTCTGCTGGGGGTGGGCAAGGGCTGCAGCAGACCTGCCGGTGCTCTAGTGTCTCCTTTAGCCCTTTGACAGGTGTCACACGCTCTCACGTAGTCCTTGACGTCCTCCCGGACTCCCGGCCACCAGAAGTCTCTGGTGACTAGGAGAAGTGTCTTCTGTTGTCCAAAATGTCCTGCGGAAGGGTTGTCGTGGAGTTGTTTGAGAACCTTGGCTCTCATCTGGTCCCCCGGGATGTACAAAGCCCCCTTATAAAACAAGAGCCCTCCCTTCTCCAAAAACCCTTCCTCCACCCCCTTCCCTTCCTTGAGATCTCGGAACTTCTGTTGCGCAAAGGAATCTGCACGGGTGAGTCTCAGCAGTAGCGAGGGTTGCTCCATGGTGCCTGCACACGCCCACTGCTGCGTGGAAAACATGTGTCTCATGGACGGCGGCTCCTCCTCTTCTAGGTACTGCGGCTTTCGAGACAAAGCGTCAGCCCGCACGTTCTGCTCACCCGGCACATAGTGAACGTGGAAATTGAAGTCCGCGAAGAATTCTGCCCACCGGATCTGTCTCTGGTTGAGCACTCTGGCGGTTCTCCAGTACTCTAAGTTCTTATGGTCTGTTTGCACCTGGACTTGGTGCTGCGCCCCAATCAGAAAGTGGCGCCATTTCTTGAAAGCCGCCAAGATGGCCAACAGTTCCTTGTCCCAGATGGTGTAATTTTTTTCAGATTTGCTGAGCTTGCGCGAAAAGAAAGCGCATGGTCTCCAGTCCCCGTTAATGTCCTGTTGCAAAAGCACAGCTCCCACTGCTCGATCTGATGCATCTGTCTCCAGCTTGATCGGCCTCTCTGGGTCGACATGCAGGAGGTTCTCCTCTGCGGTGAACGCTCCCTTCAGGGTCTCGAACACCCTCTGGTCTTCCGATGTCCACACAAATTTCTTCTTGCCACTCAAACAGTCCATGATGGGTGCCGTTAGCTTTGCGAATCCCCTGATGAATTTGCGATAGAAGTTGGCGAAACCCTGCTGCAGGGTCCTTCTTGTGCGTCCTTCTTGGTTCGGGGGCTCTTCCAGTCTAACACCACCTTCACTTTCTCCCTGTCCATGGCTAGCCCTCTATCGGACACTCGGTAGCCGAGGAAACCCACCTGCTTCATGTGGAATTGGCACTTCTCCAATTTGGCGTACAGCTGGTGCTCTCTCAATTTGTTCAGCACCTGCCTGACGTGCTGCTCGTGCTGGGCCTCGTCCTCCGAGAAGACGAGCAAGTCATCGAGGAAACAAACCACATTCTTGTACAGCAGGGGTCCCAGCACGTGATGCATGAAGGACTGGAAGGCCGCGGATCCTCCTTGCAGGCCAAACGGCATGACAAGGTACTCAAACGCTCCCAGGGGGGTAAACATGGTCGTCTTCCACTCATCCCCCTCTCGCATCCGTATGAGGTTGTACGCCCCCCTGAGGTCTAGCTTGGTAAATATCTTCCCTCTGCGCACAACCGCCAGCCGATCGTTGATCCTAGGCATGGGAAAGGCGATGGGTTGACTCACGCTGTTGAGACTGCGATAGTCCACGATGAGTCCCCTCTGGGAGGTCCCCTTCTTGTCCATGAAGAACACTGGACTCCCTCGGGAACTCTTGGACTCTCGCAGAAAACCTCGCTGAAGGTTCTTGTCTATAAATTGTCTGAGCTCCTGCAGCTCTTGCTCAGACATGGAATAGAGTTTCCCTGCAGGCAACTGGGCCCCTGGCATCAAGTTGATCTGACAATCGAAGGGTCGATGTGGCGGAAGCTTGTCTGCTTCCTTCTCACTGAAAACGTCACTGTAATTCTCATATTGGGGCGGGATCCCCCTTGTGGCCTCCAATCGCACTGTCGCCGCCTGCGCGCTGCTGTCTGGGGTCCTCATGTCCTGCAGACAGTTCTCCACGCAGTGCCCCGATCCAAACGTGAGCGATCTTTGATGCCAAGCCACCACTGGGTCATGAAGGTCAAGCCAGCTCATTCCCAGGACGATGGGGCACCCTGCCAGTTGGGTGACGTTGAACGCGATGACTTCAGAGTGCTTGGAAATGCACATCCTCATGGGGGGCGTTTGCTGCGCCACTTCTCCTCCCAACAGCTTCCTCCCGTCAATTGTAGTGACCAGCAGCGGGAAGTCGAGTGGCAGCAAGTGTAGTTGATGCTCCAACGCAAATTCTCTGCTCATAAAATTTGCGGAGGCCCCTGAGTCAAGTAATGATTCAACCTCCAGGGGGTGTCCATTGGGGAGCTCCAGCACCACTTTTATCACGATTCCTACCTTGGGCGGGTGGGGGGGTAATGGGGGTCTCCTGCGGGGCCTTCACTGCTTGCTCGCCCGGGTGCTCGGCCCTCCCGACATCTCTGCCACCTGGGCTCGTTCGTTTCCCGAATTCTGCCCACGCTGCTCTTCCTGATCTGCTGTTGGCGCCCCCTTGGCTTGCCACACGCGCCGTTGTGGACAGAACTTGGCGAAATGCCCCGGGGCATCACAAACGTAAGATTTTCTAGTTTCTTTTCCCCTTCTGCCTTCTGCTCCCTTGGAAATGCCCCCCCTGCAGGTTTGGCACGCACTGCCCCAATCTCCATGGGTTCCTCAGCAGGTAGAATTGGAGGAGGTGGCCCTGCCTGGTTGCCGCCTTGCTCCCTCCCCGGGTAGCGATGTGTTGTGGCCCCTTCTGCCTTGGGGTACCTCCTCTCCCGGTTTCTATCTTCCGCTCTCATGCCAACAGCTAAAGCAGCCTCAGTCAATTCCCGCATGCTCCTTGTCCTGGGCCCCCTGCTGAGCTCATCCTTCACTTCAGGGTGCAAGCCTTCCTTGAAAAGGGTCTGCAAAAACTCGCTTTCCAATTCCCACTTCAATCGGTGTGTCAGCATCGCGAAACGTGCGTAGTAATCACGGACACTGCCTCCTCCCTGTCTGAGTCTCAGCAATTCTTTCCTAATTGCCTCTTCTTCTCCCTCGTTGGCAAACATCCTGTCCATTGCACCCAGAAATTCCTTAAGGCTGCGCATCTCTCTCCCTCCAGCGGCCATGAGGGGTCTAGCCCAGTCCTTGGCCCCGCCCTCCAAATGCGCAATGATGAAAGCGATTTCCTCCTCCTCCTTGGAAAATTCCCCTTCCTGCATTTTCAAGCAGAACTCCACGTCTGTTCTAAATCCTGGATACTCTCTGGGGTCCCCTGAGAATCTCTTTATCGGTGTCTGTAACTTCCCCCCCAAGGGAACTGCCCCCCCCCCAGATTGCCCCTGCAATCTGCGTTCTTCAAGACGTCCCTCTAATTCCCTAGCATGACTCCTAAGTTGATCATGCCTCACTGATATTTCCTGCATCTCTAGGGTTAATTTTTTAACTTGCGCCTCCATTTCTTGCCTGCATTTGATCACCTGCTCCTGCGCTTGTCTCTCTAAATCAGCACTGACCTGCCGAATTCTGGTTTCCACGGCAGCAGCCACTCTTGCCTCCTCATCCGTCATTTTTTTTGCCGCTTCTGCTCACCGGCCGGCTTGCCGACAGGACGTCTCGGTCGCAGTGGGGGTGCTCCTCCTCTGGAATGCCCAGCAAAAGCTGTTTCTTTTAAGGAGTTAGGACATGCTGTCACAGCCCTCTGGCTGTTGTTTCGAGTGAAGCATTCCAGCCGAGTCCGTCACGTAAATCAATTAGTGCTTTATTGGTCCTAATTACTTTACAACTCTCCGCCAATGGTTAAACACATCCATCTCAATCAATGGAGATGTCCTAACTGCCTTAATCCGGTTCCTCCCGCCTTTTGCTGAAACACTCCCGGAAGGGAAACCACCCCCTCCCCTTCCTGTTTCTTGGAGCGACGGTCTGGCTCTGGGATGTTACTGAAAGCCCCCGCCCCACCTCTTCTTCTTCGGGGCTTTCGCTTGAATCTGTCGAAATAACCGGCGTGGGCTCCCAGTACTGTGTCAGCGCGGGGGAGGGGACAGGGCTACCCAGCCCTCTGACAGTTATCTCACAAGCAAAGGTCGAAAAGATTAACCCATGGACAGCAGAACAATGGGACAGTGTTATTTGGAGCGATGAGACCCAAATCTCCTTGCTTTTAGTGATGGCATGAAATATGTGATGAGAAAAATCAGAGAAGAATTACATCCTACTTGCATTACACCGACAGTGAAACACCCAGAAAGTGTGATGATGTGGGGTTGTATGGCAGCAAAAGGTGTGGGAAGAATTTGTGTCATTAATGGGAATGTAAATGCCCCAAAATGCATGAATGAAATACTTCAGCGCAAACTGAGGCATTCCGTAGATGATCTTTTCCCAGATACTGAAGCATTTACACACACACACACACACACACACACACACACACACACACGTTTGTTTGTTTGTTTGTTTGTTTGTTTTCCATTTCAACAGAATTCAGCATCCATGTCAGGATTCAGCTCCATGTCAAGGTGCTTTCAAGATAATCCTATTCCACTGCTGGAATGGCCTGGGAATAGCCCAAACTTTAACCCAATAGGAAATCTATGGAGCCGACTAAAGAAACTTGGTAGTCAGAAGCAACCCAGCAATAAAGCCCAATTAACAGAGGCAATAATTCAGTCTTGGTTTCACATTATTACAGCTGCAGAACTAAAAACTTGCTTCACTTCACGGGAAGGCATTGTAAGGCCATAATTAAAGCTAAAGCTTACCAATACTTACCAAAGGTTTCACATTTTTTCTTTATGACTGCGGTTCTAATAAATACTCCTTCTTTAAAGTTATTGCATTACATTCTTCATTATATTATGTTTCCATTGATATATAATTTTATGGTATTACTCCACGCAAAAGTGGTGTTATGAGCTACCAAACCACAGAAACACACTTTTCACAAAAGGTTTCCACAATTTCGGCCACTAGTACAAGTTGTTCATTTTAATGTTCTTTTTATATGGAATCAGATTTTTATTCTTTATGTTTCATGTTTATATGTGTGATGGAAGCCGCCCAGAGTGGCTGGGGCAACCCAGCCAGATGGGCAGGGTATAAATAAAAATTATTATTATTACTACAGTGGTACCTCGATTTAAGAACTATTATTATTATTATTATTAAGTTTGTAAACCGAGGTACCACTGTATTATCATCATCATCATCATCATCACCACTGCTACTACCTGAGATTCAATAAGCCTGGCTCTTCTCTGGGATGAATTTTGTTTGGCCCAGTCATGGCATCCCCTCCATCTCCCATGTCAGTCGTCTCTTTGGTCAACCCAAGACTGACAGGAGCAAAAACAAAAACAGAAAACCTGAAGCTACTTATCTTTCCTAACAATTCTGAATCTGACATTTAAGATGGCCTGGGCAGTTCAGACCAGCCCAATCGTGGTAGAAAAAGGAATAATTTGAGGAAGATTGTTCAAAGAAAAAACTGTAATTTGCTGTTTATTGTGGGGGTGTTAGGTTCCCAGGTGTTATGGGGGGCGCTGTTAAGCTCTGTGAATATATATGAGGTTGGTCACATAGAGGTATTTTTTGAATTTCTAGGCAGCTATGACGATCCCACAGGGAGTCTTACCAAGAGAGGCCACGATCCCACGATTCTCCTCCATGACGTCCTTATGCAGAGCTCTCTGGTCAGGATCCAGCAACGCCCACTCCTCGTCCGTGAAACGAACAGCGACATCTTCAAAGCACACTGGACCCTGAAAGAAAAAGGGAAATGTCTTCCTCTGAGACAGAAGAAATATGATCTGCTACACAATGCTCTGTTCTTTCCTTCCTGGTAATTGCGGTGTTGTTTCAATAGGATTGTTTTGTTGCACGTTTTATTTATGGATGCTTATTTTATTCTGCCTTTTAATTATGGGTGTTTGTCTTTGTGCAAATAGGTGGTATTCCACCTTGTGTTTTCCAAGTCATTCTGCCTACGCAAGCATTCCAGTTTGCCAGATGGAAGAATCCACTTTCTCCTCTCCTCGACAGCTGTTCCCATTTTGCAGCGGCTGGTGGTGGTTACGTGAATCCAGGCCACTATTTCTTCTTGTTTGTCCACTGCTTAGAAACCAATTTTAGCATTCAGTGATCAATCTAGAAATAAAATATACCTATTTTGGTTGGTCTTGGGTGATCTAGCAGAGATTCCCTTTTCCCCAAAATTTTTTTATTGGTTTTTACTTTTTTCAAGCACATAACATAGCGGTTAAATTTTCATACTTCCCCCCTCTCACCATGGGAAGCCAACATCCATCCCCCCCTCTCACAGAGGTAAACATATTCAATGTACATTTAACCTTGCTAATAGTATTTAATATCATTGCTTGGGCCTGGCCCAATTCTGTGGGCCAGGAATTTCTACCTTTCTCAATTTCATATTTCGGTTGACTTCCTCAAGTCCCCCTCTGTTGAATTCATAATAAATCCTCTTTAACAGTTTTCATATACCTACATTTTAAAACATCATAAAATACAATATTCATTTACTAAAAATGTTTTTCCAAACCTCAGCATCTTAGTACTTCTGCTATTTTCCTACAGTCTTATCCTTTTTGCTTACTACCACCTAATTTCAAACTCCCAATTTATACTCCCCCCCCCTTACCTCCCTTCGGTCTTGGAATTTTAGCTAGACTTCCGCCTTCTTAACTCCTAATTTAAATCTATATTCATTTATTCCATTAGCCATTGTCCATACCCATATGTCTTAAAGCAAGAGAACAAAAAACTCAAATTCACATACATCCCTTCAACCCTCCCCCACCCTCACATCAGTCCAACTCCAACAGTTCGACAAAACCATGGGGCATTCTCTTTTCTTCCACTGCAGCTTGGTGTCCATCTTGGCTTTGCTCTTATTAGAGTCTGATTCAGATTTGCACAATTTCCTACCCGATTTTTTCTTCTCTTTGACAAATCCAACTTTCATCTTCTTTCCATTATTTTTCTTCTTCTTGACAATTCCATTCTTTATATCCTTTGTAGACACCTTCCTGCAGAGTGATTCTTTTACACTTGATGTTGAGTCTCTTTCTTCCTTTCCTTGTTGTATTTCCTTCAACACAATATCTATGGTGGGACTTATGTCTTTCTCATGTTCCTCAATATGCCAGCAAATTTTGAAAACTCAGCAGTGGCCAGAGGATTGGAGAAGATCAGTCTACATCCCAATCCCAAAGAAGGGCATAGAATAGAATCATAGAATCATAGAGTTGGAAGAGACCACAAGGGCCATCCAGTCCAACCCCCTGCCAAGCAGGAAACACCATCAAAGCATTCCTGACAGGTGGCTGTCAAGCCTCTGCTTAAAGACCTCCAAAGAAGGAGACTCCACCACACTCCTTGGCAGCAAATTCCACACCACACTCCTTGGCAGCAAATTGGGCAGTGCCAAAGAATGTTCTAACTACCGCACAATTGCACTCATTTCACATGCTAGCAAGGTTATGCTTAAAATTCTACAAGGTAGGCTTAAGCAATATGTGGACTGAGAACTCCCAGAAGTGCAAGCTGGATTTCGAAGGGGCCGAGGAACCAGAGACCAAATTGCAAACATGCGCTGGATTATGGAGAAAGCTAGAGAGTTCCAGAAAGACATCTACTTCTGCTTCATTGACTACGCTAAAGCATTTGACTGTGTCGACCACAGCAAACTATGGCAAGCTCTTAAAGAAATGGGAGTGCCTGATCACCTCATCTGTCTCCTGAGAAATCTCTATGTGGGACAAGAAGCTACAGTTAGAACTGGATATGGAACAAAGGATTGGTTCAAAATTAGGAAAGGAGTACGACAAGACTGTATATTGTCTCCCTCCTTATTTAACTTACATGCAGAATTCATCGTGTGAAAAGCTGGACTGGATGAATCCCAAACCGGAATTAAGATTGCCGGAAGAAATATCAACAACCTCAGATATGCTGATGATACAACCTTGATGGCAGAAAGTGAGGAGGAATTAAAGAACCTTTTAATGAGGGTGAAAGAGGAGAGCGCAAAATATGGTCTGAAGCTCAACATAAAAAAAAAACTAAGATCATGGCCACTGGTCCCATCACCTCCTGGCAAATAGAAGGGGAAGAAATAGAGGCAGTGAGAGATTTCACTTTCTTGGGTTCTCTGATCACAGCAGATTGTGACAGCAGTCACGAAATTAAAAGATGCCTGCTTCATGGGAGGAAAACAATGACAAACCTAGACAGCATCTTAAAAAGCAGAGACATCACCTTGCCGACAAAGGTTCGTATAGTTAAAGCTATGGTTTTCCCAGTAGTGATGTATGGAAGTGAGAGCTGGACCATAAAGAAGGCTGATTGCCGAAGAATTGATGCTTTTAAATTATGGTGCTGGAGGAGACTCTCAAGAGTCCCATGGACTGCAAGAAGATCAAACCTATCAATTCTTAAAGAAATCAGCCCTGAGTGCTCACTGGAAGGACAGATCCTGAAGTTGAGGCTCCAGTACTTTGGCCACGTCATGAGAAGAGAAGACTCCCTGGAAAAGACACTGATAGTCACAACAATCCAAGAAATTATAATCCAAAATCCTTAATGTATTTTCCTTGCTAAATCTCCCCAAACTTCGAGAAGTAGGGTAACTTTCTTTCCAATCAAAGTAAGTAAAAATTATTTATTGCCACGAGCTGTTACAGAAGTTTACTTTACTTTCACTTTGATAGCAGCCTCGGTTCTAAAAGTCCGCTGCTTCCTTTGTTTCAACAACAAGGGACCGACCTAAGTTTTTAAAGTCCCTTGCTCTCCTAATTAAATAAAAATTGTCATTTTACTCAAATTTCCGAAGTTACTAATCCTTATCGTGCGGAGAAATGAAGTGCTCAGAGCGGTTGGCACACGCAGCTTCACACGGCAGAGACAGCACTCGATACTCAGGGCTCCGACTCAACCCCGCTCTGTCTCGGCAGCTCTTACTAGAGCTTACCGGGGAGCAGGGGAGTCGTTGAGAGCCCCCGCCGGATCACCATGCCCTCGGGACGCTCTTCCCGAGGTTCTTCAAGGGGTCCGCGTTGCAGTCGCGGACTCCCCTACCCCCACCGTACCGGGGATCTCAGAGCTGAGATTCCCCCGTCCAATCGCTCCGGCACTTAACCGGAAGTCCCCAATCTAGCAGAGATTCCAGCAATGCAGGGGGTCTCCTAGCTCTGAGAGAAAAGCAGAGAGGGTGGCTTCTGACAGAAGGAGAGGAAGCCCCTGGTGGATCCGCCTTATCCTGACTCACCTCAGCCCCTCGACCTCCCTCCTCCCACTCGCCTCCCTCTTCTGCCTCTGATTCGGCACTGCATTCTGCCACAGAGTCTCCCAGCTCACTCAGCCCTGTTACCCCTTCAGCTTCTGACACCTCCTCTTCCCAGGCTTCTCCCTCTTCCATCTCTGACCACCCATCCTTCTCCTACCTCCACTTCTTGGGCTCTGAGTCATCTCCCCTTTCTTTTCCCCCAGCTGCTTCCTTCCTCCATTCCTCTGTGCCCAACCAGTCCATGACATTGCTCCATCCCTCAGCCTCTATCCCCACAAGGCAGCTTTCCCTGACCTGATCTGGTGCCACAGCCGCTGCTTCCCTTCTGCCCCCATGAAAAGACGGATCAGGAGGTCTTGCTGGCATCACTCTGTCACCTGCAAGAGAAAAAAGGTAAACAGGACGCCAGCAGTGCCTGCTTCTCTCACAGGTGAAACAGGGCATCTCTAACTACAGATGGGCCTTTGAGAAAGCCTTACCTGCTGAGAGCATTTGGAAGTTTGTCCCCATTTTATATGTTGGTTGTGCAGAAATACATCATCCCTCCTCTGGACCCTTGTTCCCAACTGTCTCCCCCCCAAAACAAGATGAAAAGGACCCTCAGATGAGTTGGAAAACCAACAGAATGAGACCAAACAGAGAAAAACCACCTTCCTCCTTACCCAGTGGCCTCTCTCTGGTGTCCAATGGAGGCCTCTCTGCCTCACAAGAATCCAGGTTCATTTCTGCAAAATGATCCTTTCCCTGAAAAAGAAACAAGGATTCAAAACCGAGAATGGGGAGAAATATTAGAAAGAGAATGACAAAGACTTAAAGGGTGTGAGATCTCATTCTATGGGTGCTTTCGCAGAAAACGGATGGGCCATCGGCATACCATTATGGGATGTTCTCTGTCCTGTTTGGGGCCCCTTGGGAGTATCCAGAGGAAAGTCTCTCTCACCTGCTTTCTCTCCTCTGCCTGACTCAGGAGGAAACCTTCGGCCAGGGCCACCGCCTGGGAACTGGTCTCCACTCCACATTCCCTCACCCAGCTCTCCATCTCCGGGGGAAGGACAGCCAGGAACTGCTCCAAGATCACCAGGTCCAGCATCTCAGCTTTCGTGTGCCTTTCCGGCTTCAACCACTGGTGGCAAAAGTGGTAGAGTCGGCTGCAAACCTCTCGGGGTCCTTTGGCCTCCTTGCAGCAGAACTGCCTCAACTGCTGGACCTGCACCTCTGAGCGGAGGGTGTCCTCCTCACCCAGGATCTTCTGCACAGAGTTTTCCCAGAATCCCCCACTGCTCCTAGTGTGGTTGGCATGGCCTCTTCCTGCTTCAGGGCCAGCTGAGTCTCGCTCATCCATCTGTGCTCTCAGGAAACCTCTGAGAGATCGGAAGGAACCCTTTGGTCTTCTGCCAAGTTCTGTCTGTCTGAATGAGAAGCTCTAGCAAATCCTACAAAGCAAATACATTGTTCTGTTACAGAATTTGTAGGTCAGGAGAGGAAAAAGGTTCCCTGAGCAAGCATGGATGAGTCTTGCTGGGAACCAGGGCTGGACTGCACCGCATCCCAGACCATGAGCTATCTTTTTGAAAAGAAAGAGAAGAAAAAATAAGTCTAGCCTTCTAGCAATGCAAAATGTGGAGGCAACTGAAGGGATTTCTGTGAGATTAAGCAGCCTGGTTTCTGCTGCCTTCCAGTCAATGCATGAAGTCAGAACCGACTGACAAGGGAGTCATTTGTATCTTGTGGAAAATGGATGCTTGGCTCTAGTGGGGGTCCTCACCCGGGGGTCCTCAGGAGTTGCTCCCCACCCCCACCCCCTCTCCCCTGCTTCTGTCTCCTTTTCTTGCACTTGGACTCTCTGCCGCTCTCAAGACAGACTTCTGGGGGTGGGGTCCCTTTTTCTTTGCTCTGAGGGCCAGGTATGTATCTGGCCAACCCCCTGAGGGCCAAGTGGGCGGGGCCAAAGACATCTCCCTTAAAATTTAGGCGGGTAATTTATTATTATTATTATTATTATTATTCTGTTAGATAGCTTAACACACACACAGCCATTACTGCCAAGGTCCTTGGGGGCTGAGTAAGTAGCAGCTCCCATTTCCGGCTGGTTTGCCAGCAACAATCCCTTTGGGACAGAGAGGATGTGGTCCTGGGATGCCCTGCTCTGGGTGCGAGGGGATTGCTGCAGTGGCCTCCGTGTGGAGCTGCCCTGGGAGACACTGGGAAACTGGTCTGCAATGCAGCAGCCAGACTATGGGCTGGGATCCCTCTCTTTATTCCTGGCCTTTCTCTCCCATCTTTCCATCCTTACTCCCCATGGGGTTTGGGGGGGGCTAGTCCCCCTCCTCGTCCAGCTTTGGAGAACCATTTGCACATGTTCCCTCTGTTGTGCAATGACGCTGAGCGACGTCACACAGAGTCAAAGTCCTAGGGACTCCTTTGTTGAAAGAAGGGAGAAATGAGTTTGGGATCCTCTGATCTCTAGGAAGGAGAGCGTTGCAGACCTCGCCCCTCCCTGGCAGGACCCTCTCCTCCCCCTGCATGAGCAGATCAGGCCCCCCGGCATCCTCCCCCCCCCTGCTGCAGCCCTGGGACCCCCCCCCCCCCGTCTCCCCACTGCACCCTCTGAGAGAGAGGAGACTCACCAGATCCCAGGAGGGGACAGCCATGCAGCCCTTGCAGGAAAGGACTGGGGAGGGAGGGAGGGAGGGGCCTGGGCTCTGGAGGACCTGACCCCCCCTCTTGCTTCCTGTCCTCTCTAGGAAGGCAGCTCGGTTCCCTTTAACCCTTGCAAAGCCCAGCTCATCCAGCTCTTGGCTTTTGCCCAGATATCCTTTTGGGGGTGAGGCTCTTGACTGGACTCTGAGCATCTCCCTCCCTTGGCCAGAAACCGGAGGAAGAGCTTGCAGGGAAAAGGGTTTTGCAGGAGACAAGGAACCTCCTCCTCGGATTCAGGAGTGGAGAGAGAGGAGGGGACCCGAGGGTCATCTAGTCCAACCCCCAGCAAGGCAGGAATCTCAGCTCAAGCATCTCTGCTTAGAAACCTCCAAGGAAGGAGAGTCCACCACCTCCCAAGGGAGACCTTTCCCCTGCCAAACTGCTCTTAGGTGTCCCTCAAGGCAGCGGGTCCTGAGTTCGAGTACTGCGGAAACAATCGCACTGGCTACCAAGGAGGAACCAAGCGAAGCTCAAAATAAATAAATCCTATTCTCATCATGAATGAGTAATACTTTCTTATGCCTGCTTTCTATGCTAATATACAAAAGTATGCCATTTCCCTTTCCAGAAGTGCTTAATTCAATGGACTGAAAATTGATGGTTGTTGTTATGTTTAGGGAAGTTTTTAATATTTGATGGACTATTGTATTTTTATATTTTGTTGGAAGCCACACAGAGTGGCTGGGGAAACCCAGCCAGATGCACGGGGTATAAATAAATAATGATTATGATTATTTATTTTTTTAAATTGATCAGGTGAGTATTCTCCTTTTGAAAGAGGCAGGTGGAATCTCCACGGTTGCTAATAGCATAACGTTGAAATGCTAATGCTAATAATAATAATAATAATAATAATAATATTTTATTATTATTATTTATACCCCGCCCATCTGGCTGGGTTTCCCAGTCTGGGCGACTTCCAACAGAATATTAAAATACAATAGTCTATTAAACATTAAAAGCTTCCCTAAACAGGGCTGCCTTCAGATGTCTTCTAAAAGTCTGGTAGTTGTTTTTCTCTTTGACATCTGGTGGGAGGGCGTTCCACAGGGCGGGTGCCACCACCGAGCTGCAGGCAGAACAGCAGGTGCCTCCGAGTTCTGAAGGAGGAGCATCACCTCTCAGGAGGGGCCAGGTGGGCCCAGGTCCAGGTGTGTGTGTGGCGGGGGGGGGGGTTGCCACGGTGACAAGGACCGGCCCTCCTTTGTGACATCTCTTGCTTCTCCCTTAAAAGCCACTGACTTGCAGGCGGCCATTGTGGGTTAGTAGTGAGGCGAGTGGAGGAGAGAGGAGTTAGTGGCGGTTGGCAAAGATCAGGAAAGTTCAGTTTATTGTTATTTTTCCAGTTTCTTATTTTGCTTCCTATTTCGTTTAATAGTTTTATTTGATTTATTTCTATTTATTATTTTAGTTTTTTATTTTAACACTTTTATCTTATTGTTTTTTATTTTAATATTCTTTACTTTATTTCGTGCACATTTGTGCCTATTTTGTATATCTTTTGTATATATTTGTTTTGTACATAGAGTACAGTGGTACCTCGGGTTACATACGCTTCAGGTTACAGACTCTGCTAATCCAGAAATAGTACCTCGGGTTAAGAATTTTGCTTCAGGATGAGAACAGAAATCACGCGGCGGCAGTGGGAGGCCCCATTAGCTAAAGTGGTGCTTCAGGTTAAGAACTTTTTCAGGTTAAGAACGGACCTCTGGAACGAATTAAGTACGTAACCAGAGGTACCACTGTACTTAGGGTTAGGTGTAGGCCTAGGCCTAGGGTTGGGATTGGAGTCAGGGTTAGGCTTGGATGGGCATTTTAGATAGTTAGCTAGTTTAGAGAGGAGGGTGGAATTTTTTCCTGGAAGAAATGGGCAGGCTGTAAGTAGGATTCCTTCCCTTTCTCTTGGTCTCCTGGGGGGGAGGGGGGAGCCCTGGGTTCCCCTGCACAGCCTTGGTTCTCTGGAAATCGACCCGGCCAGTCTTCTCCAGAGAGCTCAGCTCCTCCACACTCTTTCCCTGCCTTCCCCTTTTCTCTCCCCTCTCATCATCCACTTTTATTAGGACACTAGCGGGCCCGGCCACTCCTTGCTGTGGCTCATTTTATGCTTATTACCATCAGTAGCAGCCGCAGCCAAAATAAACCCCCACCTACCCCCGCCTGCGTCGTGTGCACTCTGCACGCGCTCAGGTGCCCTCTCGCAGCCTGTGGCAGAAAAAGCCGAGGAAGGAGGCCTCTGGCGCCGTCTGAGGGAAAAGCACTATGGAAACGCACAGATAAAAAACACACATCGGGAGATCACTGAGGGACGATCACGGTGGCCATTTCCCGGCATGCCTTGCCTGTGGCCTTTTCAAGGGGAAAAGTGCTAGTAACCCTCTAGATAGGATTTGATTCCATTTCCCAGAGTGCCTTGAGGGAGCAGTTGGTTGGGATAATAAGCCCACCGTTTCCCAGCATGCCTTGCGGTTTGGGCGAAAGAGCTTCGTTCACCCACAGGGCGTCTTGACTCCATTTCCCAGCGTGCCTTGCGGGTCCGGCCTAGTTAACTGCGAGAGGAGGCGGCCTCCATTTCCCAGCGTGCCTTTGACAAAAGAGATATTTACATTTCCCTGTTTCCCAGCCAATCCTTGCAGATAAACAGTTTGTCAGTTTGGGAGTGAAAATGGAGGCAGGCCTGTGGCCTGTCTTCAGACATGTGGCCTTGTTTTGCTTGGCACACTTATGAACAATTATATATATAGATAAGACCTTGATATTCTTACAACACCTAGCAGGTCCGGCCTAGTTAACTGTGAGGGGCAGCTGCCTCCATTTCCCATCGTGCCTTGCGGCTATTAAAAGCCGAGTCGACTATCAGGGAAAGAGGCAAGCCATCGCTTCTTTGAATTTAATTTAACCCTATTAAATCATAGTCCAATAATAGAGTGTAAATTTCCAATAATAATTTCCTATTTTTTGTAGTATAATGGTGCTAAATAGTGATTGTTCTTTAGTTAAACCTTTTCTTTGGTCTGCATAAAACACACTTTTTAATTGAATATATTGCCAATTATCCATCCCATATTGTTTTAATTCTTCATATGTTTTCAATTTTAATTTTCTTCTTCCAATGTTTGTCTATATGTTTCCCAGTTCGGGTTCATATTGAGTTTTTTAACTGCATGGGCTTCTAATGGAGAGATCAATAAAGGGATTTGTGGCTCTAATAGCTGTTTATATTTATTCCAAACTTTAAACAATGAAATAAAAAAATTTCTTCCAGTAGCACCTTAGAGACCAACTAAGTTTGTTCTTGGTATGAACTTTCGTGTGCATGCACACTTCTTCAGATACACTGAAACAGAAGTCACCAGACCCTTATATATAGTGAGAGGTATTACTCAGAGGGGTTGTGGGAATGGGTGAAAGGTTGATAGCTGTGGTAAACCTGTTGACGACTGTTAACGACTGCAGTTAGTCTTACAGGAAAAAGCAAGGGGTGAGAAGGTTAAAAAAGCTTTGTCATGTATAATAATGAGTTGCTCATTACCAAGCTTAAATCCATGGAGAGACCTGGTCTGAACAAAGACATTGGATTCTTATCTCATTATACATTTATCTCATTATACAATTTGTGAGTATATGATTTTAGTATAGAGTATAGTGATTGCCACTAAATGGAAATCTCAGGACATACCAACAAAGGAAGAGTGGATTTGCAAATTAAGTGAGTATATAGAATTGGCAAAATTAACCTCAATTATAAGATACCAATCAAATCAAAAGTTAAGAATGGAGTGGAAGCATTTCGAATCTTATATGCCAAAATATTGTTCTAAATACGACATGCTAATAGGCTTAGAATAAACAATGTAAGCAGTAACAAAACCAAAAAAGAAAGAAGGAAAAATCAGAATTAAAAATAATAATAACCTACTATAGCGAGCCAGTGTGGTGTAGTGGTTAAGAGCCGTAGATTCGTAATCTGGTGAACCAGGTTCGCTTCTCCTCTCCTCTCCATGGAGCTGCTGGGTGACCTTGGGCTAGTCACACTTCTCTGAAGTCTCTCAGCCCCACTCACCTCACAGAGTGTTTGTTGTGGGGGAGGAAGGGAAAGGAGAATGTGAGCCGCTTTGAGACTCCTTTGGGTAGTGATAAAGCGGGAAAGCAAATCCAAACTCTTCTTCTTCTACTACTACAGAGTGCAAGGAAAAAAGGTATATAGAAATGAAGAAGTCGAATTGCTGTGGAGGGGTGGGTGGTGGGATTTATAAGCGTATAATTTTGTAGCTGTTGTAAATTAGGTATTATATTTTATGTTAGGGAATTATGGATAATTTTGGTTATTATGTATATACGTTAAGTTTCAATAAAAGCTTGGATTAAAAGGAAAAGAAACCAACCAAACTAACTGTCAAAACCAGTGTTGAGCCTTAACACTGGGCTCCACCCCTGGGCTTTCTTATTGGTCAGCCTATTAACCCTTTCTCTCTCCCCCCCACTACAATGTCTCCATAATGAGTGGGCAAACGCCACACCTCCTCAAATATTTATTGGGGGGGGGCAAAGACCCCAAGGCCTTTAAGAGTTGGCACCTATTCCCTACACTCACAGGTCTCAGGATGGTTACAACATAATGTTGTTGTTTAGTTGTTTAGTCGTGTCCGACTCTTCGTGACCCCATGGACCAGAGCATAACATAATAACATAATAACATAATAACACAACATAAAAACACAAAACACGACATTTTAAAAGGGCATTAGATGTCAATGAGCCAAAGGTCTGGTTAAAAAGGTGCTGATCTGCCGGGCTCCTAAAGCTGTATAATGGTTTTTCCGACCTTTGTATGAATTCTCTCATGGGAAGTGAGACTGTAGCTCCGACTGAAGTTCTTTCCACATTCCACACACTGATAGGGTTTCTCCCCTGTATGAATTCTTTGATGGGAAGTGAGAGTGTGACTGTGACTGAAGCTCTTCCCACATTCAAAGCACTGATAGGGTTTCTCCCCTGTATGAATTCTTTGATGGACGGTGAGACTGTGGCTGTGACTGAAGCTCTTTCCACATTCCACACACTGATAGGGTTTCTCCCCTGTATGAATTCTTTGATGGGAAGTGAGGTTGGAACTCCGAATGAAGCTCTTTCCACATTCCACACACTGATAGGGCTTCTCCCCTGTATGAATTCTCTGATGGGAAGTGAAATCGTTGCTATTCCTGAAGTTCTTTCCACATTCCACACACTGATAGGGTTTCTCCCCTGTATGAATTCTTTGATGGGAAGTGAGATGGTGGCTATTCCTGAAGCTCTTTCCACATTCCACACACCGATAGGGTTTCTCCCCTGTATGAATTCTTTGATGGGAAGTGAGTTCAGTGCTCCAAATGAAGCTCTTTCCACATTCCACACACTGATATGGTTTCTCCCCTGTATGAATTCTTCGATGGGAAGTGAGATGGGAGCTGTGACTGAAGCTCTTTCCACATTCCACACACTGATAGGGTTTCTCCCCTGTATGAATTCTTTGATGGGAAGTGAGAGAGGAGCTCTGACTGAAGCTCTTTCCACATTCCTCACACTGATAGGGTTTCTCCCCTGTATGAATTCTTTGATGCCTAGTGAGAGAGGAGCTCTGACTGAAGCTCTTTCCACATTCCATGCACTGATAGAGTTTCTTTCCAATCAGATTTTGTTGATGGGAAGTGGAATGGGAGCTCTGACTGCAGATTTCTCCACACTCCAAATTTTTACAGTGCTTTTCCTCTCTGGGGATTTTGTCGTGGTCACCTTTGTTCTCAATTTCCAATTCATCACAATCTGCATTGGAGACAATAAGGTATTAGAGCCTCAGGAACAAATGGAGAAGATCTGAAGGGAGTTGGGTGTGTGTTTATTACCTGTGTTATTTGTCATTAACCAGCATATTTATTATTAGATTCTGATGATTTGTTGAATGTTGCTTTGTTTGATATACAATAGTGGTCAAAATTGTGGAACCTTCTGGAAAAAAGTGTATTTCAGAGGTTTGATGGCTCATAACACCAATTCCTTTGGAGTAATATCATAAAATTATATATAAATGGAAAGATAATTTAATCAAGATTGCAATTCAACGAAGTTTGTTCAATTACCCGTATTCTGTCAAATGTTATAGCCAAATAACAAGAAAAAGGAAGTACAACTTACTTAGGTTGACTTTTGTCAGTGTGTTATGTGATTGCTATCAAGTTGGTTGGTTTTTTGTGTTCTTTCATTTAGTGAGGATGTAAAAAATAAGAAATACAGAAATGGCACTAAGAGCTGACTGGTCACCCAGAAAGTGATGTAAAATTTTATTATTAAGTGAACAAGGCTACAATTATGAAGAAATTACAGTAGATGAAAGATTGGGGGAAACGTAACCAAAGCTGGCCTTTCTATATTTTTTTAGAGGTATAAGGAGATTCAGTCAGTACGAAATCAGACTGGTAAAGGCAGCAAAAGGTGCACAAAGGCAAGTGACGATCGAAGAATGGAGAGACTCTCCTTACATGACAGAAGAAAATCATCTTGAAGGGATGTTTACCCTCGTAGCAGAGCTTTGGCTATTTCAGCCAAGTAAACAGACCTGATTAAAAGTCCTGTGCGCTTCCTTCTACGCACCTCCGCTTTTAAAGTCTCCCAGTCTGTTTCGCGCAGAGAAACACTGTAAATCCTTTTCAGCGTTTGTGCCAGTAAAAACTCACAGTCTGTTGTATCTTAAATCAGAACAGACAGTTTATTACACGGAAAAACGATCCAGACAGCCTGGGCTGTCCGAAGACATCCTCTCTCTCTGAAGAGGATCCAAAGAACTACAGACATGGGAATTACAACAGTATATATATAGATCACACGCCTGGTCCCTTCCAGGAAGTGATCTCATCCCTATGATGCTGGACGCATATCTCGAGCTGTCAACACTGCCAGCTCAAATCCTAACACATCTGGGTGTCTACAAGATGACATGCAAATGTAATGTGAAGTTGAGTTCAATGATTGGTCTAAAGGTTAGAATTTCAAGGAAAAAGCAATTGTTATCTGTCAAGCAAAGGTTGAAAAGATTAACCCATGGACAGCAGAACAATGGGACAGTGTTATTTGGAGCGATGAGACCCAAATCTCCTTGCTTTTAGTGGTGGCATGAAATATGCAAGGAGAAAAATCAGAGAATTACATCCTACTTGCATTACACCGACAGTGAAACACCCAGAAAGTGTGATGATCTGGGGTTGTATGGCAGCAAAAGGTGTGGGCAGAATTTGTGTCATTAATGGGAATGTAAATGCCCCAAAATGCATGAATGAAATACTTCAGCACAAACTGAGGCATTCCGCAGGTGATCTTTTCCCAGATACTGAAGCATTTACACACACACACACACACACACACACACACACACGTTTGTTTGTTTGTTTGTTTGTTTGTTTGTTTTTCATTTCAACAGGATTCAGCTCCATGTCATGTTGCTGCTGTGTGCAAAAAGTACTTTCAAGATAATCCTATTCCACTGCTGGAATGGCATGGGAATAGCCCAGACTTTAACCCATCGGAAATCTATGGTGCCGACTAAAGAAACTTGGTAGTCAGAAGCAACCCAGCAATAAAGACCAATTAACAGAGGCAATAATTCAGTCTTGGTTTCACATTATTACAGCTGCAGAACTAAAAACTTGGTTCACTTCACGGGAAGGCATTGTAAGGCCGTAATTCAGGCATGGCAAACTCCGGCCCTCCAGATGTTTTGAGACTACAATTCCCATCAGCCCTAGCTAACAGGACCAGTGGTCAGGGATGATGGGAATTGTAGTCTCAAAACATCTGGAGGGCCGGAGTTTGCCATGCCTGCCGTAATTAAAGCTAAAGCTTACCAATGGTTACCAAAGGTTTCACATTTTTTCTTTATGACTGCGGTTCTAATAAATACTCCTTCATTAAAGTTATTGCATTACATTCTTCATTATATTATGTTTCCATTGATATATAATTTTATGGTATTACTCCACGCAAAAGTGGTGTTATGAGCTATCAAACCACAGAAACACACTTTTCACAAAAGGTTTCCACAATTTCGGCCACTAGTATAAGTTGTTCATTTTAATGTTCTTTTTATATGGAATCAGATTTTTATTCTTTATGTTTCATGTTTATATATGTGATGGAAGCCGCCCAGAGTGGCTGGGGCAACCCAGCCAGATGGGCAGGGTATAAATAGAAATTATTATTATTAATACTGTGGTACCTCGATTTAAGAATTATTATTATTATTATTATTATTATTATTATTACTACTAGTGAATTTAGCCCGTTAATAACGGGCGCTAGATTATATGTGATATGCCAGACTTCTTCTCTCCCCCCCCACCTCGCATCCCCACGTGCAAAAACGCTGCATCCCCCTATCTCCCCCCCTACTTCCCACATTTCCACACATAGTTCGCCTCTCTCTCTCTCTCTCTCTCTCTCTCTCTCTCTCTCTCTCTCTCTCACACACACCTATCTCCCCCCCACACCTATCTCCCCCCCTACTTCCCACATTTCCACACATAGTTCGCCGCTCTCTCTCTCTCTCACACACACACACAGCTGCTGCATCTCTCCAAGACGGGGGGGGGAGCAAGAAAGGCAGACCGGCAGGCAGGCATGGGAGGGGGAAGGAAAGGGAGGACACGGGCGGCAGGCGACGGAGCGCGAAGAGGGGAGGAGGAGGAAGAAAGAAAAGGAAGGACGGGCTGAGGGAGAGGAGAGCGCGCGGCATTCTCGCCCCTCCGCTCAGTCTTCCTCCTCCGCTGCTGCTGCTGAGCGATGGTCGCAGCCCCAATCCTGGCTCTCCTGCTTCTGTCGCGGCTCTACTCCCTAGGAGACACCGCGGGGCTCGCCCAGGTGGGGGCTGAGAGCTGCTCTCCGGAGCTCCGCTCAGCCTCCTTCTCTCCCTCCCACGCACACACTTGCGGTGACTGTCACCTACGGTGAGAGCGCGGCCAGGGGGAGAGGCAGCAGCGTTGGCGGGGAGAGAGGCCGGGGCTTCAGCCCTAGCGGAGGCAGCGGCGTTGGCGGGGGGAGAGGCCGGGGCTTCGGGCCTAGCGGAGTCTCCCTCCTCAGCGGGGCAGGCAGAGGGAGGCCGGAGGCGAGCGACACGGAGGGTCTCCCCCTCGCCCAGTTGAGGAGGGAGGCTCCGCTAGGCTCGAGGCGCCCCTGGCGAAGCCGGCAGGTCCGCGGAGGTGCCTGGGCAGGGCGAGCACGGCGGCGGTCGGTTGCCCCCTCAGCGGCCCGGGAGGGCGGCCGTGCGAGGCGGCGGCACTGTCCCAACTGACGATGCGCCTGCACATGGCCGCCCTCTCAACACGCCCCCTCTCCGCCTGCTCCAATCCCTGCGTCCCTGTGGGACATGCGCAGTGGAAAATTTCCACTGACACACGGACGGACGCAGGGACACAGGGAGATTATTATATAGGATTATTAAGTTTGTAAACCGAGGTACCACTGTATTATTATCATCATCAACATCATCATCACCACTGCTATTACCTGAGATTCAATAAATCTAGCTCTTCTCTGGGATGAATTTTGTTTGGCCCAGTCATGGCATCCCCTCCATCTCCAATGTCAGTCGTCTCTTTGGTCAACCCAAGACTGACAGGAGCAAAAACAAAAACAGAAAACCTGAAGCTACTTATCTTTCCTAACAATTCTGAATCTGACATTGAAGATAGCCTGGGCAGTTCAGACCAGCCCAATCGTGGTAGAAAAAGGAATAATTTGAGGAAGATTGTTCAAAGAAAAAACTGTAATTTGCTGTTTATTGTGGGGGTGTTAGGTTCCCAGGTGTTATGTTGAGCTGTTGAGCTCTGTGAAAATATATGAGGTTGTTCACATATAGGTATTTTTTGAATTTCCAGGCAGATATGATGATCCCACAGGGAGCCTTACCAAGAGAGGCCACGATCCCACAATTCTCCTCCATGACGTCCTTATGCAGAGCTCTCTGGTCAGGATCCAGCAATGCCCACTCCTCGTTCGTGAAATGAACAGCGACATCTTCAAAGCACACTGGACCCTGAAAGAAAAAGGGAAATGTCGTCCTCTGAGACAGCAGAAATATGATCTGCTACACAATGCTCTGTTCTTTCCTTCCTGGTAATTGCGGTGTTGTTTCAATAGGATTGTTTTGTTGCACATTTTATTTATGGATGCTTATTTTATTCTGCCTTTTAATTATGGGTGTTCGTCTTTGTGCAAATAGGTAGTACTCCACCTTGTGGTTTTCAAGTCATTCTGCCTACACAAGCATTCCAGTTTGCCAGATGGAAGAATCCATTTTCTCCTCTCCTCGAGAGCTGTTCTGGGGAGTTCCCTCCCAATGCCCTAGAGCCAAATTCAAGGGGTTCATGGGGGCATGGGGAGGGGGAGGAATGGGGGGACAGGCCCCATTTTGTAGTGTCTGGTGGTGGTTAGGTGAATCCAGGCCACTATTTCTTCTCGTTTGTCCACTGCTTAGAAACCAATTTTAGCATTCAGTGATCAATCTAGAAATAAAATATACCTATTTTGGTTGGTCTTGGGTGATCTAGCAGAGATTCCCTTTTCCCCAAAAAAATTTTATTGGTTTTTACTTTTTTCAAGCACATAACATAGCGGTTAAATTTTCATACTTCCCCCCTCTCACCATGGGAAGCCAACATCCATCCCCCCCTCTCACAGAGGTAAACATATTCAATGTACATTTAACCTTGCTAATAGTATTTAATATCATTGCTTGGGCCTGGCCCAATTCTGTGGGCCAGGAATTTCTACCTTTCTCAATTTCATATTTCGGTTGACTTCCTCAAGTCCCCCTCTGTTGAATTCATAATAAATCCTCTTTAACAGTTTTCATATACCTACATTTTAAAACATCATAAAATACAATATTCATTTACTAAAAATGTTTTTTTCCAAACCTCAGCATCTTAGTACTTCTGCTGTTTTCTTATAGTCTTATCCTTTTTGCTTACTACCACCTAATTTCAAATTCCCAATTCCCTCTTACCTCCCTTCGGTCTTGGAATTTTAGCTAGAATTCCACCTTCTTAACTCCTAATTTAAATCTATATTCATTTATTCCATTAGCCATTGTCCATACCCATATGTCTTAAAGCCAGAGAACAAAAAATTCAAATTCACATACATCCCTTCAACCCTCCCCCACCCTCACGTCAGTCCAACTCCAACAGTTCGACAAAACCATGGGGCATTCTCTTTTCTTCCACTGCAGCTTGGTGTCCATCTTGGCTTTGCTCTTATTAGAGTCTGGTTCAGGTTTGTGCTATTTCCTACCCGATTTTTTCTTCTCTTTGACAAATCCAACTTTCATCTTCTTTCCATTATTTTTCTCCTTCTTATTTTCTTATTTTTCTTCTTCATGACAGTTCCATTCCAATCCAGAAGTGCAAGCTGGATTTAGAAGGGGCTGAGGACCTAGAGACTAAATAGCAAACATGCGCTGGATTATGGAGAAAGCTAGAGAGTTCCAGAAAGACATCTACTTCTGCTTCATTGACTACGCAAAAGCATTTGACTGTGTCGACAACAGCAAACTATGGCAAGCTCTTAAAGAAATGGGAGTGCCTGATCACCTCATCTGCCACCTCCTGGCAAATAGAAGGGGAAGAAATGAAGGCAGTGAGAGATTTCACTTTCTTGGGTTCTCTGATCACTGCAGATGGTGACAGCAGTCACGAAATACATCACCTTGCCGACAAAGGTTCGTATGGTTAAAGCTATGGTTTTCCCAGTAGTGATGTATGGAAGTGAGAGCTGGACCATAACGAAGGCTGATCGCTGAAGAATTGATGCTTTTGAATGATGGTGCTGGAGGAGACTCTTGAGAGTCCCATGGACTGCAAGAAGATCAAACCTATCCATTCTGAAAGAAATCAGCCCTGAGTGCTCACTGGAAGGACAGATCCTGAAGTTGAGGCTCCAGTACTCTGGCCACCTCATGAGAAGAGAAGACTCCCTGGAAAAGACCCTGATGTTGGGAAAGATTGAGGGCACAAGGAGAAGGGGACGGCAGAGGACTAGATGGTTGGACAGTGTTCTCGAAACTACTAGGATGAGTTTGGTCAAGCTGCGGGAGGCAGTGGAGGATAGGCGTGCCTGGCGTGCTCTGGTCCATGGGGTCACGAAAGTCGGACACGACTGAACGACAACATGTTCCTCATGTTCCTCCAGCTCTGTTTGTGAGTCTGGTGGTTTGTTTGTCTTATTCCAAAGGCTGTTCTCCAATTTATTATTGGAGGCTCTGAGCATCCGTGATATTTCCAAAAGCTCTTGAAGTATTTTCCCCAGAACCTCCTCGCTTATTTCCTCATCCATTTCAAGGTCAAAAAACAGCTTGATAGTCATAACAATCCAATAAATTATAATCCAAAATCCATGATGTATTTTCCTTGCTAAATCTCCCCAAACCTCGAGAAGTAGGCTAACTTTCTTTCCAATCAAAGTTAATAACAATTATTTATTGCCACGAGCTGTTACAGAAGTTTACTTTACTTTCACTTTGATAGCAGCCTCGGTTCCAAAAGTCCGCTGCTTCCTTTGTTTCAACGACAAGGGACCGACCCTCGTTTTTAAAGTCCCTTGCTCTCCTAATTAAATCCCAATTGTCATTTTACTCACATTTCCGAAGTTACTAATCCTTATTTTGTGGAGAAATTAAGCGCTCAGGGCGGTCGGCACACCCAGCTTCACACGGCATAGACAGCACTCGATACACAGGGCTCCGACTCAACCCCGCTCTGTCTCGGCAGCTCTTACTAGAGCTTACCGGGGAGCAGGGGAGTGGTTGAGAGCCCCCGCCGGATCACCATGCCCTCGGGACGCTTTTCCCGAGGTTCTTCAAGGGGTCCGCGTCGCAGTAGCGGTCTCTTCTACCCCCTACTGTACCGGGTATCTCGGAGCTGAGATTCCCCCGTCCGATCGCTCCGGCACTTAACCGGAAGTCCCCAATCTAGCAGAGATTCCAGCAGTGCAGGGGGTCTCCTGGCTCTGAGAGACAAGCAGGGAGGGTGGCTTCTGGAAGAAGGAGAGGGAGCCCCTGGTGGATCCGCCTTATCCTGACTCACCTCAGCCCCTTGACCTCCCTCCTCCCACTCGCCTCCCTCTTCTGCCTCTGATTCTGCACTGCATTCAGCCACAGAGTCTCCCAGATCACTAAGCCCTGTTACCCCTTCAGCTTCTGACACCTCCTCTTCCCAGGCTTCTCCCTCTTCCATCTCTGACCACCCATCCTTCTCCTACCTCCACTTCTTGGGCTCTGAGTCATCTCCCCTTCCTTTCCCCCCGGTTGCTTCCTCCCTCCATTCCTCTGTGCCCAACCAGTCCATGACACTGCTCAAGCCCTCGGCCTCTGTCCCCCCAAGGCAGCTTCCCCTGACCTGATCTGGTTCCACAGCCGCTGCTTCTCTTCTGCCCCCATGAAAAGACGGATCGGGAGGTCTTGCCAGCATCATTCTGTCACCTGCAAGAGAGAAGAGGTAATCAGGACGCCAGGAGTGCCTGCTTCTCTCACAGGTGACACAGGGCATCTCTAACTACAGATGGGCCTTTGAGAAAGCCTTACCTGCTGAGAGAATTTGGACGTTTGTGCCCATTTCATATGCTGGTTGTGCAGAAATACATCTCCCCTCCTCTGGACCCTTGTTCCCAATTGTCTCCCCCCAAAATAAGATGAACAGAACCCTCAGATGAGTGGGAAAACCAACAGAATGAGACCAAACAGAGAAAAACCACCTTCCTCCTTACCCAGTGGCCTCTCTCTGGTGTCCAACGGAGGCCTCTCTGCCTCACAGGAATCCAGGTCCATTTCTGCAAAATGATCCTTTCCCTGAAAAAGAAACAAGGATTCAAAAGAGAGAATGGGGAGAAATGTTAGAAAGAGAATGACAAAGACTTGAAGGGTGTGAGATCTCATTCCATGGATGCTTTCCCAGAAAACGGATGGGCCATCAGCAGACCATTAAGGGATGTTCTCTGTCCTGTTTGGAGCCCCTTGGGAGTATCCAGAGGAAAGTGTCTCTCACCTGCTTTCTCTCCTCTGCCTGACTCAGGAGGAAACCTTCAGCCAGGGCCACCGCCTGGGAACTGGTCTCTGCTCCGCATTCCCTCACCCAGCTCTCCATCTCCGGGGGAAGGACAGCCAGGAACTGCTCCAAGACCACCAGGTCCAGCATCTCAGTTTTCGTGTGCCTTTCTGGCTTCAGCCACTGGTGGCAAAAGTGGTGGAGTCGGCTGCAAACCTCTCGGGGTCCTTTGGCTTCCTGGCAGCAGAACTGCCTCAGCTGCTGGCTCTGCACCTCTGAGCGGAGGGTGTCCTCCTCACCCAGGATCTTCTGCACAGAGTTTTCCCAGAATCCCCCACTGCTCCCAGTGTGGTTGGCATGGCCTCTTCCTGCTTCAGGGCCAGCTGAGTCTCGCTCATCCATCTGTGCTCTCAGGAAGCCTCTGAGAGATTGGAAGGAACCCTTTGGTCTTCTGCTGAGTTCTGTACGTCTTAATGAAAAGCTCTAGCAAGTCCTACAATGCAAATACATTGTTTTATTACAGAATTTGTATGTCAGGAGATGGAAAAGGTTCCCTGAGCAAGCATGGATGAGTCTTGCTGGGAACCAGGGCTGGACTGCACCGCATCCCAGACCATGAGCTATCTTTTTGAAAAGAAAGAGGAGGAAGAGGAAAAGAAATAAGTCTCTAGACTTCGAGCAATGCAAAATGTGGAGGCAACTGAAGGGATTTCTGTGAGATTAATCAACCTGGTTTCGGCTGCCTTAAAGTCAATGCATGAAGTCAGAACCGATTGACAAGGGAGTCATTTCCTGCAATTCCTGTAGTCGCCTGCAATTCCTGCGCAATGTTTGTCTTCTTGCCAAAGGTTGTAGACAGCTACACCTGCAGCAACTGCAAGTTGGTTGCCCTACTCAAAGACAAGGTCCAGCAACTTCAGGCCCGTGTATCTACGCTCCAGAAAATTAAAGAGCTGGAGCTTTTCTTGGATGCAGCAGAGCACACTGTTTGCACCAAGCAGGAGACAGGGCACATCCCTGAGGAGGAGATCAGTTCCCCAACTCAGGAGCCAGATGTATGGAGGAACGTGACTCACAGAAGTAGAATGCCCAGGGATCGCTCTGAGTGTTTAGAACTACAAAATCGATTTGAAGTGCTCTCCCTAAACATGGAGGATGAAGAACAGACTCCATTGGAAGATCTCTCCCTCATCACAGTTGATGAGGTATATGAAGACGAGCAGCAAAGTCAGTCCTCCGGGAATGTGCAGGTGACCTTGGAAGGGACAGCACATGTAAGAATCCCGACCAAGCCTAAGAGGAGGCGTATAGTGGTGATAGGGGATTCCCTACTGAGGGGTACTGAAGCAGTGATCTGTGGGCCTGACAAGATGTCTCGAGAGGTGTGCTGTCTCCCCGGGGCTAAGATCCATGATGTAACAGAACGGCTGCAACGAATCATAAAACCCACTGACAAAAAACCCTTCCTTTTAGTCCATGTGGGAACCAATGACACCGCAAGCCATAGCCTCCAGAAGATCAAAAGTGATTATGAGGCTCTGGGCAGGAAGTTGAAGCAATTAAATGCACAAATTGTCATCTCATCTGTCCTCCCAGTTGAACGACGTGGCCCAGGAAGAGAGGGAAAAATAGGGGAAGTGAACAACTGGCTTCGCAAATGGTGCCGGCAGGAACGGTTTGGATTCTTAGATCACGGTCTGCAGTTTCTTGAAGATGGACTTCTGGCAAGTGATGGGCTGCACCTCACAAGGGTTGGGAGGAATGTTTTTGCCAACAATCTCAAAAACCTCATCAGGAGGGCTTTAAACTGACTTATGTGGGGGAGGGAGACAGTGGTCCTGAAGGTAGGAGTCTATCACATGCTGAAGATGATCATCCAAATGTCAAGGACCAAATGGAGCAAACAGCACACAGACCTAGTGGTGGGAGGAAAAAATCCTTAAGTAGGAGACTAGGGGGAATGATCAATGGTTTTCAATGTCTGTATACAAATGCACAGAGCATGGGAAATAAACAAGATGAACTTGAGCTCTTGGTACAGCAAACTAAATACGACATAATAGGCATCACTGAAACCTGGTGGGATGAGTCTCATGATTGGAATGTAGTAATAGAGGGATACAATCTATTTCAGAGAAATAGACCAAACAGGAAAGGAGGAGGACTGGCGTTATATGTCAGGGATGTGTATACCTGTGAAGAGATCCATGATTTAAAACTTCAAAGCCAAATTGAGAGTATCTGGGTCAAAATTAAGGGAGAGAAAAATAACAGTGATCTCATTGTGGGAGTTTACTATAGATCCCCAAGCCAAACTGAGGACATAGATGATGCCTTCCTGGAACAGATGACCAAGCATTCAAAAGGAAATGAGATAGTAGTAATGGGGGATTTCAACTATCCTGATATTTGTTGGATGTCAAACTCAGCCAAGAGCATAAGGTCGAACAGATTCCTCACTGGCCTTGCAGACAATTTCATTGTCCAGAAAGTGGGAGAAGCAACAAGAGGATCAACCATTTTAGATCTGGTCCTAACCAATAGTGATGACCTGGTTAGTGGGGTAGAAGTGGCAGGATCATTAGGTGGGAGTGATCATGCTCTTCTGGAGTTTATTATACATCAGAAAGGAACAACCAAGCATACTAAGACTCAAATTCTAGACTTTAAGAAAGCCGACTTCAGAAAACTTAGGGAAATGCTGGGTGTGATCCCATGGTCAGTAATACTAACAGGGAAGGGAGTTCATGATGGATGGGAGTTTGTTAAAAGGGAGATATTAAAAGCACAACTTCAAGCAGTACCAATGAGACGAAAAGATGGAAGGTGCCTAAAGAAGCCAGGATGGCTATCTAAAGAACTTTTAACTGAGTTAAGATTTAAAAGGGATATGTACAAGAAATGGAAAAAGGGGGAAACCACCAGAGAGGAATTCAAACAAATAGCCAGCACATGTAGAGACAAAGTCAGAAAAGCTAAAGCACAGAATGAACTCAGGCTTGCTAGAGAGGTTAAAAGCAATAAAAAGGGTTTTTATGGGTATGTCCGTAGCAAAAGGAAGAACAAGGAAACAGTGGGGTCACTTAGAGGAGAAGAAGGTGAAATGCGAACAGGGGACGCAGAAAGGGCAGAACTCCTCAATACCTTCTTTGCCTCAGTCTTCTCCAAAAAAGAAAACAATGCCCGACCTGAAGAATATGGAGCAGATGATTCAGCAGGGGAAACACAGCCCAAAATAAGTAAGGAGGTAGTACAAGAACACTTGGCTAGTTTAGATGTATTCAAGTCTCCAGGGCCAGATGAACTACATCCCAGAGTATTAAAAGAACTGTCAGAGGTGATTTCAGAACCACTGGCAATAATCTTTGAGAATTCCTGGAGAACAGGCGAAGTCCCAGCAGACTGGAGGAGGGCAAATGTTGTCCCTATTTTCAAAAAGGGGAAAAGAGAGGACCCAAACAATTATCGCCCAGTCAGCCTGACATCAATACCAGGAAAGATTCTAGAGCAGATCATTAAGCAAACGGTCTGTGAGCACCTAGAAAGGAACGCTGTGATCACTAAAAGTCAGCATGGGTTTCTGAAAAATAAGTCATGTCAGACTAATCTGATCTCATTTTTTGACAGAATTACAAGCCTGGTAGACGAAGGGAACACTGTGGATGTAGCCTATCTTGATTTCAGCAAGGCCTTTGACAAGGTGCCCCATGATATTCTTGTAAAGAAGCTGGTAAAATGCGGGCTAGACAATGCTACCATTCAGTGGATTTGTAACTGGCTGACTGACCGAACCCAAAGGGTGCTCATCAATGGCTCCTCTTCATCCTGGAGAGAAGTGACTAGTGGGGTGCCACAGGGTTCTGTCTTGGGCCCAGTCTTATTCAACATCTTTATCAATGACTTGGATGATGGGCTTGAGGGCATCCTGATCAAGTTTGCAGATGACACCAAGTTGGGAGGGGTGGCTAATACCCCAGAGGACAGGATCACACTTCAAAATGACCTTAACAGATTAGAGAACTGGGCCAAGGCAAACAGGATGAATTTTAACAGGGAGAAATGTAAAGTACTACACTTGGGCAAAAAAAATGAAAGGCACAAATACAGGATGGGTGACACCTGGCTTGAGAGCAGTACAAGTGAAAAGGATCTAGGAGTCTTGGTAGACCACAAACTTGACATGAGTCAACAGTGTGATGCAGCAGCTAAAAAAGCCAATGCAATTCTGGGCTGCATCAATAGGAGTATAGCATCTAGATCAAGGGAAGTAATAGTACCACTGTATTCCGCTCTGGTCAGACCTCACCTGGAATACTGTGTCCAGTTCTGGGCACCACAGTTCAAGAAGGATACTGACAAGCTGGAACGTGTCCAGAGGAGGGCAACCAAAATGGTCAAAGGCCTGGAAACGATGCCTTATGAGGAACGGCTTAGGGAGCTGGGTATGTTTAGCCTGGAGAAGAGAAGGTTAAGGGGTGATATGATAGCCATGTTCAAATATATAAAAGGATGTCATATAGAGGAGGGAGAAAGGTTGTTTTCTGCTGCTCCAGAGAAGCGGACACGGAGCAATGGATTCAAACTACAAGAAAGAAGATTCCACCTAAACATTAGGAAGAATTTCTTGACGGTAAGAGCTGTTCGACAGTGGAATTTGCTGCCAAGGAGTGTGGTGGAGTCTCCTTCTTTGGAGGTCTTTAAGCAGAGGCTTGACAGCCACCTGTCAGGAATGCTTTGATGGTGTTTCCTGCTTTGCAGGGGGTTGGACTGGATGGCCCTTGGGGTCTCTTCCAACTCTATGATTCTATGATTCTATGATTTCTATCTTGTGGAAAATGGATGCTTGGCTCTAGTGGGGGTCCTCAGGAGTTGCTCCCCACCCCCACCCCCTCTCCCCTGCTTCTGTCTCCTTTTCTTGCACTTGGACTCTCTGCCGCTCTCCAGACAGACTCCTGGGGTGGGGTCCCTTTTTCTTTGCTCTGAGGGCCAGGTACCGAATTTTTCACTCCATAAGACACACTTTTTCCTTCCTAAAAATTAAGGGAAAATGTCTGTGCGTCTTATGGAGCGAAGACATTGCACGGCAGGGGGATCCCTCTGCAGCCGGAGCCATGGCTCCCAGCGGCGGGGGATGGGCGAGCAGGAGAAAACTAGCTTGAGCGGGCGAAGGGCTCGGGGAAAATTATTTAATGGTATAGATGCAATTTATAGAATGCAAAGAGCCAAACTTATACTAAATAATGAGATATCTGAGGAGCTAGGAATTTATAGGGGTACCAGACAGGGGTGCCCCCTATCTCCGCTATTATTTATTTTGATTTTGGAGATACAGAGCCCAAGTAAGGGTCAGCAGCTAGTAAACCTTCAACTCACCCCAAACAATATATGTTTGAATATTGCTCATTCTTGCTTCCCCCACTATGCCTGGAGAAATCGTAAAGCTGCTGTGACCTCATTGCGAACGTTGTCCAGCTCTTACTTGGCCTATAGAGACCTACTTTCGCTAGAATGGCTTCCAGAGACCTTAAAATTTAAGCGTTTGCTGCTAAAGTTCAACTCTCCTAGGCTTCCTGCACGTTTGTGCAAACTTCAAAATCGCCTCAATTGGCATGGAATCTTCCCACAAAGATGTTTTTTTAACAACTGTAGGGTCACCATTGGGAAAACTCCAAATCCAGCTAACTTGGTAAGCCGGTCCACAAGGAGGTATTGGAAAATATAAGAAATGATGGGAAAATTAAAGGAATCAGGATTGGCAAAAGCGTTCATAAAACTAAAGCGTTTGCGGACGATGTTATAATCACGGTGGAGGAGCCATTGGAAAGTATACCCCAAGCTTTAAAAAGAATTACAGAATTTGGGAAATTGGCGGGATTTGAACTAAACATGAATAAAACTAATATGCTAACTAAAAATTTACCTGGGGAAGAAATTGACCAATTACAGAGGGAGGTGGGGTTCAAAGTAGTGAATAAAACAAAATATTTAGGCATTGGGATCACTAATAATACAAATAATTTATTCAAGGCTAATTCTATAAAAACATGGAATGAAATCAAAAAAGAATTGGATATTTGGAATAGATTAAAATTATCATTATTAGGGAAAATTGCGGCCATTAAAATGACTATCCTTCCCAAAAGGTTATTTTTATTTCATATGCTGCCAATTTTGGGAACAGGGTCTGGACACTTCACGCAATGGAAAAAAGATCTTACTAAATTTATTTGGAATTATAAGTCGGCAAGGATTAAATACAAATTATTAATAGATACTAACAATAGAGGAGGACTAGCCCTGCCGGAGTAGGGACCAGGTGGCGCTGTGAGTTAAACCACAGGCTTGCTGATCAGAAGGTCAGCGGTTTGAATCCCTGTGAAGGGGTGAGCTCCCGTTGCTCGGTCCCAGCTCCTGCCCACCTAGCAGTTCGAAAGCATGTTAAAGTGCAAGTAGATAAATAGGGACCGCTCTGGCGGGAAGGTAAACGGCGTTTCCGTGCGCTGCTCTGGTTCGCCAGAAGCAGCTTTGTCATGCTGGCCACATGACCCGGAGGCTGTCTTCGGACAAACGCCGGCTCCCTCGGTCTATAGAGCGAGATGAGCACGCAACCCCAGAGTCGGACACGACTGGACCTGATGGTCAGGGGTCCCTTTACCTTTACCTTTAGCCCTGCCGGACCTAAATTTATATCACAGTGCTGTTTGTTTTTTGTGGCTGAAGGAATGGATTATGTTAGAAAATCACAATTTATTGGATTTGGAGGGCCACAAAAATAAATTTGGATGGCATGCTTATTTGGGGGAAGATAAAGTGAAGATGCATAAAGCGTTTAACACCCATATTATTAGAAAATCCCTCTTGAGAGTCTGGGGGAAACACAAGAACCTTCTTGAACCAAAAACTCCCAGATGGCTGTCACCCATCAAAATCACTACAGTGAAGAAAGTAAATTCGGAAGGCAACTGGGGGCAGTATAAAGATTTATTGGAGGATCTCCCTCAAAATTTAGGCAGGTAATTTATTATTATTATTATTATTATTATTATTTTGATAGCTTAACACACACACACAGCCATTGATGCCAAGGTCCCTGGGGGCTCAGTGAGTAGCAGCGCCCATTTCCGGCTGGTTTCCCAGCAACAATCCCTTGGGGACAGAGAGGATGTGGTCCTGGGATGCCCTGCTCTGGGTGCGAGGGGATTGCTGCAGTGGCCTCCGTGTGGAGCTGCCCTGGGAGACACTGGGAAACTGGTCTGCAATGCAGCAGCCAGACTATGGGCTGGGATCCCTCTCTTCATTCCTGGCCTTTCTCTCCCATATTTCCTTCCTTACGCCCCATGGGTTTTTTGGGGGGGGGGCTAGTCCCCCTCCTCGTCCAGCTTTGGAGAACCATCTGCACATGTTTCCTCTGTTGTGCAATGACGCTGAGCGACGTCACACAGAGTTAAAGTCCTAGGGACTCCTTTGTTGAAAGAAGGGAGAAATGAGTTTGGGATCCTCTGATCTCCAGGAAGGAGAGCGTTGCAGACCTCGCCCCTCCCTGGCAGGACCCTCTCCTCCCCCTGCATGAGCAGATCAGGCCCCCACCCCAGGCATCCTCCCCCCCCCTGCTGCAGCCCTGGGACCCCCACCGTCTCCCCCCTGCACCCTCTGGGGGGGGGGGGAGAGAGAGAGAGAGAGAGAGAGAGAGAGAGAGAGAGAGAGAGAGAGAGACTCACCAGATCCCAGGAGGGGACAGCCATGCAGCCCTTGCAGGAAAGGACTGGGGAGGGAGGGGGGGCCTGGGCTCTGGAGGACCTGGCCCCCCCTCTTGCTTCCTGTCCTCTCTAGGAAGGCAGCTCGGTTCCCTTTAACCCTTGCAAAGCCAGGCGTGCCCAGATCTCCTCTCTGCGTCTTTCCTCTATGGCGCGCATTGCACACTTCCAGAGATGCTTCTTGGGGGACGCCTCCTGCTTTCCTTTCCTTTCTAGAGTTTCCCCATAGGCTCTACCAATGAAAGGCCAGGGGGTTTCGCCCGGGGACGGGGAAGTGTTGTCTCTTGGCCTGAAGAGCGAAGTTGAGGTTGGCGGAGGAAGGCAGATTTGGGTCGATTCGGTTTCGTTAGGTAGATGTTTACTTCAGAGGTGACAGAAGGAAGTATAGTCCTGTTTCTGTGAGTGGCGCAGCGGTCTTTCCCCTCATGTGATTCACATGCTCTGAAAGTTGGGATCTGTTTGCAGATTTAAGTTTTAAAAGTGGAACCGGATATCGACCATCTCCTTAGCCTGGGGAGCCACATTCTGGTTGAAGGAGGCCAGGATTAGCCCCCAAGGCCTGGGGTGTCCTTTCCTTCTAGTAGGACTTGGAATCCAGGAGAAAACTCTTGGAATAGCCTTGCCAGGTGCTCAGGGACGGACTCACCTGTCCCCATGTCCTTCTCTTGGCAGGTGTGCTGCAGTTGCACATCCCTCCCCCAGGGGTGAGTATGGGAGAGAAGCAGAGCAGGGACTCAGACCTGCCCTCCTTGCCCCCCACTCTGCACTCTCGGATGTGGAGAAGCCCTCCCTTCGCGAGGAACTGACAGCCTGACTTTCCTTTCAGCTGCTGGAGGAAGATCAGGGTGATTCAGAACTGCCAGGCAGCTCAGCTCAGGGGGCTCCGAATCCTGAACTGCTCCAAGCAGGAGATGGCCAAAGCCCTCCTGGTGAGTGATGGGTGGTGTGGGGGACCCCCATGGGGAAGTGGAGGAGGGAGGGGCTTTGGGGAAGGGGTTGTCCGTCTGCCGGAGAGGAGGACCGTACTGGCTTAGGTTCACGTGTCCTGTTTGAAAGGGGAATCATCTTAGGGACTTCCTGAGGGAAATCTGAGTCAGGAATGCAGTTCCTGTAATGGAGGCATGTGCAACAGATCAATTGCGATCTACTGATCGATCCACAACTCTGGTCCCTGCTTCCTGAGAGAAGCTCAGCAACTCTGGGCAAAGACAAAGGGTAGATCACTGGCAGGTTTTTTATTACTGGGAGTAGATCTCAGTCTCTTGGAAGCTGGACATCCCTGCATATAATGCATAGGTATATACACACAAAACAAAACCTGATTCATAAAAATTCATTAAAAAGTTCATAAAAATCCATTAAAAAAACAACAACTACTCAAAGACAATTCAGAGTGGGAGAACTCTGAAATTTACTTGCGGAAAGAATCTTGCATGTTAGATTTGGAACTTGGCAACCTTTTTTCTATTGTTGATGGTTCAGTACTTAACCATTGTTTCCCCTTAAGTAACCTGTTGTGTATTGATTCAAAGGTTATCTCTGTATTACTATTGTCTGTAAAGTAACTGCATTCCTGTTCCAGAAGGAACAGCTTCTATTGGTTTATTCAAGCTGCTGTATTGGGATCCTCAGCTTTATTGGTTCCCACCAAAAAGCTGCTGTGTGATTGCTTGAGATTGTTCCCTCCAAAATGTATCTTTTCCTTGCCATGTCTCTGTCCCTATAAATGTAGCCCCCCTCCCTCCTTCCCTCAGTCTTGTCTTGTTGCCTGAATAAAGAGTTGTTACATGAAGACGCTGTCTCCTTGCCTGCAATGTCAGAGAGCTGAAATCACTAGCTGAAATCATTAGCCCCACGCTACTACAACTGGCGACGAGGATGGGATCCGGAATGCTGAGGAGCAGTTAAACGCAGCCTGCCTCAGGGTCCAGATTGCAGCACAGGACAAGACTCACTGGCCAGCTGAGAAGACGACCCCACCGCTTGGAGAATGGAGAGTCCAAGGGTATGGGAGCCCTTCCAGCCATCAGAGCCCCACCTATGGGAAGACTACGTTGAACGCTTCGAGTTCTTCGCGGCGGCTCAAGGAATCACTGATGCCGGCAAAAGAAGGGCCACGTTCCTGAGTTGCTGTGGGCCTGAGACCTTCAAGCTGGCCAAGGCATTGCTCGCCCCAGCGAAGCTGAGTGAGACATCTCTCAAGGATATTCTTGCCTGCCTAACAAGCCACCTGGCGCCTACCGAGACCAAAATGGCCCGGCGGATGGAGTTCCATAAGAGGCAGCAGCGCACTGGAGAGTCTGTGGCCGCATTTCTAGCTGAACTCCGGAAGCTTGCTCAGCACTGTGGCTTTCAAAATCTGGAAGAGACTCTCCTGGATCGATTTGTAGGGGGCTTGAGCAGCAAAAAGGCCCGAAGACGCATTGTGGCCAAAGAAGAGGTTACCCTTGCTTCCGCCTTGAAGGAGGCCACTGCTACGGAGAATTATGAAAGAGAGGAGCGTGAGGCCAGTTGCAAGGTCACCAAGCCGCAGAAAGAAGCTGCGCATGCCATGGATGAGCTAGTGGTCAGTCCGAGTCAGAGCCCAGTCCGCGGAGTCGAGTCGGTGCGTCAGGCTGGCACAGCGCACAAGGATCGCCGAAGCGCTTGCCCAGGCTGTGGCGGGAACCATGAGCGGAAGGATTGCCGTTTCCGTGATGCTAGGTGTAGAACATGCAGAAAGACTGGACACATCGCCAGGGTCTGTAGATCAGCGACGTCAGGAGCAACTGGATCACCTAGATCGGCGTTTCGCAGACCATCCACCGCGACTCATCTCCTAGAGGACTGCAACTACCTCACGGAAATCAATGGGAAGACCGTGCAGTTCCCAGCGCAAGGCAAGACACATGTGAAGGTGAAGATTGAGGGTCAGCCGTGCAACATGGAGGTGGACTCCGGATCTGGATTCACCATCGTTTCGGACCAGACCGCGAGGACGTTTTTCCCTGGGGGTAAGTTGCCCTCTCTGGAGCCCTTCCCGACAACCTTGCAATCATACTCAGCGGGCCGCATCCACATTCTGGGAATGTGTGCCGTGAAAGTACAGTTCCGGGACAAACAGGCTGTGCTCAAACTGGTGATTGCAGAGGGGAGTCGCCCCAGTCTCCTGGGCACTGACTGGTTCCCCGCCCTGGGACTGAGTATATCAGGGCTTAATTCAATCCAAACCTCCCCTGAGATGGGCGAGGCGTTATGCAAGGAATTTGCTGAACTCTTTAATGGGAAACTGGGTTGTTATAAAGGGCCCCCAATTGACTTTGAGCTGGACCCCGGGGTGGCCCCAATCCGACTCAAACCAAGGCGAGTGCCGTTTGCACTGCAACCCAAGATTGAGGCAGAACTGGATAAATTGGTCAAGCAGGGAGTTCTCTCACCCGTGGACTCTGCCAAGTGGGAAACTCCAATAGTTACACCCCTTAAAGCTAATGGGGAAGTTAGGATCTGTGCAGATTACAAATGTACTATCAATAAGGCACTCAGGGGAAACTCATACCCCATTCCAGTCGTCTCACAGCTGTTGGCAAAACTGGCTGGGGGCAAGGTTTTCGCCAAAATTGACCTAGCACAAGCTTACCAACAGCTGCCAGTAACCCCACAATCAGCAGAAGCACAGACTATCGTAACTCAGAAAGGGGCGTTCAGAGTTAACAGATTACAGTTTGGAGTTTGTGTGGCACCAGGGATTTTTCAAGGGTTAATGGAGCGCCTGTTAAGGGGTCTGCCGGGGGTCTTGCCATTTTTTGATGACGTTCTGATTGCTGGAAAAGACCCCCAGGAACTGACTGAGCGTGTCCGTGCAGTGTTACTCAAGTTCAAGGAGGTGGGGCTGCAACTGAAAAAGGAAAAATGCAGTTTTGGGGTGCCAACTGTGGACTTCTTGGGTTTTAAAATTGACGCAGCAGGCATCCACCCCACGGAGGCTAAAATTAAGGCCATCACTGAAGCACCACGCCCACAGAACAAGACGGAGTTGCAGTCATTCCTGGGACTTATTAACTTTTATCACTCATTCTTACCCCAGAAAGCTTCGGTAGCTGAACCGTTGCATAGATTATTGCAGAAAAAGAATGTGTGGCGTTGGGGTCAGGCACAGCAGAAGGCTTTTGACTCCTTGCGAGGAATGCTGACTAGCAGGAGCGTCCTTGCTCATTATGATGAGTCGAAGCCACTGGTCCTGGCATGTGATGCCTCTCAATATGGGCTGGGGGCTGTGCTGAGTCATAGGGAACCGGATGGGTCGGAAAAGCCCATCTCTTTCTATTCCCGTACGTTGTCGCCCACGGAGCGCAACTATGCTCAAATTGATAAAGAAGCACTGGCAATTGTGGCAGGGATCAAAAAGTTCTATGACTATGTGTATGGTCGCCATTTCTCCATTGAAACGGACCACAAGCCACTGTTAGGGTTGTTCAACCCAAACAAACAAACGCCACAAATCCTCTCCCCCAGAATGTTGCGCTGGTCTATATTTCTGAATGGGTTCCAGTACACCCTGACCCATGTGCCGGGAAAAAGGTTGGGCCACGCTGATGCATTGAGTCGATTGCCCCTTCCTGGTGGGAGCGATGCGGATCCTGCCCCAGCGGAACGCATCATGATGCTAGAAACGCTTCCGGGGGCCCCTGTAACTGCTACTGAAATAGCTAAGAGAACAAGGAAAGATGCCGTTCTCTCCCGTGTGCTCACTTGGGTGGGGAGGGGGTGGCCAGGTGGCCCGCATGAAGAAAAATTCAGGCCTTATGCAACAAGGCAGCATGAGTTATCCTTGCACAAGGGTTGTCTCCTGTGGGGAGACAGGGTGATCATCCCAGCACCACTGAGAAACAGGGTTCTAGAGACGCTTCACATGGGACATCCGGGAATGGTCAGGATGAAGTCTCTAGCCCGATGTTATGTGTGGTGGCCGGGAATGGACCATGAGGTTGAACAGTGGGTACGGACATGCAAGGCATGCCAAGAGGTGCGCCCAGAAGTGGCCAGAGCACCGGTCCACTGGTGGGAGCAGTCCAGGACTCCCTGGAGCCGGCTGCACATAGATTTTGCTGGGCCATTCCAAGGGAAGGTTTTTTTGGTTATAGTTGATGCGTATTCCAAATGGTTAGAAGTAGCTATGGTGCCCAGCATGTCATCAGCCGCAGTGATCAAAGTGTTGAGACGGCTGTTTGCGACCCACGGGTTGCCCGAGACCATCGTGTCAGATAATGGAGCAGCTTTTGTATCTCAAGAATTCAGGGCATTCTTGGCAGATAACTTCATAAGAGGGGTCACATCAGCTCCCTTTCACCCATCCTCCAATGGGCAGGCTGAGCGCATGGTACGAACAGCCAAAGGATCCATTGCGCGTTTAATGGAGGGTGACTGGTCGGCTCGCATCGCCCGAATGTTGTTTTTGCAGCATGCGACGCCGTGTACTGCTACGGGCAAGTCGCCAGCGGAGCTGCTCCTAGGTAGAAGGCTGGTAACGGTGCTGGATTACGTCCACCCAGACAAGGTGCCAAACCACAATTCAAGAGCACCCCCACAGGCCGAGAGTGACACAACAAGGTATCTCGCCCCTGAAGATCTGGTCTGGGTGAGAAACTATGCACGAGGTCCACGGTGGGTGGCAGGTGTGATCACCCGGGCTAGTGGACCTGTGTCCTATTACGTAACTTTGGAAAATGGGCAGGTTTGGAGGAGACATATAGATCAGCTGAGGCGCCGGGTGCCCAGCAGGGAGGAGTCGGATGCGGAGAATGTACAGGCTGAGGATACTCCTCCCCCTGCTAATGACACACAGCTGCAAGGCCAGAGTGGAAATGGCCCAGAGATGCAGGCACCAGAGGTTTCAGCAAATGAACCTGGTCCTGCTAGTCCTCATGAGGATGAGGAACAGGTAGGGGACTCTGAGCTGTCTGAAACTCCCTCTGTTCCTGACACAACGACTACAATAGCCCCTCCACCGCAGGTAATACCTAATCCTGTACCTGCCACACCTGTTGTCAGGAGGTCAAGAAGAAGTCGCAGCACCCCACAGTATCTAAGGGATTACGTGTGTTGTGCTCACTAGGGGGGAAGGGGTGTTGTGTATTGATTCAAAGGTTATCTCTGTATTACTATTGTCTGTAAAGTAACTGCATTCCTGTTCCAGAAGGAACAGCTTCTATTGGTTTATTCAAGCTGCTGTATTTGGATCCTCAGCTTTATTGGTTCCCACCAAAAAGCTGCTGTGTGATTGCTTGAGATTGTTCCCTCCAAAATGTATCTTTTCCTTGCCATGTCTCTGTCCCTATAAATGTAGCCCCCCTCCCTCCTTCCCTCAGTCTTGTCTTGTTGCCTGAATAAAGAGTTGTTACATGAAGACGCTGTCTCCTTGCCTGCAATGTCAGAGAGCTGAAATCACTAGCTGAAATCATTAGCCCCACGCTACTACATAACCCCTGGGGCAAAGATTTGGGGCAACCTACAATTTTACACAAACACACAAAAGGGGTACTTCTCGCTGCAGTTCCCTCAATGGTTCCCAATTTTACATAAAGAAATTTGAATAAAGTTTCATGTGCAGAGCATAGCTTTGTCACCTCTCGGTTTAAACCTCCTTTTTATTTTCTTCTTTTTTTAAACTAACGTAGCCTCTGTACATGTACGGGGTTCATGATTCAGCAATCTGTTGTAACATTTAAAGTGTTGCATCTCCTGAGTAAATTAACCTTTGAATAAAGCCATGATTGGCTTTTGTTACCAGGGATTCAAGGAAGGCGAAGGGGTAGATTTAAGAGACCAAATTCCCAAGGGCATAAAAAACCTGTTCAGTCAGTTTAAAATCCACTTTCCCAGTTTGAGGTCCTAAGACAGGGGTAGGCAACCTAAGGCCCGTGGGCCAGATGCGGCCCAATCGCCTTCTCAATCCGACGCACGGACAGTCCGGGAATCAGCGTGTATTTACATGAGTAGAATGTGTCCTTTTATTTAAAATGCATCTCTGGGTTATTTGTGGGGCCTGCCTGGTGTTTTTACGTGAGTAGAATGTGTGCTTTTATTTAAAATGCATCTCTGGGTTATTTGTGGGGCCTGCCTGGTGTTTTTACAGGAGTAGAATGTGTGCTTTTATTTAAAATACATCTCTGGGTTATTTGTGGGCCTGCCTGGTGTTTTTACAGGAGTAGAATGTGTGCTTTTATTTAAAATACATCTCTGGGTTATATGTGGGCCTGCCTGGTGTTTTTACATGAGTAGAATGTGTGCTTTTATTTAAAATACATCTCTGGGTTATTTGTGGGCCTGCCTGGTGTTTTTACAGGAGTAGAATGTGTGCTTTTATTTAAAATACATCTCTGGGTTATTTGTGGGGCCTGTCTGGTGTTTTTACATGAGTAGAATGTGTGCTTTTATTTAAAATGCATCTATGGGTTATTTGTGGGGCATAAGAATTTGTTCATATATTTTTTTTCAAAATATAGTCCGGCCCCCCACAAGGTCTGAGCGACAGCGGACCGGCCCATGGCTGGAAAAGGTCGCTGACCCATGTCCTAAAACATTTCTGATACATAGGCTTTCCTGTTTCTTGCTGCTTAGGAAGTAGACTTATAAATCTTAAATTTTAAATATATCAAAACTTAAACATTCAGACAACACAACAACTCAACTTTTCCACCAAAAGCCAGTAATAAAAGTTTGATCAAATTAAATTCCTAATAAAGTCTCAGCGCTAATGGATCATGTTTCCTTCATTAAACAGAAATATCTGCACCCCAGGAAATAAAATACATGCCTCCTTTATATACAAGAGATTGTGGTATAGATCTCTGTTCAAAATGTTTCACAAACGTATGTTATTATTATTATTTTGTGTGCCCCCCTCTGGTCGTTAGTGGAACAATCAACCATCCTCTTATGTATGAGTGCAAATGGCCAGAGAGTCACAGTTCATAAGATTTTTAATATTCTCAGTCATTTCAGCCTTACCATTAACAGACCAAATATTCTGCCCTTTATTTACAGGAAAAAATGGTCAAGGCACATTCCACCTAATTTTGAATCTGTATCTGTTTTAAACTTTGGCTGGACTTTAGCATCTTTGAAGTCTGATTTGAATAACAGACAAAATGATGAAAACCCCCAGATCATCACTCAAATGCTTGATATCACCAGCTCTGCTTCAAAACATTACCGCTTTCACCTCCCACTTCTTAACACTCTCTATTCCAAACTCTGAAAACCAATCCTTCCATCTTTTTCTACCCAAGAGCAAAGCTTGGCTGAATTTCAGCCCATCACCCCACCCCACCATAACTTAAAATTCGCTCTCCAATGCTTGCAGACACTTTCCTTATAATTCTGTGGGGCCCAGAATTGAACACATTGTAACAACTTTAAAGATGTGCCCCCCCAATGTCATTTCCGTAACACCTGCAATCGTGTGTGCTGTGTTAGCAATTCACTCCTCCCGTTGCTGGATATGTCACATGTCCCTGTTTACTTTCCTTTTTTAATGAATATTTATTGAATTTTATAACAAATAAAAATGGAGATCTCAATCATCCTGTTATATACCATTGTTCTCCCTCCCCTCCTCTGGACTTCCCTCAGCTCCCCCTCTGCTGAGTTATTTAGTTTTATTTGTTGTATCCTGCTTTTCTTACAGAAAAGTAAATTCCCTTATCATTTCTCTAAAATATCTGTTACTGAAATAAAGTTGTGAACCTTTATTGAAACCCTGCCCGTGAATCCAGTCCATTTTGTTGTTTCTGCAAATAGACTGTAAATGGTTCCCCTGCTCTTTTGAAGTCCTTTTTGTCCTTCTCTCGTCGTTTGTCTGTTAGATTAGAATCCTAGAGTTGGAAGAGACCCCAAGGGCCATCCAGTCCAACCCCCTGCCAAGCAGGAACACCATCAAAGCATTCTTGACAGGTGGCTGTCAAGCCTCTGCTTAAAGACCTCCAAAGAAGGAGACTCCACCACACTCCTTGGCAGCAAATTCCACTGTCGAACAGTTCTTACTGTCAGGAAGTTCTTTCTAATGTTTAGGTGGAATATTCTTTCTTGTAGTTTGAATCCATTGCTCCGTGTCCGCTTCTCTGGAGCAGCAGAAAACAACCTTTCTCCCTCCTCTATATGACATCCTTTTATATATTTGAACATGGCTATCATATCACCCCTTAACCTTCTCTTCTCCAGGCTAAACATACCCAGCTCCCTAAGCCATTCCTCATAAGGCATCGTTTCCAGGCCTTTGACCATTTTGGTTGCCCTCCTCTGGACACGTTCCAGCTTGTCAGTATCCTTCTTGAACTGTGGTGCCCAGAATTGGACACAGTATTCCAGGTGGGGTCTGACCAGAGCGGAATACAGTGGTACTATTACTTCCCTTGATCTAGAATGCTAGATGCCAGGCGTCCTATTGGGAAGACCCAGTTCTCTGAGTGCATGTTCTGGAAGTTGGGCAATAGGGGCAGTACAGGATTCCTCTTGGTGTACCGACCTCCCCGCTGCACCAAGGATTCCCTGCCCGAGCTGCTTCAGGTCGTGGCGGATGTTCTCCTGGAGACACCTAGTTTGGTGGTCCTAGGGGATTTTAACATCCACGCCGACACGACCTTACAAGGGGCCGCTCGGGACTTCGTGGAAAGCATGGCCTCCATGGGGCTGTCCCTGAATAAGTCTGGCCCAACTCATAGCCGCGGACATGCCTTAGACTTGGTATTCACCTCTATGGATGCTGGTGATCTGACATTAAATAAAAGTGAAACTAAAGAAGTGCCATGGTCACATCACTTCCTGGTGCAACTGGACTTCTCTGCGACCCTTCCCCTCTGCAGGGAGGTGGGACCAATTCGGATGGTCCGCCCCCGCCACTTAATGGATCCAAATGGTTTCCAGAGAGTGGTAGGGGATGTTTTATCCCATGTTGATGGCCTTTCAGCTGATTCCCTGGTGGCCCGCTGGAATGTGGAGTTAACCAGGGCTATTGACTGTCTGGCTCCGAAGCGCCCTCTCTGATTGCATGGAGCCCGGACAGCCCCGTGGTTCTCCCCGGAGTTGAGGGCGATGAAACAATCGCTGAGACGGCTAGAGCGCCGGTGGCGGAAAACTCATTCTGAATCAGACCGGACACTTGTTAGAGCTCAATTTCGAGCCTACCAAGTGGCAATGGCGACGGCGAAGAGGACCTTCATCACCGCTTCTATTGCATCTGCAGAAAACAGCAGCAGGAGACTCTTCCAGGTGGTTCGTGATCTATCAGAACCACCTTCGTCACCGGGGTCTGGTAGGGACCCCAAGATCTCCTGCAATGCTTTTGCAAAGTTTTTTGCAGATAAAGTCGCTCAGATTCGGAAGGAGGTAGACTCCACCGTGGGAGCAGGGCCAGGGCGGGAGAGTGCTAGAGCCCTGTCTAGTCATGTTTCATGGGATCAATTCCAATCTGTTACCTCCGAGGATGTGGACAGGCTGCTTGGACAAGTGAAACCGACCACCTGTCTTCTTGATCCTTGCCCATCCTGGCTAATAAAAGCGAGCCGGGAAGGGCTGGGCGATGTGCTCCGCGGGGTGGTGAATGCTTCCCTCTGTGAGGGAGTCTTCCCAGACCCGCTGAAAGAGGCGGTCATTAAACCGCTTCTTAAAAAAACATCTTTAGACCCGGCCGATATGGCCAACTATCACCCAGTGTCAAATCTACCATTCTTGGGGAAGGTGATTGAGCGGGTGGTTGCTGAACAACTCCAAGCACGCCTGGAGGATGCGGACCATTTGGATCCCTTCCAATCGGGATTCAGGCCTCATCATGGGACTGAAACTGCCTGGGTCGCGCTGGTCGATGATCTCCGGCGGGCTAGGGACAAAGGTGAGAGCTGTTTCCTAGTCCTGCTGGATCTCTCAGCGGCCTTTGACACCATCGACCATAACATCCTTCTGGACCGTCTAGAGGGGTTGGGAGCTGGGGGCACTGTTATACAGTGGTTCCGCTCCTTCCTCTTGGGCCGTGTTCAGAAAGTGGTGGGGGGGGATGAGTGTTCAGACCCGTGCTCTCACTTGTGGGGTGCCTCAGGGTTCCGTCGTCTCCCCCATGCTTTTTAATATCTATATGAAGCTGCTGGGAGAGATCATCAGGGGGTTTGGGCTGGGTGCTCATCAGTATGCGGATGATACCCAGCTCTACCTCTCTTTCAAATCAGAACCAGTGAAGGCGGTGAAGGTCCTGTGTGAGTGCCTGGAGGCGGTTGGAAGATGGATGGCGGCTAACAGATTGAGGTTGAATCCTGACAAGACAGAAGTACTGTTTTTGGGGGACAGGGGGCGGGCGGGTGTGGGGGACTCCCTGGTCCTGAATGGGGTAACTGTGCCCCTGAAGGACCAGGTGCGCAGCCTGGGAGTCATTTTGGACTCATAGCTGTCCATGGAGGCGCAGGTTTACTCTGTGTCCAGGGCGGCTGTCTACCAGCTCCATCTGGTACGCAGGCTTAGACCCTACCTGCCCGCAGACTGTCTCGCCAGAGTGGTGATCTCCCGTTTGGACTACTGCAATGCGCTGTACGTGGGGCTACCTTTGAAGGTGACCCGGAAACTGCAATTAATCCAGAATGCGGCAGCTAGACTGGTGACTGGGAGTGGCCGCCAGGACCACATAACACCGGTCCTGAGAGATCTACACTGGCTCCCAGTACGTTTCCGAGCACAATTCAAAGTGTTGGTGCTGACCTTTAAAGCCCTAAACGGCCTCGGTCCTGTATACCTGAAGGAGCGTCTCCACCCCCACCGTTCAGCCCGGACACTGAGATCCAGCGCCGAGGGCCTTCTGACGGTTCCCTCGCTGCGAGAAGCGAAGCTACAGGGAACTAGGCAGAGGGCCTTCTCGGTGGTGGCACCCGCCCTGTGGAACGCCCTCCCATCAGAGGTTAAAGCAATAAACAACCACATGACCTTTAGAAAACACCTGAAGGCAGCCCTGTTCAGGGAGGTTTTTAATCTGTGATATTTTAATGTATCTTTATATTTGTTGGAGGCCGCCCAGAGTGGCTGGGGAGACCCGGCCAGATGGGCGGGGTACAAATAATAAATTATTATTATTATTATTATTATTATTATTATTATTATTATTATTATTCTCCTATTGATGCAGCCCAGAATTGCATTGGCTTTTTTAGCTGCTGCATCACACTGTTGACTCATGTCAAGTTTATGGTCTACCAAGACTCCTAGATCCTTTTCACATGTACTGCTCTCAAGCCAGGTGTCACCCATCCTGTATTTGTGCCTTTCATTTTTTTTGCCCAAGTGTAGTACTTTACATTTCTCCCTGTTAAAATTCATCCTATTTGCCTTGGCCCAGTTCTCTAATCTGTTAAGGTCATTTTGAAGTGTGATCCTGTCCTCTGGGGTATTAGCCACCCCTCCCAATTTGGTGTCATCTGCAAACTTGATCAGGATGCCCTCAAGCCCATCATCCAAGTCATTGATAAAGATGTTGAATAAGACTGGGCCCAAGACAGAACCCTGTGGCACCCCACTAGTCACTTCTCTCCAGGATGAAGAGGAGCCATTGATGAGCACCCTTTGGGTTCGGTCAGTCAGCCAGTTACAAATCCACTGAATGGTAGCATTGTCTAGCCCACATTTTACTAGCTTCTTTACAAAAATATCATGGGGCACCTTGTCAAAGGCCTTGCTGAAATCAAGATAGGCTACATCCACAGCGTTCCCTTCATCTACCAGGTTTGTAATTCTGTCAAAAAATGAGATCAGATTGGTCTGACATGTCTTATTTTTCAGAAACCCATGCTGACTTTTAGTGATCACAGCGTTCCTTACTAGGCGCTCACAGACCATTTGCTTAATGATCTGCTCTAGAATCTTTCCTGGTATTGATGTCAGGCTGACTGGGCGGTAATTGTTTGGGTCCTCTCTTTTCCCCTTTTTGAAAATAGGGACATTTGCCCTCCTCCAGTCTGCTGGGACTTCGCCTGTTCTCTAGGAATTCTCAAAGATTCCTGCCAGTGGTTCTGAAATCACCTCTGCCAGTTCTTTTAATACTCTGGGATGTACCGTATTTTTTGCTCAATAACGTGCACTTTTTCCCTCCAAAAAAGGAAGGGGAAAAGTCTGTGCGCGTTATGGAGCGAAGGCACTGGGCGCCGCTTCTGCGGGGGAGGGGGATGTTGCATGGAGCAGAGAAGGGGCGGCGGGTGGCAGCCGCCCGCCACCCCTTCCCCGCTCCGTGAAGCATCTCCGCTGTCCCCCGTTGCCACCGAGGCTTGCAAAAGCCTGCTTTTGCAAGCCTCGGTGGCGAGGGGGAGGGAGACGTTACACGGAGCGGAGAAGGGGCGCCGCTCCGCTCCATGAAGCATCTCTGCTGTCCCCCGCCGCCGCCGAGGCTTGCAAAAGCCTGCTTTTGCTAGCCTCGGTGGTGAAGGGGAGGGAGATGTTGCACGGAGCGGAGAAGGGATGGCACGCGGCCACCTCTTCTCTCTCTCTCTCTCTCTCTCACCCCTTCTGTCTTTCTTTCTTTCTGTCTGTCTTTCTTTCTTTCCTTCCTTTTTCCTTCCTTCCTTCCTTCCTTCTCTCTCACGCCTTCCTTCCTTCTCCCTCTTTCTTTCACTCTCTCTCTCTCTCACCTTCTTTCTTTCTTTCTGTCCGTCTGTCCTTCCTTCCTTCTCTCTCTCTCTCTTCCCTCCCTCCCTCCTTCTTCTCTCTTCCTCTCTCTCTCTTCCTCTCTCTCTCTCCTTCCTTGCTTCCTTCCTTATCTCTCTCTCTCTCTCTCTCATCCCTTTCTTCCTTCTCCCTCTTTCTTTCACTCTCTCTCACCCGCCAACCCCGTTCGCCAAAGCAGGCTTGTTTTTGCGATCGGGGTTGGCGGGGAAGAACCAGCAGCACCCCTCCGCCGCCCCTCCCCGCCTTTTAGAGGAGGAAAACCAGAAAAAAAATTTTTCTTGTTTTCCGCCTCTAAAAACAATGTGCGCACTATGATCCGGAGCGTGCTATGGCGCGAAAAATACGGTAGTTCATCTGGCCCTGGAGACTTCAATACATCTAAAGGTAGCCAAGTATTCTTGTACTACCTCCTTACTTATTCTGGGCTATGTTTCCCCTGCTGTATCATCTGCTCCATATTCTTCAGGTCGAGCATTGGTTTCTTTTTTGAAAAGAAAACATAGTTCATCACTTTTTCGTGCCATTGTTCCTTTGATGGTATTTCTTCCATCTTCCAATATTGTGCAATCAAGATTCTGGCTGCTGTTGTAGCATACATAAATAATATCCATTTTTCTTTTGGCAGCTCTTGGTCTGAGATACCTAACAAAAAGGCTTCAGGGGGTTTAAGAAAGTTCATTTTGAACATGAACCTGTTCATTTTGAACATGAACGGATAATAGTGGTAGTTTAAGGTCATACACAATATGTTTGAATAATTTCAGTAGCAGTGTTAAAAATGTGGTAAAACCTAGACGGGAAGTCTGAATGGCAACTCCCATCATCCCTAGCTAGCAGGAGCAATGGGAAGGGATGATGGGAACTGTAGTCCAGAAGTGGCTGCGGACCTAAGTTGGGGAAACCCTGCTTTAAAGTAACATTTGTGTTTGGCCCGCAAAGATGGGACCTGTCCACGTTTGTATTTTCTTGTAATTTGTTTTTCTCACGACCTTTGAGGGTTTATATATATATATATATTTAAGAGGGCAAATTGAAAGAGAAATTGTCTGGCAAGTTACGGAAGAATAAAAGGTTGTGTTTCGGATAAAAACACAAAAAACGGGGCGGCCTCCTCAAATATTTTATTGGGGGGGAAGACCCTTAGGCATTGAGTTGGAGTCTATTCCCTATACCTACAGATCTCAGGATGGTTACAACATAAAAACACAACAAAAAAACACAAAACACCACATTTTAAAAGGGCATTAGATGTCAATCGGCCAAAGGTCTGGTTAAAAAGGTGTAGATTTGCCTGGCTCCTAAAGCTGTATAATGGTTTTTCCAACCTTTGTATGGATTCTTTTATGGGAAGTGAGTTTGGAGCTCTGGCTGAAGCTCTTTCCACATTTCACGCACTGATATGGTTTCTCCCCTGTATGGATTCTTTTATGGGAAGTGAGATGGGCGCTCTGACTGAAGCTCTTTCCACATTCCATGCACTGATAGAGTTTCTCCCCTGTATGAATTACTTTATGGCAAGTGAGATGGTGGCTGTGACTGAAGCTCTTTCCACATTCCACACACTGATATGGTTTCTCCCCTGTATGAATTCTTTGATGGGAAGTGAGACTGTGGCTGTGACTGAAGCTCTTTCCACATTCCACACACTGATATGGTTTCTCCCCTGTATGAATTCTTTGATGGGAAGTGAGACTGTCCTTTTTCCTGAAGCTATTTCCACATTCCATGCACTGATATGGTTTTTCCCCTGTATGAATTCTTTGATGGGAAGTGAGAGTGTGACTGTGACTAAAGCTCTTTCCACATTCCATGCACTGATAGGGTTTCTCCCCTGTATGAATTCTCTGATGGGAAGTGAGACTGTCCTTCGAACAAAGGCTCTTTCCACATTCCACGCACTGATAGGGTTTCTCCACTGTATGAATTATTTGATGGGAAGTGAGAGAGGAGCTCTTCCTGAAGCTCTTTCCACATTCCGCACACTGATACAGTTTCTCCCCTGTATGAATTCTTTGATGAGAAGTGAGATTGGAGCTCCGACTGAAGCTCTTTCCACATTCCACACACTGATAGGGTTTCTCCCCTGTATGAATTCTCTGATGGGAAGTGAGAGAGGAGCTCTGACTGAAGCTCTTTCCACATTCCACACACTGATATGGTTTCTCCGCTGTATGAATTCTTTGATGAGAAGTGAGATTGGAGCTCCGACTGAAGCTCTTTCCACATTCCGCACACTGATAGGGTTTCTCCCCTGTATGAATTCTCTGATGGAAAATGAGATGGGTGCTCTGATTGAAGCTCTTTCCACATTCCACACACTGATATGGTTTCTCCCGTATATGAATTCTCTGATGCTTATTGAGAGAGGAGCTATCAGTGAAACTCTTTCCACATTCCACACACTGATAGGGTTTCTCCCCTGTATGAATTCTCTGATGGGAAGTGAGAGAGGAGCTCTGACTGAAACTCTTTCCACATTCCACACACTGATATGGTTTCTCCCCTGTATGAATTCTTTGATGCTTAGTGAGATGGGAGCTCTTTCTGAAGCTGTTTCCACATTCCGCACACTGATATGGTTTCTCCCCTGTATGAATTCTTTGATGCTTAGTGAGATGGGAGCTATTCCTGAAGCTGTTTCCACATTCCACACACTGATATGGTTTATCCCCTGTATGAATTCTTTGATGCTTAGTGAGATGGGAGCTCTTCCTGAAACTCTTTCCACATTCCACACACTGATAGGGTTTCTCCCCTGTATGAATTCTCTGATGTGAAGTGAGATGGGAGCTCTGACTGAAGCTATTTCCACATTCCACACACTGATAGGGTTTCTCCCCTGTATGAATTCTCTGATGGGAAGTGAGAGAGGAGCTCAGACTGAAGCTCTTTCCACATTCCACACACTGATAGGGTTTCTCCCCTGTATGAATTCTCTGATGGGAAATAAGATTGGAGCTCCGACTGAAGCTCTTTCCACATTCCATGCACTGATAGAGTTTCTTTCCAATCAGATTTTGTTGATGGGAAGTGGAATGGGAGCTCTGACTGCAGCTTTCTCCACACTCCAAATTTTTACGTGGCTTCTCCTCTCTGGGGATTTTATTGTGGTCACCTTTGTTCTCAATTTCCAATTCATAACAATCTGCAATGGAGACAAAAAGTGATTACAGCTTCAGGAACAAATTGAGAAGAACTGAAGGGAGTTGGGGGGGTGTTCATTACCTGTGTTGTTTTTCATTAACCAACTAATTTATTAATAGATTCTCATGAGTTGTTGAATGTTGCTTTGTTTGATATACAGTAGTGGTCAACATTGTGGAAGCCTTTTGGGGGGAAAGTGTATTTCAGAGGTTTGATGGCTCATAACACCACTTCTTTTTTAGTAACATCATAAAATTATATATCAATGGAAATATAATTTAATCACGAATGCAATTCAACAATGTTTGTTCAATTACCCGTATTCTATCAAATGTTATAGCCAAATCACCAGAAAAAGGAAGCACAACTTGAATTGGTTGACTTTTGTCAGTGTGTTATGTGATTGCTATCAGGTTGGTTGGTTTTTTTGTGTTCTTCCATTTAGTGAGGTTTTAAAAAATAATAAAATTATAGAAATGGTACAAAGAGTTGATTGGTCACCCAGAAAGCAATGTAAAATTGTACTCTTAAGTGAACAAGGCTACCGTTATGAAGAAATTAGAAGAAAGATTGGAGAAAACGTAACCAAAGCTGGCATTTCTGTATTTTTGAAGAGGTATAAGGAGACTCAGTCTCTATAAAATCAGACTGGTATAGGCAGGAAAAGGTGCACAAAGGCAAGTGACGATCGAAGAATTGAGAGACTGTCCCTACATGACAGAAGAAAATCATGACATGGCGAAATGTAATGTGAAGTTGAGTGTAAGGACTGGTCTAAATGTTAGAATTCTAATCATCTGGGTGTATACAAGATGACATGGTGAAATATAATGTGAAGTTGAGTAACTGGACAGCAGAACAATGGGAATGTGCTTTCAAGATAATCCTATTCCACTGCTGGAATGGCCTGGGAATAGCCCAAACTTTAACCCAATCGGAAATCTATGGCACCGACTAAGAAACTTGTTAGTCAGAAGCAACCCAGCAATAAAGCCCAATTAACAGAGGCAATAATTCAGTCTTGGTTTCACATTATTACAGCTACAGAACTAAAAACTTGGTTCACTTCTCAGGAAGGCATTGTAAGGCCGTAATTAAAGCTAAAGGTTATGAATAGTTACTCCTAGTTATTGCATTACATTCTTCATTATATTATGTTTCCGTTGATATATAATTTTATGGTATTACTCTACGCAAAAGTGGTGTTATGAGCCATCAAACCTCAGAAATCCACATTTCACAAAAGGTTTCCACAATTTTGGCCACTAGTATATGTTGTTCATTTTAAAGTTAATGTTCTTTTTATATGGGATCAGATTATTATGATTTATGTTTCATGTTTATATATGTGTTGGAATCCGCCCAGAGTGGCTGGGGCAACCCAGCCAGAAGGGCAGGGTATAAATAAAAATGATTATTATTACTACAGTGGTACCTAGAGATGTAAAATTTCCGGAAATTTTGAAGCTCGGAAACCCCCCCGAGTTTTTTCTGGTTTTTTTCAGAAAAAAACGGAAATTTTCGAAAAAAATTAAAAGAAATGCTACATTAGCACTTCTTTTTTCTTTTCCAGATTCAAAGTCATTCTGTTACTTTAGAAACATAAAATATAACTATGGGCAATTTTAATGGGCATAAAATTATCACAACTAGCATATTAAAAATATAGTGTATCCAAAAAATTATTACAAACAGAATTTACTTTTAAAATAATATTTATTTGTATTTGCAACAAATGGAGCAAAAATCTCCTGAACTTTTTACTAGTTTATGTGGAACAAAAAAAACTCCACAAAACAATTTTTGAAAATCTTTGAGGCCTAGTGAAGAGGAACAGAACCAATGCATACCACGCGAATGCAAAAACAAAACTGAAACCTTTTTCTTTTCTGGTGACAACATAGAATCCTAGAATCCTAGAGTTGGAAGAGACCCCAAGGGCCATCCAGTCCAACCCCCTGCCAAGCAGGAAACACCATCAAAGCATTCCTGACAGGTGGCTGTCAAGCCTCTGCTTAAAGACCTCCAAAGAAGGAGACTCCACCACACTCCTTGGCAGCACCTCCTAAAGGAAGAAATGTCTTTTGTTCTTGCATTGGAGAGTTCAGTTCCTAACCTAGGACTTGCTTGTCCTCACAGAAATGAGAATTATCTGATACCATACATATTTTTAAGAAATGATTTATAAAATATTTGAACCTCTTATCTTAAAACATTTTATTCATCATGTTAAAATAAAACATTCCATAATCTATTTTTTACTTTTTCAATTTTTTCAATTTTTCAAAAAAAAACACCAAAAAAGCCTTCAGGAAAAACCCGGAAAAAAAACGGGCCTTCACATCTCTAGTGGTACCTCGATTTAAGAATTATTATTATTATTATTATTATTATTATTACTCCTACCACTACCTGACATTCAATAAGCCTGGCTCTTCTCTGGGATGGATTTTGTTTGGCCCAGTCATGGCATCCCCTCCATCTCCAATGTCAGTCGTCTCTTTGGTCAACCCAAGACTGACAGGAGCAAAAACAAAAACAGAAAACCTGAAGCTACTTATCTTTCCTAACAATTCTGAAGCTGACACTTAAGATGGCTTGGGCAGTTCAGAGCAGCCCAATTGTGGTAGAAAAAGGAATAATTTGAGGAAGATTGTTCAAAGAAAAAACTGTAATTTACTGTTTATTGTGGGGGTGTTAGGTTCCCAGGTGTTGAGCTCTGTGAAAATATATGAGGTTGGTCACATAGAGGTATTTTTTGAATTTCCAGGCAGATATGACGATCCCACAGGGAGCCTTACCAAGAGAGGCCACGATCCCACGATTCTCCTCCATGACGTCCTTATGCAAAGCTCTCTGGTCAGGATCCAGCAATGCCCACTCCTCGTCTGTGAAACGAACAGCGACATCTTCAAAGCACACTGGACCCTGAAAGAAAAAGGGAAATGTCTTCCTCTGAGACAGCAGAAATATGATCTGCTGCACAATGCTCTGCTCTTTCCTTCCTGTAAATTGCGGTGTTGTTTCCATAGGATTGCTGTGCTGCCCATTTTATTTATGGATGCTTATTTTATTCTGCCTTTTAATTATGGGTATTCGTCTTTGTGCAAATAGGTGGTACTCCACCTTGTGTTTTCCAAGTCATTCTGCCTACGCAAGCATTCCAGTTTCCCCGATGGAAGGGTCTACTTTCTCCTCTCCTCGTTAGCTGTTCTGGGAAGGTTCCCTCCCAATGCCCTAGAGTCAAATTCAAGGGGTTCATGGGGGCATGGAGAGGGGGAGGAATGGGTGAATCCAGGCCACGATTTGTTCCCATTTCTCCACTGCTTTGAAACCAATTTTAACATTCAGTGCTCAATCTAGAAATAAAATAAGCCTATATTGGATGGCCATCTGTCTTGGATTATCAAGCAGATTCTTGCAGTGCAGGGGGTCTCTTGGCTCTGAGAGCCAAGCAGGGAGGGTGGCTTCTGGCAAAAGGAGAGGGACCCCTCTGTGGCTCCTCCTTATCCTGATTCACCTCAGCCTCTCGACCTCCCTCCTCCCACTCGCCTCCTTCCTCTTCTGCCTCTGATTCTGGACTGCAGTATGCCACAGAGTCTCCCAGCTCACTAAGCCCTGTTACTCCTTCAGCTTCTGACACCTCCTCTTCCCAGGCTTCTCCCTCTTCCACCTCTGACCGCCCATCCTTCTTCTACCTCTACTTCTTGGGCTCTGAGCCATCTCCCCTTCCTGGTTCCCCGGCTGCTTCCTTCCACCATTCCCCTGTGCCCAACCAGTCCATGACATTGCTCCAGCCCTCGGCCTCTGTCCCCACAAGGCAGATTCCCCTGACCTGATCTGGTTCCACAGCCGCTGCTTCCCTTCTGCCTCCATGAAAAGATGGATCAGGAGGTCTTTCCGGCATCACTCTGTCACCTGCAAGAGAAAAAAGGTAAACAGGACGCCAGGAGTGCCTGCTTCTCTCACAGGTGACACAGGGCATCTCTAACGACAGATGGGCCTTTGAGAAAGCCTTACCTGCTGAGAGCATTTGGACGTTTGTGCCCATTTCATGTTTGTTGTGCAGAAATACATCTCCCCTCCTCTGGACCCTTATTCCCAACTATCTCCCCCCCCAAAAAACAAGATGTTAAGAGTCCTCAGACGAGTTGGAAAACCAACAAGATGAGACCAAAATAAAAAAATTCCTTCCAGTAGCACCTTAGAGACCAACTAAGTTTGTTACTGGTATGAGCTTTCGTGTGCATGCATACTTCTTCCGATACCAGATACCTCAGAATGCGACCAAACAGACAAAAACCACCTTCCTCCTTACCCAGTGGCCTCTCTCTGGTGTCCAACGGAGGCCTCTCTGCCTCACAGGAATTCAGGTCCATTTCTGCAAAATGATCCTTTCCCTGAAAAAGAAACAAGCATTCAAACAGAGAATGAGGAGAAATATTGGAAAGAGAATGACAAGGACTTGAAGGGTGTGAGATCTCATTCCATGGATGCTTTCCCAGAAAACGGATGGGCCATTAGCAGACCATTATGGGATGCTTTCTGTCCTGTTTGGAGCCCCTTGGGAGTATCCAGAGGAAAGTCTCTCTCACCTGCTTTCTCTCCTCCGCCTGACTCAGGAGGAAACCTTCGGCCAGGGCCACCGCCTGGGAACTGGTCTCTGCTCCGCATTCCCTCACCCAGCTCTCCATCTCCGGGGGAAGGACAGCCAGGAACTGCTCCAAGATCACCAGGTCCAGCATCTCAGCTTTCGTGTGCCTTTCTGGCTTCAGCCACTGGTGGCAAAAGTGGTAGAGTCGGCTGCAAACCTCTCGGGGTCCTTTGGCCTCCAGGCAGCAGAACTGCCTCAACTGCTGGCTCTCTGAGCGGAGGGTGTCCTCCTCACCCAGGATCTTCTGCACTGGGTTTTCCCAGAATCCCCCACTGCTCCCCCACTGGCTCCCAGTGTGGTTGGCATGGCCTCTTCCTGCTTCAGGGCTAGCTGAGTCTCGCTCATCCATCTGTGCTCTCAGGAAGCCTCTGAGAGATCGGAAGGAACCCTTTGGTCTTCTGCTGAGTTCTGTTTGTCTGAATGAAAAGCTCTAGCCAGTCCTACAATGCAAATACATTGTTTTATTACAGAATTTGTAGGTCAGGAGAGGAAAAAGGTTCCCTGAGCAAGCATGGATGAGTCTTGCTGGGAACCAGGGCTGGACTGCACCGCATCCCAGACCATGAGCTATCTTTTTGAAAAGAAAGAGGAGGAAGAGGAGAAGAAATAAGTCTCTAGCCTTTTAGTAACGCAAAATGTGGAGGCAACTGAAGGGATTTCTGTGAGATTAATCAGCCTGGTTTCTGCTGCCTTCCAGTCAATGCATGAAGTCAGAACCGACTGACAAGGGAGTTGTAACGATAAGCCCCTTGCTTTCGTCTTCTCACTTCACCCTCTCAATTTATTAAAAGAACTAACAGGGATTGCTGAGGTAAATCTAACCTCCCACCTATCCCTTTAGCCTTTCCAGTAAACCCTCTAGCCTTTGAAGGTTACTTTTATAAACAAAAGAGAGTCCCTTTCCAGCAACTAATGTGGCCAGGTACCCTTTTAAACCTAGGGCTATATATGAGACTATCCCTTTATGTCTACCATATAAGGGGTTCAGCAACTAGAAATCCCTTACAGAAAAGCTCGCCTCTTCCCTGAGGCAACTTATTGACAACTTGGGTCTGTCTCCCTATTAAGCCCTTTCAGCGCACTCCGCAGCCACAAGCTATCCTTTCCACTCTGGAGGAAAGTATAGTATCTTTAATGGGTATCCCCTCCTGTGGGTTTCATGTCCCTTTGCTGGAAAATACAGACGACTTTATGATTGGCACTTTAAATATGGAAGCTTTATTTGCTTAAGATCATAATGGTTGTATTAAGGTTTCTTGTGTACATACTTAGTTTCAGTGTTAATATCTTCGTTAATCATATAAAAGATAACCATACAATTACCTAACCTAAACCTACTCTCACAGACCTTCTTTTCAACCACCTACTCCCTCTCCCAAAACCCCTTCTCTCAAAACCTCCAACCCCAACTGCCCACCCCCCAACTGCCTTTTAACCATTCTTTTCCTCCTTTTAGAATGCCCACAAGCTCCGCCTCCCAGGGCACACCTGCCCAACTGGGGAGTGATAGATTAACCCAGGATGAGCTTGAACCATCAGCAGGCCTCATTCCGCCACAGGAGTCATTTGTATATTGTGAAAAATGGATGCTTGGCTCTAGTGGGGGTTCTCACCAGGGGGTCCTCAGGAGTTGCTCCCCACCTCCACCCCACTCCCCTTTTGTCTCCTTTTCTTGCACTTGGACTCTAAGCCGCTCTCAAGACAGACTCCTGGGGTGGGGTCCCTTTTTTCTTTGTCTGAGGGCCAGGTATGTATCTGGCCAACCCCCTGAGGGCCAAGTGGGCGGGGCCAAAGACATCTCCCTTGAAATTTAGTCGGGGAATTTATTATTATTCTATTAGATAGCTTAACACACGCACAGCTACTGATGCCAAGGTCCCTGGAGGCTCAGTGAGTAGCAGCGCCCATTTCCGGCTGGTTTCCCAGCAACAATCCCTTGGGGACAGAGAGGATGTGGTCCTGGGATGCCCTGCTCTGGGTGCGAGGGGATTGCTGCAGTGGCCTCCGTGTGGAGCTGCCCTGGGAGACACTGGGAAAGTGGTCTGCAATGCAGCAGCCAGACTATGGGCTGGGATCCCTCTCTTTATTCCTGGCCTTTCTCTCCCATATTTCCATCCTTCCTCCCCATGGGGTTTGGGGGGGGGCTAGTCCCCCTCCTCGTCCAGCTTTGGAGAACCATTTGCACGTGTTTCCTCTGTTGTGCAATGACGCTGAGCGACGTCACACAGAGTTAAAGTCCTAGGGACTCCTTTGTTGAAAGAAGGGAGAAATGAGTTTGGGATCCTCTGATCTCCAGGAAGGAGAGCGTTGCAGACCTCGCCCCTCCCTGGCAGGACCCTCTCCTCCCCCTGCATGAGCAGATCAGGCCCCCACCCCAGGCATCCTCCCCCCCCCCTGCTGCAGCCCTGGGACCCCCACCGTCTCCCCACTGCACCCTCTGAGAGAGAGGAGACTCACCAGATCCCAGGAGGTGACAGCCATGCAGCCCTTGCAGGAAAGGACTGGGGAGGGAGGGAGGGAGGGAGGGGCCTGGGCTCTGGAGGACCTGGCCCCCCCTCGTGCTTCCTGTCCTCTCTAGGAAGGCAGCTCGGTTCCCTTTAACCCTTGCAAAGCCCAGCTCGTCCAGCTCTCGGCTTTTCATTCTTTTTGATGGATTTAGGGGGGCTACGCCAATGCCCAGATATCCTTTTGGGGGTGAGGCTCTTGGCTGGACTCTGAGCATCTCCCTCCCTTGGCCAGAAACCGGAGGAAGAGCTTGCAGGGAAAAGGGTTTTGCAGGAGACAAGGAACCTCCTCCTCGGATTCAGGAGTGGAGAGAGAGGAGGGGACCCGAGGGTCATCTAGTCCAACCCCCAGCAAGGCAGGAATCTCAGCTCAAGCATCTCTGCTTAGAAACCTCCAAGGAAGGAGAGTCCACCACCTCCCAAGGGAGACCTTTCCCCTGCCAAACTGCTCTTAGGTGTCCCTCAAGGCAGCGGGTCCTGAGTTCTAGGCCTTCTGCTTTTACAGGCCATGTACCCCTTTCTACTGAATGGTACTGGTTTGGCCTTCTGCTGATCCAGGCCTTCTTTAAGGCCTTCTTTCTGGTTTCTTGCTTTACCTTACTGGTTTCACATTGCGACTTTACCTCACAGGTTACTTGCTTTCACACTACAGGCTTAGGCCTTCTTTGAGGTCTGCTTTACTGATACTGGCTTCTTGCTTTGCATTACTGGTTTCACACTTCTTTTACTGGTTGGCTTTCCTGATTTCTCAAGCCTAATCTGTTTGTTCTCTAGCTAGCAGTATGAATTCTATCTTATTTTGTTCTCTTTCTCTGCTTGTTCCTCGCATTCTTTTCACTGAAATCCCAGGCCCTCTGCCTCGGAAGAGGGGAGAACTGGGGGCTGTGTGTGTGTGTTTTCAGGCAAGCTTTACCTCACAGGTTACTTGCTTTCTCACTACAGGATTAGGCCTTCTGCTTTTACAGGCCATGTACCCCTTTCTACTGGATTGTACTGGTTTGGCCTTCTGCTGTTCCAGGCCTTCTTTAAGGCCTACTTTACTGATTGTCTCCTACTGGTTTCTGGTTTCTTGCTACCCAACATGCATACTAACACAATGTAACAGATCACAGTGAGAATCAAAGTTGAGTCAGCAATGCTTATTGCACATATGTATGAGATATCATCATCATCATATTCTTTCTCAGAGGGTTGTGGATTCAAACCATTTTTACACAGTGCCAAAGTTTAGATTCTCCAGCTTTAGCAATTCACCATCCATAAAACTCTGGATCCATAACCTGACGCGCAGCGGGAATTATTTAAGCAGAGTTTTGATTGAAACAAATAAAAACTTTTATTACGTTTAAAATAAACTTTTTCTTAAAATAGATCACTTATAGAATACAGGCTTTTCTCTATGCTGGCACACACTCTGAGAGAAACTAGTCACCACAGTCTAGGTAAGTAACTCACACAGCACAGACAGACAGTTACAGACTAGAATGGCAGTTACATCTTAGAACAGTGATGGCGAACCTATGACACGCGTGTCAGCACTGACACGCATAACCATTTTCGATGACACGCGGCAGCATGCAGAGAAGTATGGGGTCGCATGCCGAGAAGGACGTTTCATCCTCGGCTACTGCACAGCCAGGTGCATTAGCCGAGGATGAAACATTTGCTGTAGTGTAGACACTCTGTGCCGGAGATCTGTAGGCCAAAACAACAGAGCTCCGGCACAGAGTGTCTAGTTCTGGGACTTCCGGTTAGGCCGTTAGGGGATCTTTGACCTCACTTCCGGCCGGCGGAGCAGGGAGCAGCGGAATGCTGCAGAGGACGCATCTCTGGGGGCCTTGTGATCGCCATTACCAGCAACCACATAACCACAGCAACCATCATCCAATCTACTGTTCTGGGGTGTCGTTGATTTCTAATTGACCATCATTACTGAGATAAGTGAGGGGGAGGCTGGGAGAGGCGAGGGCCTGTGCTATAAGTGCCGTTTCCCGCCATTAGAAATAGCGGCAGCCATCTTAATTTACATAAGGAACGCCATCCTGCAGCATAGTGTAGACTCCATTTCATCACTATTACTGTTGTGCATGCTTGTTAATACAGTTATATATTACAATTATACATTTTTGTTATTTAAACTAAATATCGCAAAATTATGGTTTTTTTCTTGAAGTGACACACCACCCGAGTTATGCTCGGTTTTTTGGCGAATTTTGACACACCAAGCTCAAAAGGTTGCCCATCACTGTCTTAGAAGGACAGTTATAGCACTTAGTCATCAACAGCTGTTCCTGCTCTCCTGCGTCTTTGTCACATGACAGTTTCACCCAGGGACGGGGAAGTGTTGTCTCTTGGCCTGAAGAGCGAAGGTGAGGTTGGCGGACGAAGGCAGACTTGGGTCGATTCGGTTTCCTTATGTAGACGTTTACTTCAGAGGTGGGAGAAGGAAGTATAGTCCTGTTTCTGTGAGTGGCGCAGCGGTCTTTCCCCTCATGTGATTCACATGCTCTGAAAGTTGGGATCTGTTTTGAGATTTAAATTTTAAAAGGGTGCAGTGGAACCGGATATCGACCATCTCCTTAGCCTGGGGAGCCACATTCTGGTTGAAGGAGGCCAGGATTAGCCCCCAAGGCCTGGGGTGTCCTTTCCTTCTAGTAGGACTTGGAATCCAGGAGAAAACTCTTGGAATAGCCTTGCCAGGTGCTCAGGGACGGACTCACCTGTCCCCATGTCCTTCTCTTGGCAGGTGTGCTGCAGTTGCACATCCCTCCCCCAGGGGTGAGTATTGCAGAGAACCAGAGCAGGGACTCAGACCTGCCCTCCTTGCCCCCCACTCTGCACTCTCGGATGTGGAGAAGCCCTCCCTTCGCGAGGAACTGACAGCCTGACTTTCCTTTCAGCTGCTGGAGGAAGATCAGGGTGATTCAGAACTGCCAGGCAGCTCAGCTCAGGGGGCTCCGAATCCTGAACTGCTCCAAGCAGGAGATGGCCAAAGCCCTCCTGGTGAGTGATGGGTGGTGTGGGGGACCCCCATGGGGAAGTGGAGGAGGGAGGGGCTTTGGGGAAGGGGTTGTCCGTCTGCCGGAGAGGAGGACCCTACTGGCTTAGGGCATGGGGAGCCATTCCCGTAGAAAGCCAAGCGTGGAGAGAACCATAACAGGGATTGGACCCCTCAGACCTGCTCCCCACTGGCTGGGCTCTTTGCCCCCCACTCTGCAGTGGGCGGTGGTTGACGAAGGATTAGGTGAGGTGTTGAGTTTATTATTATATTCTCAGTTTCTTATTTTGATTCTGATTTCATTTATTACTTTTATTTGATTTATTTATTTATATTTTATTTTAACACTTTATTTTGCACAAAGCAGCTCAGAGCCCTATTTCCCCCTCATGGCTGTTGCTTTTTTTGATTTTCTTGATTTCAGCCCGCTGAGATTCTTGACACGGGTGAGCTTTCGTGGCTATTTATTTGTTTTTATTTGATTTGTATTTATTTTTTACTAGCTGACCCAGCCATGCGTTGCTGTGGTTTTTGAAATGTTTTTGTAATGCTTAGGTGTATTGTTGAGTTTAGGTTAGGTTAGATTATGTATAATATATATAGGCATGTAAAAAAGGGGAGGTTTCTGTGTCCAGGGGAACCCCAAAGGTGATCCAGCCCAACCCCAGGCAAGGCCACCTCAGTGCCAATCATTGTGGTGGGCAGAGTCATCCGACCTCCCGGCTTCCTTCTTTCCTTCGTCCCTCCATTTTTCCTTCCTTCCTTCCCTGTTTCCTTCCTTCCTTCCTTCGTCCCTCCTTCCTTTTCTCTGTCCTCCCTCCCTCCCTCTGTTCTTCCTTCACTATTTCCTCCCTCCCTCCCTCCCTCTGTTCTTCCTCCCTCCCTCCCTCCTTCCTTTGTCCCTCCTTCCTTTTCTGTCCTTCCTTCCTTCCTTCCTTCCTTCCTTCCTTCCTTCCTTCCTTCCTTCCTTCCTTCCTTCCTTCTTTCTTTCCTCCTTCCCTCCACAGAACGGTCCTGTGGCAATCCTTGCTCGGGTGAAGCCCTCTTGGGATATTCAGGTGGCTCTAATAAAATGTCCCAACTCGTCTACCCGCTGCGGTTTGGATGCTTTTGGTATGTAGTTCGAGGTCCTAACCATTCAATAGCCAAGATGACCCCTGCTCCGTTTGGCCCCAGAGTGAGTGAGACGCGGACGACCGCTGCCCGCCGAGGGGACGGCGAGGGGGGAGCCCGGCAGCGGCGAAGCCTGCTTTTCCCGCCCATGGCACGCTTGGCGAGGCGCTCAGGGTCTTTGATTTCCCTCAGACGCTGACAGGTGAGAGAGACTTTGCGCGGTGTCTACACTGCTGCCCTGTCCCCCCTTCCGCCTCTTGTGGCTCTTTTCACCACCATCTCTGAGCCCCTTCCCTCTTTTTCCATCCCGAGTTTATTCTCTCTTTCTCCGCCTCCCTCCCCTCCTCCCTCTCTCCTTGGTCCGCGCAAGGTCTGTGACGCTGCCCTGCGATGAGCCTTTCTGTTGGAAGCTGTTGGGAGTCTTCAGTGCTGTTTCTGGTGACGTCTAATAGGGGCGTCATTTTTGTGTGTGTTTACTCTTTATTTTAGGTATGACAGGTGTGGGTTTTTTGAATTTTATTATGCCAGATCCTTTCCTGATGGTCATGGAATGCTGTGTCCTAATTTGATGCGATTTGGTCTAGCGGTTACGGAGCAAGAGTGTTTCAGATGCACAAGCAATGGGAACATTTATATATAGAGAGAGATTTTAATATTTTTGTTCTTTAGTTTAATATTTTTATTTTATTGTTTTTTAGTTTAATATTTTTTATTTTACATTTTTATTTTGTGCACATTTGTGCCTATTTTGTATATATTTGTTTTGTACATAGAGTACTTAGGGTTAGGTGTAGGCTTAGGGTTGGGGTCAGAGTTAGCCTTGGATGGGCATTTTAGATAGTTAGCTAGCTTAGAGAGGAGGGTGGGATTTTTTCCTGGAAGAAATGGGCAGGCTGTAAGTAGGATTCCTTCCCTTTCTCCTGGGGTCCCCTGCACAGCCTTGGCTCTCTGGAAATTGACCTGGCCTGTCTTCTCCAGAGAACTCAGCTCCTCCACACTCTTTCCCTGCCTTTTCTCCCCCCTCTCATTATTTTCAATTATTTTGCATCTCTCCAACTGTGCGGGGATGGTGAAAACAACGAGACTCTAGGACAGGATGATGATACGGGAAGGCAACTCGACTCTCTGCGAGCACCCCCTTTTATTGGGTTTCCACAACATGTTTAAACATTAACCACATTAGCATAACTCTGGTCCCAACAGGGGAAAACTTTTGAAACTTTCCACCCCATATATGGAATAGGGTGACACCTCCAAGCCTCACCCAGAACCCCGCCATTGTGTATGTGACTGTTCTCCATGCTCCCCCCATGCACCCTCCTTGTGCTCATCTCGTGCTTGCTGATGTTTATCCATGTGTCCGCCATTATCCATTGTCTTCTGTGACACGCGTCCGCCGTTCCGACGTTCAGGACAACGTGGCTTGCCAGCACGTAGCCCCCGGCCGGCACGGAGACACTGTGGTGTGCCAACACAGTGCGTGACGTGTCTGGTGTGTATGGTGTACTGTGTGGGCTCATAGAATCGTCCCAACACAACTGTCCATCTGTCCCTGCCAACAATTGTTATCCCCACAACAGCCCTGTGAAGTACGCTAGGCTGGCCCAAGGTCCACCAGGGAGCTTCATGACTGAGTGGGGATTTGAACCCTGCTCTCCCCAGTCCTCCTAGTCCAGTCCTCCAACCACTACACCTCTGTCTGGCTCCATTTTACATCTCTCCAGCTGCCCAACCCCATCAGCCTTCTCTGGCTCCAAGGAAGACTCCACCCCCTTCCTCATGTTCTGCTCCTCTTCTAGGACCCCTTGGGGTTTGGAGGACCCTCCTAGGGGTCTCCTCCCTCTCCAGGAAGAGCAGGGCTGTCCTCAGAAGAGGAGGCAAAGCAGCCCTTGAATGGCTGGCAATGCTTCTCTTTCCTTTAGGCTGGAGCGTTGGATATAGCAAGGGATATGGCATAGCCAGAGAAGGGGCTTCTGCCCAGAGCCACAACCACCAGCAATCAAGGCAACACAATGACCAATAATGAAACAATCACTTCAAAAGATGAACAAAATCTGTATCAGGAGATAACAAAGCAACAAAGTTTGAAATGTAGTCAGACAGTATCTGAAACACAGTTCCAGTAATAAATGTAGTCAGTCAATGACTGTAATAAGTAGTTCCAGTTGTACAGTAAGTAGTAGAGTGCACAGCAATTCCGGATAATTCTTGCTGTATCGTAGACTCCTTCTTCAGCACAACTACAAAAATAATATCATAATAATATCAAAGCGATGACCCGTAGGCTAATACAAATACAAGGTAAAAACCATCTTACAACAAGCATACAGTATTGGATATATTGATACCGTAAGCACACTTACGAATACTTGTTACCTCCTTTCCCACGCATCCCAATTGTTTACTGCCTCCCCAAAATTCACAAAGATGTTAACTCCCCCCCTGGCAGGCCTATAGTTTCGGGCTCCGGCTCTATTCTGGAACCTGCAGCGAAATATTTGGATTCGTTTCTGCAACCTTTTGTTAAGAACTCGCCAGCATACTTACATGACACGGCCCACTTTATCCGTGTCATTGAACATACTGAGGTCACTGAGACCATGGTAATGGCCTCCTTAGATGTTTCCTCCTTATATACCAACATTCTGCTTGATGAGGCGCGTTCTATAATTTGCCGGTTATTATGGTCCCGAGCCGATCCTTCTCCCCCTTCTGATTTCCTTTTGGATATATTGGACATTATTTTTGAAAAAAAATATTTCCGGTTCATGGATCAATTTTACTTTCAGGTGAATGGAGTGGCTATGGGCTTGCCCATTGCTCCTGCAGTAGCGAATATTTTCATGGATGAATTTGAAAAATCTCATATTCTCAATAATAATCCATTCGCATCCGCTTTATTACTTTATTACAGATTTATTGACGATTTATTTTGTTTGTTCAGCAATGAGGGAGAATTTGTACGTTTTTCTACTTGGCTTAATACCTTACATCCATCTCTGTCTTTTATGGGACATCATAGTACCACTTCTTTTGTGTTCCTGGATGTAGAGGTTATAAAACACAATGGTTTTCTAGCTGTAAAACCACATAAGAAACCTACTGACTGCAACTCTTTATTACATTATTCCTCATTTCATCCTAAACGTTTAAGGAACAATCTACCTTATGGACAATTTTTACGGCTCAAGAGGAATTCTTCCCTGAATGAGGATTTTCAAAGGAGTGCGAACGTGTTAGCTGATTCATTACAGGCTAGAGGCTATCCAGTTGATGTAATTAATAAATCTAAAATCAAATCATCCACCAAGGACCGTTCCACTCTCCTGAATTCAATCTCCACCTCCCGTACTCTCAACCGTATCACGGGTTCCCTAGAGTATACCTCCCACGCGGACAGAGTAATTAGGCTTATACGAAAACATTGGCATGTACTTGGGAATGTACCAGGATGTTTAGAATTCCCGTTAATTGGTCTCAGGCGAACTAGATCCTTTAAGGATGTGTTGGTACATTCTTACACAAATCCTTCAAACACCACCAACTCTGCTGCTCCTTCAGGTCCAATTGGACATTATAGATGTGGCAGATGTTCTTCTTGCCCGTTTTCTTTACAAACTAAGGAGATTTATAATGAGAAGACTCATTTTAGATTTTCTATTAACCAATTCAGCACGTGCCAGACTAAAGATGTTGTATACCTAATTCGGTGTCCATGTAACATGTTATACATTGGTTCTACTACTCGTGCAGTAGGAGTACGGATAGGGGAGCATCACTCCCGCATCCGTAATGCCGTGCTGGAGGCACCCCTGGTGGAACACTTTTTGTCTAAAAACCATTCTGATACAGACTTATTATTCACGGTACTGTGGGTGAATCGTAAAGTGGCTAATAATAGACAAGATTATGCTAGGCGGTTGCGACAGAAAGAATCCCAGTTTATCTTTATGTTTAAGTCGATGCATCCTGGGGGTCTTAATTCTGAACTGGATCTGAACTGTTTCATTTAATGTGAGAATGCCAAATATAGGTACTGTATCTTTAAATCCACCATTTTCTGATCATGAATACCACCTGTTTCTGATTGTATGGCTTCTTAAACCTGGGGGTTCATTCAGCTAGTAGGAGTGGTTACAATAGTTATTGACCACTTCTCCGTAAAAGGATCTGCATTTATATCTTTATTATACGGCTACATATGTATATTCTACAATTTGAATTGGTATGTATTATGTTCTGTTGATAATTTATTTTCACTACCTTGTATTTGTATTAGCCTACGGGTCATCGCTTTGATATTATTATGATATTATTATTTTTGTAGTTGTGCTGAAGAAGGATTCTACGATACAGCAAGAATTATCTGGAATTGCTGTGCACTCTACTACTTACTGTACAACTGGAACTACTTATTACAGTCATTGACTGACTACATTTATTACTGGAACTGTGTTTCAGATACTGTCTGACTACATTTCAAACTTTGTTGCTTTGTTATCTCCTGATACAGATTTTGTTCATCTTTTGAAGTGATTGTTTCATTATTGGTCATTGTGTTGCCTTGATTGCTGGTGTTTACTGTTTTGCGACACAAGGGTTTTTTGATTTGTAACTTGGTGTTGTACCAGAGCCACAGCCAAGCAGATGTCTCCCGGAAGCCCACCAGCGACAGCCCACTCCTGTGGCCTGTCCTCTCTCAGGTGCCTTCTGTGCTAGACTGCCTCTCTAGCTGGAAGCTCTAGACAGCTAGATCTGATTATTACCAGAGATACTCTCCTCCTGCTGCTCCTTCTCCATGTCCCCCTTTCCAAGCCGGCAAGCCTATTGTTCTTGCCGAATATCGTGGCTGCCAATTTCACCAACCAATTAAACATCATGAGAATAAGTCCCCATCCATGTTAATGAATGACCCAAAGCTCTCCCTTCTCTGTTTATTTTATTTGTTTCATGAATTTTATACAATGCATGACTGCTTGAATGAGGGAGCCAGGCTCTCTGGGTCCTGGCATGGCTGGAGCTCTTGAACCCAGAGCACCTGGGGCCTCCTTTCTCTCTCTGCCAGCCCTTCGTACTCTGGGCTGCCTCTTGGAGGCTCTGATGATGCCCATTCAGGTCACTGAACTGCAGAGAGATGGAAGGAATTGGTCACAATGGGCCAGCAAGGATTGATTAGGCTCCACATACGCATTTCTGTTCTGCTGATTTGGCGGTGGTTCGCTGTCTTCTCCAGACGCCCCTCCTCACACACAAACATCCCCCAAGAATTGAGGCTGCCAGCTTCTGAGTCACTCTATCCACTCATCTCTTCTAGGATCAGGTGCTTTCTGGGGCACAGAGCCTGTTTGTGTGGACACCCCCCCACCTTGGGCTGGAGGACTCAGGCCCGTAGTGGCGGAGTACAGCAGAAGAAACTTTTGTTGGAATGTAACATCAAGTTTTATTTACAGCGGAAAATAACAAAGAAACATGGCATGAGCTGTGTTCCATAGCCACCTCCTCCTTGGTCAGATTAAAAGAGAACAAAGGACCCGGCCTGCTTCCAGTTGAATCCAAAAGTAGGTAAGCCTCACACCTTGGAGACAGGGACCTCCCTTGTCCCTTCTTTGCCCAAGACTCACCTCCCAGGTTTTCTTGCTGCGAGTCCTACAGGACCTGCTCCCTGCCTGGCAGGCCTTTCCCACCTGGCCTGGGAGGGCAGCGCCCAGACTGACTCCAGCTACAACAAGCAGAGGGGGCTGAACAGACTCTGGGGTTGGGGTCTTGTTGAGGGGTGTTTGCTAGCAGGGGTGCTTCCTGTTTCCTTTGCCCTCCATGGTCTCCCTGCCTGAGCTGAGAGAGCTGGTCTCGCAGGCGGAGTTGAGGACTCCCCGACTGCTGGTGCTGGCTGACTTCAAAATCTGGGCCGAGGCAGCTGGCTGTGGGGTCGCTCAGGACCAATGGGGAGGGATAATGGGAACTGTAGTCCGGGAGCTGCTGGGGACCCTGGTTTGGGAAACCCTACTATAAAGCACCTTTTGTGTTTAGCCCGCAAATATGGGACCTGTCCATGTTTGTATTTTCTTGTATTTTGTTTTCCTCATGACCTTTGTACGTTTATTTCAGAGGCCCTCAAACTACGGCCCATGGGCCGAATACAGCCCACCAGGCTCGTTAATCCGGCCCGCCAACCTTGCGGACCCTGCCACCCGCTCGGTCAGTCCCCACGTTAAACAGGCGTGGCGTGGAGACTTCCGCGACGAGGAAACTCCTGCAGCCAATGAAAAGCCGTGGATGCCTCTGGGTGGGCAGCGACGCTGGTGTGGCTTCTGCCGCTGACACCTCTGGCCGCCGTCCCTTCCTTCCTGCTGAGGTGGCCGAGCGGAAGGAAGTGGCGGCCGAACAGAGGCTGCCTCCACTGCCCAGACAAGTGGCATGGGCTCTGCGCCCCGCCAAATCAGAGGACGCCGCCGCTGCTGAAGACGAGGCAGCGTCGGCGGCTGCGGCATGAGTAGCATTGGTAGGGGGGCTTTCGGGAGGGGGGGGCTTTTGGGAGGGGGTGGGTCCGGCCCCCCACAAGGTCTGAGGGACAGTGGACCGGCCCCCTCCTGAAAAAGTTTGCTGACCCCTGGTTTATTTCTTTTACTTTTTAAGAGGGCAAATTGAAAGAGAAATTGTATGGCAAGTTGCGGAAGAATAAAAGGTTGCGTTTGGGGGAAAAACACAAAACACTGGGGGGTGGCCTCCTAAAATATTTTATTGGGGGGGGCAAAGACCCCTAGGCCTTTAAGAGTTGGCGCCTATTCCATACACCCACAGGTCTCAGGATGGTTACAGCATAAAAACACAACATAAAAACACAAAACACCACATTTGAAAAGGGCATTAGACGTCAATCAGCCATAGGCCTGGTTAAAAAGGTGCAGATTTGCCTGGCTCCTAAAGCTGTATAATGGTTTTTCCGACCTTTGTATGGATTCTTTTTTTTTTTTAATAGTCTTTATTGATTTAAATTATACACATATACAAAGACTTTACACAGACATATACAATCTTCTACTACAAAAAGAACCTCCTTCTTTTGTTTCCCATTCTAACAGGTAGTCATAAATAAGTGAGATATTTTTCCCTTTAATAAGAATTAAATCTCTTTCAAATTTAGATGTTTCTTTTGCTATTCCTTGTTTTAACTCTATTGCCAATCTTTGGTGTAGTTGAAAATATTGTAACCAATCCGTTAAATAACTTTTAATTTCCTCATATTTTTTCAGTATAGGCTTCTCTTTGTCTATTTCTAGGACTAATCGGTACGCTGGCCACTCTGCTTTCACCTTTTTTTTAAACTGCCATAGCTTCTGATGGTGACATCCACAGGGGTATTTTTGGCTCAAGTATTCCTTTGTATTTGTTCCAAATTTTGTATAACGATTTTCTTAACATGTGGCTCAAAAAACCCCTGTGGACCTTTACTTTTTCATATGGATTCTTTTATGGGAAGTGAGTTTGGAGCTCTGACTGAAGCTCTTTCCACATTCCACACACTGATAGGGTTTCTCCCCTGTATGAATTCTTTGATGGGAAGTGAGATCACAGCTATTCCTGAAGCTCTTTCCACATTCCACACACAGATAGGGTTTCTCCCCTGTATGAATTCTTTGATGGGAGGTGAGACTGTGGCTGTGACTGAAGCTCTTTCCACATTCCACTCATTGGTAGGGTTTCTCCTATATGAATTCTTTGATGGGAAGTGAGACTGTGACTGTGACTAAACCTCTTTCCACATTCCACGCACTGATAGGGTTTCTCCCCTGTATGAATTCTTTGATGGGAAGTGAGATCGCAGCTCCTCCTGAAGCTCTTTCCACATTCCACACACTGATAGGGTTTCTCCCCTGTATGAATTCTTTGATGGGAAGTGAGATCACAGCTATTCCTGAAGCTCTTTCCACATTCCACACACTGATAGGGTTTCTCCCCTGTATGAATTCTTTGATGGGAGGTGAGACTGTCCTTTTTACTGAAGCTCTTTCCACATTCCACACACTGATAGGGTTTCTCCCCTGTATGAATTCTTTGATGGGAAGTGAGATCGCTGCTATTCCTGAAGTTCTTTCCACATTCCACACACTGATAGGGTTTTTCCCCTGTATGAATTCTTTGATGGCAAGTGAGATCGCTGCTATTCCTGAAGTTCTTTCCACATTCCACACACTGATAGGGTTTCTCCCCTGTATGAATTCTTTGATGGGAAGTGAGATTGTGGCTGTGACTAAAGCTCTTTCCACATTTGAAGCACTGATAGGGTTTCTCCCCTGTATGAATTCTTTGATGGGAAGTAAGAGAAGAGCTCTTCCTGAAGCTCTTTCCACATTCCACACACTGATACGGTTTCTCCCCTGTATGAATTCTTTGATGGGAAGTGAGAGAGGAGCTCTTCCTGAAGCTCTTTCCACATTCCACACACTGATATAGTTTCTCCCCTGTATGAATTCTCTGATGTGAAGTGAGATTGTGGCTCCGACAGAAGCTCTTTCCACATTCCATGCACTGATACAGTTTCTTTCCAATGAGATTTTGTTGATGGGAAGTGGAATGGGAGCTCTGACTGCAGCTTTCATCACAATCTGCATTGGACACAAAAAGGTATTAGAGCCTCAGGAACAAATGGAGAAGAACTGAAGGGAACTGGGGGGAGTTCATTACCTGTGTTTTTTTGTCATTAACCAGCATATTTATTATTATATTCTGATGATTTGTTGAATGTTGCTTTATTTGATATACAGTAGTGGTCAAAATTGTGGAAGACTTGGGAAAAAGTGTATTTCAGAGGTTTGATGGCTCATAACACCACTTTTGGAGTAATATCATATAATTATATATCAATGGAAAGATGATTTAATCAAGAATGCAATACAACAAAGTTTGTTTAATTACCCGTATTCTATCAAATGTTATAGCCAAATAACCAGAAAAAGGAAGCACAACTTGCTTAGGTTGACTTTTGTCAGTGTGTTATATGATTGCTATCAAGTTGGTTGGTTTTTTGTGTTCTTTCATTTAGTGAGGTTGTAAAACTTAATAAAATTATAGAAATGGCACAAAGAGTTGACTGGTCAAAAATTGGACTATTAAGTGAACAAGGCTACAGTTATGAAGAAATTAGATGAAGGGTTGGAAAAACGTAACCAAAGCTGGCATTTCTATATTTTTGAAGAGGTATAAGGAGACTCAAGTCAGTACGAAATCAGACTGGTAAAGGCAGGAAAAGGTGCACAAAGGCAAGTGATGATCGAAGAATGGAGAGACTGTCCCTACATGACAGAAGAAAACCATCTGGGTGTCTACAAGATGACATGGCAAATGTAATGTGAAGTTGAGTAACTGGACAGCAGAACAATGGGAAAGTGTTATTTGGAGCGATGAGACCCAAATGTCCTTGCTTGGTAGTGATGGCATGAAATACACGAGGAGAAGAATCAGAGAATATTTACATCCTACTTGCATTACACCGACCGTGAAACACCCAGATAGTGTGATGATCTGGAGTTGTATGGCAGCAAAAGGTGTGGGCAGAATTTGGGTCATGAATGGTAATGTAAAAGTGTCATGTGACAAAGATGCATGAGAGCAGGAACAGCTGTTGATGACTAACTGATATAACTTGTCATTCTAAGATGTAACTGCCATTCTAGTCTGTAACTGTCTGTCTGTGCTGTGTGAGTTACTTACCTAGACTGTGGTGACTAGTTTCTCTCAGAGTGTGTGCCAGCACAGAGAATAGCCTGTATTCTATAAGTGATCTATTTTAAGAAAAAGTTTATTTTAAACTTAATAAAAGTTTTTATTTTTTCAATCAAAACTCTGTATAAATAATTACCGCTGTGCGTCAGGTTATGGACCCAGAGTTTTATGGATGGTGAATTGCTAAAGCTGGAGAATCAGGGTGCTGTTGGAGAGGACCTCGAGGGGACTGAAAGTCCATTAGTGAGGCCACGTACTGAAGAAGCAGACCCAGTGCAGCAAGGAGCAGAAGCCATGTCCATACAGCAACCTGCGCAGTTTATTAATATTGGCAACACTGCCCAGATGGAACACCCGAATGATAAAAACTATTTGACTTGGGCTCTCAAGCTTGAATTAGTTTTAAAACATGATAAACTTTGGCACTGTGTAAAAAATGGTTTGAATCCACAACCCTCTGAGAAAGAACATGATGAAGATGATAGAGCCAGAGCGCAAATTTTGTTGGCTCTAGAGGAACCACAAGTTCTGCATATTGCAGATTTGAACTCTGCCAGACAATATTGGGATCGTCTACGTCAGATACACTTGTTTGACACCGCTGTTTCAATAATTGGACTAACTAGGAGGCTGTACAGAACTGTGCTACCTGAAGGTGGATGTTTAACCACACACCTCCAGACTTTGCGCATGTTATTCCTCCAGTTACAAAGGAGAGGTAAAAGTTTTTCAGACCTGGATCAAGTCTATATCCTGCTATCCGGTCTCCCACCAAGTTTTAATATTGTGATAACCTCTCTTGAAAGCATGAGCCAAGATTTATCAATGGCGTATGTAACAACTCGTCTACAGGAGGAAGCTGAAAAGCACGTGAAAAAGCTAAGTGAAAAGGCCGACCGGGGGAGTTCCAGTCGTCCTGCTAACCAAAGACCCAGATTCTCAGGAGGAGATGGGACCAAGGAATGCTCCACGAATCATGCCATTTTGGCGAAAAAATGTTTTCGGTGTAACAAGTTTGGACATATGAAGAAAGATTGCCATGTGAAAATCCCACCAAGAGCGAGTGGTTCACGTGAGACAGAAAACCGGATGCATTTCGTCTTGGCCGTCGCAAGAAAAGAAAAGAACATTTCCCCACTCAGCTACATTTTGAACTCTGGTTCTGCCAGAATCATAATGAACAGCCCTGACTGTTTTACAACACTCAGAAAATTACCAAAAGGCAAGGACAGCATTTGTCTTGCTGATGGACGGCATTGTCCAATTTCAGGTATAGGTACGGTATATTTACCATGTCTAGATACAGAATTGAGTGATGTGTTGTTTGTTGAAAACCTGGAATTTTCTTTGTTGTCAGTTTCATGTCTTACAAAGGTTGGTTTTGTATTTATTTTTGAGGGTGATGAGTGTTTTATTAAAAAAACAGGGCAAGGTAATTATTTCTACAAAAATGGTGGATGGCTTGTACTATTTACAACATTCTCCACCTAGTGATGGGGTCACTAAGAGACCTAAAGCTGGAAAAATGATGCGTTAATAACTGAGTTATGTCAGCAAAATTCTAATTGCCCGCATAAAAACTGCATCCATGTTCTACACAGAAAAATGAGGCATGCAAGTTTCAAATATCTGGTGAACATGCAAAAATATGTAAAGGTTTAAAAGTTAACCAGTGTACCATATACCTTGATTGTGCTATTTGCAAGCAAGCAAAATCAAAGTTGCAACCAATACCAGGTAGAAGTGATAGAGTTTCTACACATGTTCTGCAACTTGTTCATTCTGATTTAATTGATCCTTTTCCAGAGAGTGAGGGAGGATCTCAATATGGTCTAATTATTGTGGATGATAAAACAAGATATTCATGGCTATATTTATTGAGAAACAAATCAGAATGTGCTGATGTTTTTAAGTCCTGGAAAGTTTGGGCAGAAAAATGTTTTCAAAGACCAATTATTCAACTCCAAAGCGACCGAGGAGGCAAGTATTAAAGTAATTATTTCCAGGCATGGCTTAAACGCCATGGAATAACGCATCGCCTCACATGCCCAAATAGTCTTCACACAGAGAGGCTGCGAAGCGCTGCATTTAAAGGCTGCTGAGATAGAAGAAACTGCTATGTTTTATATGCCAGCAAACAGAGAGGCGCAGGAAAAACGTGAGGGCAACATTTTTAGGTTCCAGTTTTCAATCTTTATTAAAAACGTCCACAGGTTATGGGTAGCAAAATATAAAAAAAAACCCAGCGGTTTAAAAAAGGACTGTATTTTTAATACTGGATTCCAGCAAGCAGCTTCCAGCATCGGGGATAAATAAAAAAGGCACAAGTTGAGGCTTTTGAGCTAGGAGCGGAGCGTCTGTGTGAAGCCATTAAGGGCTGTTAAGCTGTGTAAGGAACAAAGAGACAGAGAACCTGTGTTGTTGTTGTTTTTTACTTTTAAGCTTAGTAGCAGTAGATCTCACTGAAGTAAAATGGCTGAAGAAAAGGAATTATTTAATGTTTTTCTTTTTGAACGTTTAAATTCCAAAAATTGGACAGAATGGGCAGAGATGTGAGGCATGGTTACGCACTAAAGATTTGTGGCAATGTATTAAAGAATACCCACAAGTGGCACTAGAGGGAGCGGCAGCAGGGGTCCTGGCTGCTGCACAAGGATCTCAGCGCAAGGATCAACGTGCGCTAGGAGCATTAATTTTAAGTATTGATAGCAACCATTTACCTCACATACAAGGTCTGGAACATGCTAAGGACGTTTGGGAAACATTGGAATGATTGCATCACAGAAGTACAGCAGGCGCAAAAATTCATTGTATGCGAGAACTTTTTGAGTTGAAACTAACGTCTGGAATACGCATACAGGAGCAGATTTCAAAAGTACGTGCAGCTTTCAATCAGCTCAGGCTGCAAGGAATAAATTTTGATGAAGATGTTAAAGTTTGTATGCTTCTAAGTTCACTTGATGCCACATACAACAATTTATGTCTTACTTTAGAAGCTATGCCATCTAACGATTTGACACTGGACTTTGTTTCTGGACAATTGGCTGATGAGGAAGCCAAAAGACAAAGACAAATTAACAGAATAAATCCTGTAGAAAGGGCGCGTGCAAAGAGTGGAGGAGCAGCTGGAAAGCAGGAATGCTCTGTCCAAGCATATGCTTCCAGGAAGTGCTATCGCTGTGGATTAGAAAAACATTTAAAACGTAATTGTCCACAGGGAGCATCCAAGTCCAGTTACCATGGCAATGAAATTAAAGACTCGACTAGAGATTATGCTTGGCGTGGAAAAGGTGGGAAAGGAAGCTATCACGGAGGTTGAAGTGGAAGAGGAGCTGGCAACAGTGCTCAACACTTAGCTGCAGCCATGGCAACACTGCAAGAGGGAACTTAGAGCCCTAGATGCTGGATCATCTATAGCGGAGCAAACCACCATCTACTGACACTTGGTGATCATTTGCAGAACTGTAAGCAAATTTCTGAGTACAAAGAAGTAAATTGCAGATGGCACAACAAAACAATTGAAATGTTCTGGTGAAATGTTCTTAAATTATTTGAATACTAACATACAAGGTTTTGTTTTACAGGGAATGCAGAGCTGTTTGTTGTCAATTTCTTCTTCTATGAAGAACGGGTTTAAAGTTTTATTTGAGGATGATAAATGCAAAATATCTAAAAATGGTAAATTACTGGCATCTGTAACTAGCCAGAATGGTTTATTCATCCTGGAAGATTATCAAACAGGCGAGGGTAACACAGACCAGACAAAATGTGGTAATGTTACTGCAAAGAATGTGCCCAAGCATGATAAATGTTGTCACCTCTGGCATCGCAGATTTGGGCACACGAATTGGGGTTTTGTAAACAAATCACAGTTATATGCAGAAGGGTGCAACATGAAGCCATGCTCGAAATTTCTTGATTGTAGAGCATGCAAACAAGCTAAAGTTAAATCTTGCAATTACCCAAGGTCTGAAAGAGAAACCAAAATGCCATTTGAGCTAGTGCATGCAGATTTGTGTGGTCCTATGTCTGTTGCTAGTTTAGGTAGGGCCAAATATGCTTTAACTTTGACAGATATCAAGGATGGGTTGGATTTTTTTGTTAAAAGAGAAAAGTGAAGCAGCAAATTTGATTAAGGATTGGATCACAGCTGGAGAACTTCAGTTCTCTCATAAGGTGAAAGCTTTTCAAACGGATAGGGGAGGAGAGTTTATAGGGACTGTGTTAAATAACTATTTCCGTAAGAAAGGTATCAGACACAGACTTACTTGCGGGGATTGTCCTCAAGAAAACGGTATTGCAGAGAGGAGAAATAGAAAACTTCAAGAAGCCTCGGAAGCCATGTTATTTGATGCACAACTTCCACAGAGCTTCTGGGGGGAATCTTGGCGGGCTGCTAATTTCATTTTGAACAGAGTTTATAATTCTGTGATAGGGAACAAACCTTATTTCATGCTTCATGGAAAGAAGCCAAAGGTAGATTTCTTCAAAGTTTTTGGGTGTGAAGCTTGGGTTTTAATTCCAAGGGCACAGTGAAAAAAGGGAGACCTGAGGTCGCGAAAAATGATATTTTGCGGGTATGAATCTAGAACAAAGGGATGGAGATTCGCCTATCCTGAAGGAAATCAATCTAGAGTGGTAATAAGTAGACGTGCTGAATTTTATGAACAAAGCAGGTGGACGCACATTCACGGAAACCCAGATATTCTCTCAGAGAGTCTGGATGACTCTACTGATGAGGGGGTTCAAGCATCTACTGAAGAACCAGATCAGATAACTGAGGTATCTGCGCCAGAGGGGGTAACTCTAAAGGAAGAGGTGAATTCTGATATTAAGGACACAGAATCTAATACTAGTACATCTGAGCCGGAAGGAGAACCTGATGCGGAGCCAAGACGTTCATTGCGATCCACAAAAGGGAAACCTCCAGAAAGGTTCACTGCTACTAGTGTTTGGGCATGTTCAGCACAGTGTGAACCAGATAGTTTTGAGGAAATTCAAGAATTGCCTCAAGAAGAGGCCAGTAAATGGCATGAGGCAATGAAGAATGTGCTAAAATCCATGAAGTCGCTAGGAGTGTATACCACCACTAAGCTACCGGATGGTAAGCAAGCTGTAAGTAGTAGGTGGGTGTACAGACTTAAAACCACAGCAACTGGAGAAGTTCAATATAAGGCTAGGCTTGTAGCCAGAGCTTTCACACAGAGGAAAGGATTGAGGTTGAATCCTGACAAGACAGAAGTACTGTTTTTGGGGGACAGGGGACGGGCGGGTGTGGGGGACTCCCTGGTCCTGAACAGGGTAACTGTGCCCCTGAAGGACCAGGTGCGCAGCCTGGGAGTCATTTTGGACTCACAGCTGTCCATGGAGGTGCAGATTAATTCTGTGTCCAGGACGGCTGTCTACCAGCTCCATCTGGTACGCAGACTAAGACCCTACCTGCCCGCAGACTGTCTCGCAAGAGTGGTGCATGCTCTAGTTATCTCCCGCTTGGACTACTGCAATGCGCTCTACGTGGGGCTACCTTTGAAGGTGACCCGGAAACTGCAATTAATCCAGAATGCGGCAGCTAGACTGGTGACTGGAAGTGGCCGCCGGGACCACATAACACTGGTCCTGAGAGAACTACATTGGCTCCCAGTACATTTCCGAGCACAATTCAAAGTGTTGGTGCTGACCTTTAAAGCCCTAAACGGCCTCGGTCCTGTATACCTGAAGGAGCATCTCCACCCCATCATTCAGCCCGGACACTGAGATCCAGCGCCAAGGGCCTTCTGGCGGTTCCCTCACTGCGAGAAGCAAAGCTACAGGGAACCAGGCAGAGGGCCTTCTTGGTAGTGGCGCCCGCCCTGTGGAACGCCCTCCCATCAAAGGTCAAAGCGATAAACAACTACATGACCTTTAGAAAATACTTGAAGGCAGCCCTGTTTAGGGAAGTTTTTAATCTGTGATATTTTAATGTATTTTGATATTTGTTGGAAGAGTGGCTGGGGAGACCCGGCCAGATGGGCGGGGTACAAATAATAAATTATTATTATTATTATTATTATTATTATTATTATTATTATTTATTTATTATTATACTGAGGTGTATGCTCCTACTTCTCGGAGTGAGACTCTACGCAGTCAGCCAGAAATTGGAATTTGTGCTTAAATGATGCGTTGAAAAGCATGGGTTTCAGAAAGAGTAAAGCTGACAGTTGTTTGTATCTCAAAGGTTTGGATGAGAAACAACAGCTAGTTCTAATTTTTGTTGATGACATTGTGTATGCTAGTAAAAGTTAGAAACAGGAGTTTGCACAGAAACTTAGTAAAAAGTTTAAACTCAAGAATCTAGGGCCTGTAAAGGTTTACCTAGGAGTTCAAGTTGATAGAACTGAGGACGGAAGTTTCTTACTCAGTCAGAAAAGCAAAATTGAAAAGTTGTTAGAAAAATTTAAAATGTCTGAATGCACGGGTGTCAGAACGCCCATGGAAACATGTTTCATAAAAGACAGTCAATTTGGAGAGACGACGTGTTTGAGAATGCTGAAGTATTTCAGTCAGCTCTGGGAAGTCTGTTATATCTTTCTCAGTGGAGTAGGCCTGATATAGCTTATGCTACCAATTTGCTTCGTAGAGAGGCTTAAAAGCCTAGTAAGGTTGCGTGGAATGGAATTATAAGAGTACTCAGGTATTTGCAGGCTACCAAAGATGTGTGTCTCAAATTGTCAGCCAAGGGTGAACCACAACTAACTTATGCCATCAAATGCCAACAGTGCCCTTCAGCTCTCTATATTGGACAAACAGGCCAAACCCTACGCCAAAGGATAAATGGACATAAATCTGACATCAGGAATCACAAGACAGAGAAACCAGTAGGAGAACACTTCAATCTCCCAGGACACTGTATACAAGATCTCAAAGTAGCTGTTTTATTGCAAAGGAATTTCAGAAATAGACTGGAAAGAGAAGTTGCTGAATTGCAACTCATTACCAAGCTTAAAACCATGGAGAGACCTGGTCTGAACAGGGACATTGGATTCTTATCTCATTTTACATGACAAAGCTATTTTTAACCTTCTCACCCCTTGCTTTTCCTGTAAGACTAATTGCAGTCGTTAACAGTCGTCAACAGGTTTACCACAGCTATCAGCCTATCGCCCATTCCCACCACCCTTCTGAGTAATACTCCTCCCACCCTCTCACTATATATAAGGGTCTGGTGACTTCTGTTTCAGTGTATCTGAAGAAGTGTGCATGCACACGAAAGCTCATACCAAGAACAAACTTAGCTGGTCTCTAAGGTGCTACTGAAAGGATTTTTTTTTTTTTTGTCACAACTAACGTGTTGGACTGACAGTGATTGGGCTAGGCAGGGGGTTGGACTGGATGGCCCTTGTGGTCTCTTCCAACTCTATGATTCTATGATTCTAATCTAAGGAACAGGAAATCTGTATCTGGAATAGTAGTAAAATTTGGAGGATCATTGGTTGGGTGGAAATCCCGGAAGCAAAAACTTATTGCTCTTTCCTCCACTGATGCTGAATTTGGAGCTTTATCTGAAGTATGCAGAGAGCTCGAATTTTACAGATGTTTGGTACAAGAAATTTGTGGGGATTGTTGTTTGCCCAAACAGAGAGGCGCAGGAGAAATGTGAGGGCGACATTTTTAGGTTCCAGTTTTCAACTCTTTATTAGAAACTTCCACAATATCCAGGTATTAAATGGTTTAGGATATGAAGTGCAACAGCCTGTGACAATTTATGAGGATAATCAAGCTTGTATTGCAATCGGTAATTCAGGGAACACTTCACGTGCAAAACACGTAGCAATTAAATTTTTCAATGTTAAATACTATATACAATGTAATGTGATTTAGTTTATTGTCAATCACAGGATAATTTGTCTGATTTATTTACAAAAGCGTTCCCTAAGATACAACATGGTGAATTGATTGCAAAGCTGAATCTTGTGGATAAAGTGTATAAATAAGTTCTTGGTTTTTTTTTGTTTATGCTACTGCTCTCTAGGTCTTTGGGGAAGTGTCATGTGACAAAGACGTATGAGAGCAGGAACAGCTGTTGATGACTAAGTGCTATAACTGTCCTTCTAAGATGTAACTGCCATTCTAGTCTGTAACTATCTGTCTGCGCTGTGTGAGTTACTTACCTTGACTCTGGTGACTAGTTTCTTTCAGAGTGTGTGCCAGTATAGAGAAAAGCCTGTATTCTATATGTGATCTATTTTAAGAATAAGTTTATTTTAAACTTAATAAAAGTTTTTATTTGTTTCAATCAAAACAATGTTTAAATAATTACCGCTGCATGTCAAAAAGCCCCAAAATACATAAATAAAATACATGAGCCCAAACTGAAGCGTTCTGCAGGTGATCTTTTCCCACATACTGAAGCATTTATATAAATATAAATATAAATTTATATTTATATATTATATATATACACCGGTATATATTTATATTTATATACCGGTTTATATACATATATCCTGTTGAAATGGAATATATATATATTCCATTTCAACAGGATTCAGCTCCATGTCATGTTGCTGCTGTGTGCAAAAGGTGCTTTCAAGATAATCCTATTCCACTGCTGGAACGGCCTGGGAATAATCCAGACTTTAACCCAATCGGAAATCTATGGAGCCGACTAAAGACACTTGTTAGTCAGAAGCAACCCAGCAATAAAGCCCAATAAACAGAGGCAATAATTCAGTCTTGGTTTCACATTATTACAGCTGCAAAACTAAAAACTTGGTTCACTTCACGGGAAGGCGTTGTAAGGCCGTAATTAAAGCTAAAGGTTACCAATGGTTACCAAAGGTTTCCCGTTTTTTCTTTATGACTGCGGTTCTAATAAATACTCCTTCATTAAAGTTATTGCATTACATTCTTCTTTAATTATATTTCCATTGATATATAATTTTATGGTATTACTCCACACAAAAGTGGTGTTATGAGCCATCAAACCTCAGAAATCCACATTTCACAAAGGGTTTCCACAATTTTGGCCACTAGTATAAGTTGTTCATTTTAAAGTTAATGCTCTTTTTATATGGGATCAGATAATTATTATTTATGTTTCATGTTTATATATGTGTCGGAAACCGCCCAGAGTGACTGGGGTAACCCAGCCAGATGGGCAGGGTAGAAGAAGAAGAAGAAGAGTTTGGATTTGATATCCCGCTTTATCACTACCCGAAGGAATCTCAAAGCGGCTAACATTCTCCTTTCCCTTCCTCCCCCACAACAAACACTCTGTGAGGTGAGTGGGGCTGAGAGACTTCAAAGAAGTGTGACTGGCCCAAGGTCACCCAGCAGCTGCATGTGGAGGAGTGGAGACTCGAACCCGGTCTACCAGATTAGAGTCTACCGCTCTTAACCACTACACCACACTGGCTCTCAGTAGAAATACAATCAGGGTAGAAATACAAATTATTATTACAGGTACTACTACAGTGGTACCTCGATTTAAGAACTATTATTATTATTATTACTACTACTAGTAGTAGTAGTATTAAGTTTGTAAACCGAGGTACCACTGTATTACTACCATCACCACCATCATCATCATCACTGCTAGTACTATCTGAGATTCAATAAGCCTAGCTCTTCTCTGGGATGGATTTTGTTTCGCCCAATCATGGCATCCCATCCATCTCCAATGTGTGCAAAAACTGTAATTTGCTGTTTATTGTGGGGGTGTTAGGTTCCCAGGTGTTATAGGGGGTGCTTTTGAGCTCTGTGAAAATATATGAGGTTGGTCACATAGAGGTATTTTTTGAATTTCCAGTTAGATATGATGATACCACAGGAAGCCTTACCAAGAGAGGCCACGATCCCACAATTCTCCTCCATGACGTCCTTATGCAGAGCTCTCTGGTCAGGATCCAGCAACGCCCACTCCTCGTCCGTGAAATGAACAGCGACATCTTCAAACCACACTGGACCCTGAAAGAAAAAGGGAAATGGCCTCCTCTGAGACAGCAGAAATATAATCTGCTACACAATGCTCTGTTGTTTCCTTCCTGTAAATTGCGGTGTTGTTTCAATAGGATTGCTGTGCTGCCCATTTTATTTATGGATGTTCATCTTTGTGCAAATAGGTGGTACTCCACCTTATGTTTTCCAAGTCATTCTGCCCACGCAAGCATTCCAGTTTGCCTGATGGGAGGATCCACTTTCTCCTCTCCTCGTGAGCTGTTCTGGGAAGGTTCCCTCCCAATGCCCTAGAGCCAAATTCAAGGGGTTCATGGGGGCATGAAGAGGGGGGGAATGGGGGGCAGGTCCCATTTTGCAGAGGTTGGGGCTGGTTAGGTGAATCCAGGCCACTATTTGTTCTCATTTGTCCACTGCTTAGAAACCAATTTTAGCATTCAGTGATCAATCTAGAAATAAAATAAGCCTATTTTGGATGGTCATCTGTCTTGGATGATCTAACAGAGATTCCTGCAATGCAGGGGGTCTCCTGGCTCTGAGAGACAAGCAGGGAGGGTGGCTTCTGGCAGAAGGAGAGGGAGCCACCGGTGGCTCCTCCTACTCCTGACTCACCTTATCCTCTCGACCTCCCTCCTCCCACTCGACTCCTTCTTCTTATGCCTGATTCTGCACTGCATTCTGCCACAGAGTCTCCCAGCTCACTAAACCCTGTTACCCCTTCAGCTTCTGACACCTCCTCTTCCCAGTCTTCTCCCTCTTCCCCCTCTGACCACCCATCCTTCTTCTACCTCTTCTTGGGCTCTGAGCCATCTTCCCTTCCTGGTTCTTCGGCTGCTTCCTCCCTCCATTCCTCTGTCCCCAACCAGTCCATGACATTGCTCCAGCCCTCGGCCTCTGTCCCCACATGGCAGATTCCCCTGACCTGATCTGGTTCCACAGCCACTGCTTCCCTTCTGCCCCCATGAAAAGACGGATCAGGAGGTCTTGCTGGCATCACTCCGTCACCTACAAGAGAAAAAAGGTAAACAGGATGCCAGGAGTGCCTGCTTCTCTCACAGGTGAAACAGGGCATCTTTAATAATAATAATAATAATTTATTATTTTTACCCCGCCCATCTGGCCGAGTTTCCTCAGCCACTCTGGGCGGTTTCCAGTCAAATGTTAAAACCATACAGCATTAAATATTAAAAACTTCCCTTAAGGGCTGCCTTAAGATGTCGTTTAAAAATAGGATAGTTGCTTATTTCCTTGAAATCTGCTGGAAGGGCGTTCCACAGGGAGGGCGCCACTACCGAGAAGGCCCTCTGTCTGGTTCCGTGTAACCTCACTTCTCGCAATGAGGGAACCGCCAGAAGGCCCTCGGCGCTGGATCTCAGTGTCCGGGCTGAACGATGGGGGTGGAGACGCTCCTTCAGGTATACAGGACCGAGGCCGTTTAGGGCTTTAAAGGTCAGCACCAACACTTTGAATTGTGCTCGGAAACGTACTGGGAGCCAATGTAGGTCTCTCAGGACCGGTGTTATGTGGTCCCAGCGGCCGCATTCTGGATTAATTGCAGTTTCCGGGTCACCTTCAAAGGTAGCCCCACGTAGAGCGCATTGCAGTAGTCCAAGCGGGAGATAACTAGAGCATGCACCACTCTTGCGAGACAGTCCGCGGGCAGGTAGGGTCTCAGCTTGCGTACCAGATGGAGCTGGTAGACAGCCGTCCTGGACACAGAATTGATCTGCGCCTCCATGGACAGCTGTGAGTCCAAAATGACTCCCAGGCTGCGCACCTGGTCCTTCAGGGGCACAGTAACCCCATTCAGGACCAGGGAGTCCCCCACACCCGCCCGCGCCCTGTCCCCCAAAAACAGAACTTCTGTCTTGTCAGGATTCAACCTCAATCTGTTAGCCGCCATCCATCCTCCAACCGCCTCCAGGCACTCACACAGGACATTCACCGCCTTCACTGGTTCTGATTTGAAAGAGAGGTAGAGCTGGGTGTCATCTGCATACTGATGAACACCCAGCCCAAACCCCCTGATGATCTCTCCCAGCGGCTTCATATAGATATTAAAAAGCATGGGGGAGAGGACGGAACCCTGAGGCACCCCACAAGTGAGAGCCCCGGGGTCTGAACACTCATCCCCCACCACCACTTTCTGGATACGGCCCAGGAGGAAGGAGCGGAACCACTGTATAACAGTGCCCCCAGCTCCCAGTCCCTCTAGACGGTCCAGAAGGATGTTATGGTCGATGGTGTCAAAGGCCGCTGAGAGATCCAGCAGGACTAGGAAACAGCTCTCACCTTTGTCCCTAGCCCGCCGGAGATCATCAACCAGTGCGACCAAGGCAGTTTCAGTCCCATGATGAGGCCTGAACCCCGACTGGAAGGGATCCAAATGGTCCGCATCCTCCAGGCGTGCTTGGAGTTGTTCAGCAACCACCCGCTCAATCACCTTGCCCAAGAATGGTAGATTTGAGACTGGGCGATAGTTGGCCATAATGGCCGGGTCTAAAGATGTTTTTTTAAGAAGCGGTTTAATGACCGCCTCTTTCAGCAGGTCTGGGAATACTCCCTCACAGAGGGAAGCATTCACCACCCCGCGAAGCCCATCGCCCAGCCCTTCCTGGCTCGCTTTTATTAGCCAGGATGGGCAAGGATCAAGAAGACAGGTGGTCGGTTTCACTCGTCCAAGCAGCCTGTCCACATCCTCGGAAGTAACAGATTGGAATTGATCCCATAAAACATGACTAGACAGGGCTCTAGCACTCTCCCGCCCCGGCCCTGCTCCCACGGTGGAGTCTACCTCCTTCCGAATCTGAGCGACTTTATCTGCAAAAAACTTTGCAAAAGCATTGCAGGAGATCTTGGGGTCCCTACCGGACCCCGATGACGAAGGTGGTTCTGCTAAATTGCGAACCACCTGGAAGAGTCTCCTGCTGCTGTTTTCTGCAGATGCAATGGAAACGGTGAAGAAGGTCCTCTTCGCCGTCGCCATTGCCACTTGGTAGGCTCGAAGTTGAGCTCTAGCCCGTGTCCGGTCTGATTCGGAATCAGTTTTCCGCCACCGGCGCTCTAGCCGTCTCAACGACTGTTTCATCGCCCTCAGCTCTGGGGAAAACCACGGGGCTGTCCGGGCTCCATGCAATCGGAGAGGGCGCTTCGGAGCCAGACAGTCAATAACCCTGGTTAACTCCACATTCCAGCGGGCCACCAGGGAATCAGCTGAAAGGCCATCAACATGGGATAAAACATCCCCTACCACTCTCTGGAAGCCAATTGGATCCATTAAAAGGTGGGGGCGGACCATCCGAATCTATCCCACCTCCCAGCAGAGGGGAAGGGTCGCGGAAAATTCCAGTTGCACCAGGAAGTGATCTGACCATGGCACTTCTTTTGTTTCGCTTTTACTTAGTGTCAGATCACCAACATCCATAGAGGTGAATACCAGGTCCAAGGCATGTCCGCGGCTATGAGTTGGGCCAGACTTATTCAGGGACAGCCCCATGGAGGCCATGCTTTCCACGAAGTCCCGAGCGGCCCCTTGTAAGGTCGTGTCGGCATGGATGTTAAAATCCCCTAGGACAACCAAACTAGGTGTCTCCAGGAGAACATCCGCCACGACCTGAAGCAGCTCGGGCAGGGAATCCTTGGTGCAGCGGGGAGGCCGGTACACCAAAAGGAATCCTATACTGCCCCTATTGCCCAACTTCCAGAACATGCACTCAGAAAACTGGGTCTTCCCAACAGGACGCCTGGTACAAACTAATGACTTCCTAAAAATCACTGCAACCCCCCTCCCCGCCCAGATGGCCTGGGTTGCTGTGCGTAAGAGAAACCTGGTGGACAAGCAGCGGCAAGGACAGGCCCATCTGCCTCATCCAACCAAGTCTCTGTTACACATGCCAGGTCAAATCCTCCATCCACAATCAGGTCGTGGATGGCAGTTGTTTTTTTCATCATTGACCTGGCATTACACAGCAACACTTTCAGGTCATGTGGGTTTCCCTTGCTGATTCCAGTATCCTTCCGGCCAGGACCAGACCCGGAGGCAGGGATAGTCTTCAAACAACGACTAAACCTGCCTCCTCGGGAATGACATGGTCTGGTCTTGGCGTGACTCCTCCTCCTGCCCATGATCACTGAGATCGGGTGTCCCAATACATCCCCCCCTGTGGAACCAGCCCCAGCCATTCTGTTGGCTGAGGCCCCCTCCCAGGCAGCCCTGACCCTTTCCCCTTAAAAAGCGAAATACAAACTACATAATAACTTAACAAAATAAAAAAAATAAAGCAAAAAACAATTATGCTAAAATTAAACTACTCCCCGCCCCAAGTAAACATTTATCCCACCCCAACAAAAAATAAAATAAAATATCATAAAAACCACCATTCAAGGTGAAACAAATTAAGAGCATTTAAAACATTTAAAATCATTTTTGCCACTTGCTGCTCAGAATATGTGTGATTGTGGGCCCGATGGAATTAGCCGGATAGGGAGCAGTCACGGAGCAGCAGCAAGAGCAGCAAAAGTCCCTGAAGCCTCTCTGCAGCCTCTTGAGCTGTGGGTCAGTGCAGGCCGCGCCCCTAGGCCGGATGGAATTGGCCAGACGGAGAGCAGTCCTCCCAGCACTCACAGAGCAGCAGCAAAAGTCTCTCTCTTTAACTACAGATGGGCCTTTGAGGAAGCCTTACCTGCTGAGAGCATTTGGACGTTTGTGCCCATTTCATGTTTGTTGTGCAGAAATACATCTCCCCTCCTCTGGACCCTTATTCCCAACTGTCTCCCCCCAAAACAAGATGAAAAGGACCCTCAGATGAGTTGGAAAACCAACAGAATGAGACCAAAGAGAAAAACCACCTTCCTCCTTACCCAGTGGCCTCTCTCTGGTGTCCAACGGAGGCTTCTCTGCCTCACAGGAATCCAGGTCCGTTTCTGCAAAATGATCCTTTCCCTGAAAAAGAAACAAGGATTCAAAACAGACAATGAGAAATATTTGAAAGAGAATGACTTGAAGGGTTTGAGATGTCATTCCATGGATGCTATCCCCCAAAAAGGATAGGCCATCAGCAGACCATTATGGGATGTTCTCTGTCCTCTTTAGAGCCCCAGGGGGTATTCAGGGGAAAGTCTCCCTCACCTGCTTTCTCTGTTCCTGCTTTCTCTCCTCTGCCTGACTCAGGAGGAAACCTTCGGCCAGGGCCACCGCCTGGGAACTGGTCTCTGCTCCACAGTCCCTCACCCAGCTCTCCATCTCCGGGGGAAGGACAGCCAGGAACTGCTCCAAGATCACCAGGTCCAGCATCTCAGCTTTCGTGTGCCTTTCTGGCTTCAGCCACTGATGGTCAAGGTGGTAGAGTCGGCTGCAAACCTCTCGGGGTCCTTTGGCCTCCTGGCAGCAGAACTGCCTCAACTGCTGGCTCTGCACCTCTGAGCGGAGGGTGTCCTCCTCACCCAGGATCTTCTGCCCAGAGTATTCCCAGAATCCCCCACTGCTCCCAGTGTGGTTGGCATGGCCTCTTCCTGCTTCAGGGCCAGCTGAGTCTCGCTCATCCATCTGTGCTCTCAGGAAGCCTCTGAGAGATCGGAAGGAACCCTTTGGTCTTCTGCCAAGTTCTGTTTGTCGTAATGAAAAGCTCTAGCAAATCCTACAAAGCAAATACATTGCTCTGTTACAGAATTTGTAGGACAGGGGGGGAAATGTCTCCCTGAGCAAGCATAGATGAGTCTTGCTGGGAACCAGGGCTATGTATCTGGCCAACCCCCTGAGGGCCAAGTGGGTGGGGCCAAAGACATCTCCCTTGAAATTTAGAATTATTTTTCTATTAGACAGCTTAACACACACAGAGCCATTGATGCCAAGGTCCCTGGAGGCTCAGTGAGTAGCAGCGCCCATTTCCGGCTGGTTTCCCAGCAACAATCCCTTGGGGACAGAGAGGATGTGGTCCTGGGATGCCCTGCTCTGGGTGCGAGGGGATTGCTGCAGTGGCCTCTGTGTGGAGCTGCCCTGGGAGACACTGGGAAACTGGTCTGCAATGCAGCAGCCAGACTATGGGCTGGGATCCCTCTCTTTATTCCTGGCCTTTCTCTCCCACCTTCCCTTCCTTCCTCCACGTGGGGTTTTTCTTTTGGGGGGGCTAGTCCCCCTCCTTGTCCAGCTTTGGAGAACCATCTGCACATGTTTCCTCTGTTGTGCAATGACGCTGAGCGACGTCACACAGAGTTAAAGTCCTAGGGACTCCCAGGCTGCGCAGCTGGTCCTTCAGGGGCATAGTTACCCCATTCAGGACCAGGGAGTCCTCCACACCTGCCCGCCTCCTGTCCCCCAGTTCCTGGGTGTGCCAGTGTGGTGTAGTGGTTAAGAGCGGTAGACTCGTAATCTGGGGAACCAGGTTCGTGTCTCCGCTCCTCCACATGCAGCTACTGGGTGACATTGGGCTAGTCACACTTCTCTGAAGTATCTCAGCCCCACTCACCTCACAGAGTGTTTGTTGTGAGGGAGGAAGGGAAAGGAGAATGTCAGCCGCTTTGAGACTCCTTCGGGTAGTGATAAAGCGGGATATCAAATCCAAAGTCCTCTTCTTCTTCCTCCAAAAACAGTACTTCTGTCTTGTCAGGATTCAACCTCAATCTGTTAGCCGCCATCCATCCTCCAACCGCCTCCAGGCACTCACACAGGACCTTCACCACCTTCACTGGTTCTGATTTGAAAGAGAGGTAGAGCTGGGTGTCATCCGCATACTGATGAACACCCAGCCCAAACCCCCTGATGATCTCTCCCAGCGGCTGCACATAGATGTTAAAAAGCATGGGGGAAAGGACAGAACCCTGAGGCACGCCACAAGTGAGAGCCCAGGGGTCTGAACACTCATCCCCCACCACCACTTTCTGAACACGGCCCAGGAGGAAGGAGCGGAACCACTGTATAACAGTGCCCCCAGCTCCCAACCCCTCTAGGCGGTCCAGAAGGATGTTATGGTCAATGGCCTTGGCCCTGCGCAGGACATGTGGAGCTGCCCTGGGAGACACTCAATGCAGCAGCCAGACTATGGGCTGGGATCCCTCTCTTTATTCCTGGCCTTTCTCTCCCATATTTCCATCCTTACTCCCCATGGGGTTTGGGGGGGGGCTAGTCCCCCTCCTCGTCCCGCTTTGGAAAACCATCTGCACATGTTTCCTCTGTTGTGCAATGACGCTGAGCGACGTCACACAGAGTTAAAGTCCTAGGGACTCCTCTGTTGAAAGAAGGGAGAAATGAGTTTGGGATCCTCTGATCTCCAGGAAGGAGAGCGTTGCAGACCTCGCCCCTCCCTGGCAGGACCCTCTCCTCCCCCTGCATGAGCAGATCAGGCCCCCCAGGCATCCTCCCCCCCCCTGCTGCAGCCCTGGGACCCCCACCGTCTCCCCACTGGGGGGGGGGAGAGAGAGAGAGAGAGAGAGAGAGGAGAGACTCACCAGATCCCAGGAGGGGACAGCCATGCAGCCCTTGCAGGAAAGGACTGGGGAGGGAGGGAGGGGCCTGGGCTCTGGAGGACCTGGCCCCCCCTCTTGCTTCCTGTCCTCTCTAGGAAGGCAGCTCGGCTCCCTTTAACCCTTGCAAAGCCCAGCTCGTCCAGCTCTCGGCTTTTCATTCTTTTTTATGCATTTAGGGGGGCTACGCCAATGCCCAGATATCCTTTTGGGGGTGAGGCTCTTGACTGGACTCTGAGCATCTCCCTCCCTTGGCCAGAAACCGGAGGAACAGCTTGCAGGGAAAAGGGCTTTGCAGGAGGCGAGGAACCTCCTCCTCGGATTCAGGAGTGGAGAGAGAGGAGGGGACCCGAGGGTCATCTAGTCCAACCCCCAGCAAGGCAGGAATCTCAGCTCAAGCATCTCTGCTTAGAAACCTCCAAGGAAGGAGAGTCCACCACCTCCCAAGGGAGACCTTTCCCCTGCCAAACTGCTCTTAGGTGTCCCTCAAGGCAGCGGGTCCTGAGTTCGAGCACTGCGGAAACAATCGCACTGGCTACCAAGGAGGAACCAAGCGAAGTTCAAAATAAATAAATCCTGTTCTCATCATGAATGAGTAATACTTTCTTATGCACACTTTCTATGCTAGTATACAAAATATGCCATTTCCCTTTCCAGAAATGCTTTATTGCTAATTCAATGGACTGAAAATGGATGGTTGATTTTATTATGTTTGGGGAAACTTTTAATATTAGATTGACTATTGTATTTTAATATTTTGTTGGAAGCCGCCCAGAGTGGCTGGGGAAACCAAGCCAGATGTGTGGGGTATGTAGGTATGTATGTATGTATAAATAAATAAATAAATATTATTACTACTACTACTATTATTATTTCTTAAATTGATCAGGTGAGTGTTCTCCTTTCGAAAGAGGCAGCTGGAATCTCCACGGTTGCTAATAGCATAACGCTGAAAGGCTAGTGAAATATGGGGAGCCCTAGAGCATCTGCTTGGCATGCAGAATGTCCCAGGGTCAACCCCTGACATCTCCTGCAAGGGCTGGACGAAATCCCTGCCTGAAACTCTGGGGAGCTGCTGCCAGTCAGTGTAGACCAGGGGTCCTCAAACTATGTCCAGTGGGCTGAATCCTGCCCGCCAGGGTCATGAATCTGGCCTGCATGGCCATCTCAGAACCTGCCAAGGGTCCGAGGCTGAAAGCATCTCACCGCCCACTCAGTCAGTCCCTGCGCTACGCTGAGGTCAATGCCACTGGCGTGGTGGCAGCTCTACCAATGGGGGGTTTCGCCTGGAGACAGGGAAGTGTTGTCTTTTGGCCTGAAGAGCGAAGGTGAGGTTGGCGGAGGAAGGCAGACTTGGGTCGATTCGGTTTCGTTAGGTAGACGTTTACTTCAGAGGTGGGAGAAGGAAGTATAGTCCTGTTTCTGTGAGTGGCGCAGCGGTCTTTCCCCTCATGTGATTCACATGCTCTGAAAGTTGGGATCTGTTTGGAGATTTAAGTTTTAAAAGGGTGGAGTGGAACCGAATATCAACCATCTCCTTAGCCTGGGGAGCCACATTCTGGTTGAAGGAGGCCAGGATTAGCCCCCAAGGCCTGGGGTGTCCTTTCCTTCTAGTAGGACTTGGAGAACACTCTTGGAATAGCCTTGCCAGGTGCTCAGGGACGGACTCACCTGTCCCCATGTCCTTCTCTTGGCAGATGTGCTGCGGTTGCACATCCCTCCCCCAGGGGTGAGTATTGCAGAGAACCAGAGCAGGGACTCAGACCTGCCCTCCTTGCCCCCCACTCTGCACTCTTGGATGTGGAGATGACCTCCCTTCAGGAGGATCTGACAGCCTGACTTTGGCCTTTCAGCTGCTGGAGGAAGATCAAGGTGATTCAGGACTGCCAGGCAGCTCAGCTCAGGGGGCTCCGAACCCTGAAGTGCTCCAAGCAGGAGACGGCCCAAGCCCTCCTGGTGAGTGATGGGTGGTGTGGGGGACCCCATGGGGAAGTGGGGGAGGGAGGGGCTTTGGGGAAGGGGTTGTCCGTCTGCCGGAGAGGAGGACCCTACTGGCTTAGGTCATGGGGAGCCATTCCCGTAGAAAGCCAAGCGTGGAGAGAACCAGAACAGGGATTGGGCCCCTCAGACCTGCTCCCCACTGGCTGGGCTCTTTGCCCCCCCCCCCCACTCTGCAGTTGGTGGTGGTTGACGAAGAATTAGGCGAGGCGTTCAGTGGATTCTTATATTCTCAGTTTCTTATTTTGATTCTTATTTCATTTATTACTTTTATTTCAGTTATTTATTTATATTTTATTTTAACACTTTATTTTATTTATTTTGCACAAAGCAGCTCAGAGCCCTCCTTTCCCCTCATGGCTGTTGCTTTTGTTTTGGTTGATTTTCTTGATTTCAGCCCGCTGAGATTCTTGACACGGTGAGCTTTTGTGGTTAATTGTTTGTTATTATGTGATTTGTTTTTATTTTAATATTTTTGTTCTTCATTTTAATATTTTATTCTTATTTAGTTTAATTTTTTTATTTTACATTTTTATTTTGTGCCCATTTGTGCCTATTTTGTTTTTATTTTGTATATATTTGTTTTGTACATAGAGTACTTAGGCTTATGTGTGGGGTTGGGGTCAGAGTTAGGCTTGGATGGGCATTTTAGATAGTTAGCTAGTTTAGAGAGGAAGGTGGGAAGTTTTCCTGGAATAAATGGGCAGGCTGTAAGTAGGATTCCTTCCCTTTCTCTTGGTCTCCTGGGGGGGGGGGGTTGTGTCCTGGGGTCCCCTGCACAGCCTTGGCTCTCTGGAAATCAACCCGGCCAGTCTTTTCCTGACAGCTCAGCTCCTCCACACTCTTTCCCTGCCTTCCTGTTTCTCTCCCCTCTCATTATTTACATTTATTTTGCATCTCTCCCTGCCACCAATTTTTATATTCACAGGAGCCCTGCGAAGTAGGCTAGGCTGGCCCAAGGTCCACCAGGGAGATTCATGACTGAGTGGGGATTCGAACCCTGCTCTCCCCAGTCCTCCTAGTCCAGCCCTCCAACCACTACACCTCTACCTGGCTCCATTTTCCATCTCTCCAGCCAGAGGCATCTTAGCCATTGAGGCTACTGGCGCAAGGCGCCAGGTCACCATGGCCTGGAGGGCGCCTCTGCCCTCCAGCCCCGCCGGCAACGCCGCCCTCGCCCACCTCTTCTCAGGCTGCGGATGCGGAGAGGCCGTTGGCGAGCCTCCCGTCAGCTTGGCAGCCAGGGCTCTCTGGACGGCAGCACCGCGCCGCCCCTTTCTCAGTGGTGGCGCAGTGCTGCCGTCCAGGGAGCCCTGGCTGCCGCGCCGACGGGAGGCTCATGTTGGCCTCCCCGCGTCCGCAGCCTGGCCCTGCCTGGCGGAGCGCGAGTTCAGCGTCCCCGCCCACCGCGCCGCTCTCTCCGGCTGCCCGCCACGCATAGCCCCGCCCGGCGGAACGCGAGGGGCGCCGGAGGGATCTTTGCGCCAGGGCGCCAGATAGGCTTAAGATGGCCCTGTCTTCAGCTGTATAGATGAGTAAATGAAACCATCCGTACTTAAGACACCCCAATCTCTGCTGACCTTGGTTCCAAGGAAAACGGACTCTGGGTGAGCTATGGTTCATTATTGTTTTTATTGTTTTTATTTTTAAAATAATTTTTATTGGGTTTTACAATTTTTTAAAGCACAACAACATCATGGTTAAATTTTCTTTGCTTCCCCCCTCTCACCGTGGGAAGCACACTTTTCATCACCCCCCTCTCACAGAGGCCCATAATCATTGTACATTTAACCAAATTAATACTCCTTCATAACATTGCTTAAGCCTAGCTCTGCTCCTTAGCTAAGCATTTCCATTTTTCCAAATATATTTTACTATTGACTTCCCCGACTCCCCGCTAGTGGATTCATCTTTAATCATCTTTATCAGGTTTCTAATTCCTCTTCTTATACAACCTCTTTTATATACTAATTTCCGTTATTTAAATACTGTCTTTTATCCTAGGCCTTTTTCCCCTAATTACCACACAATGTTCGCCCCCCCCTCCCCCGTTCTAGAGTTCCTGGCTGTTTTATCTTCCTCTACTTATTTCATTACCACATTCATCTTTATTATTTACTCATACCATTAACCATGTCCATTCTCCTAGTATTCAAAGCCGGAAAGGTAACCAATTTTATATAGACATTACCTTAATTATCCCACACCCACCCTTTTTGCCACCCAACAGTTCTCTTGGTCACAGGGACCTTCTTCCTTCTTACGCTGCAGTCTCTTCAGATCTTCCTTCCCTGTTCGGCCTCGTCCAGTTGGATGATTTCTTTTTCTTTTCTTTTCAAAAGTCTTTTTCCTTTCAGAGTCTTTTTTTCTATCTGTTTTGTTGTTTCCAGTCCTCATCCTTTGATTCTTTTTTCTATTGGCAGTTCCAAGAGCTTTACGTCTTTTGTTTTGCCGGCTGCAGCAGTTTTTTTCCAATGTTACTTTTTTCTCACGGTCTAGGATGTGTTTTTCTTCTGTTACATCTGTTGCCTTTCCCACCATTGTTACATCTGGTATGATGTCATTGTTGTTTTGGTGGTCTTGCAACCATTCATTGGATGCTCTGACGGAGTCTCTTATTTCAAGTGCCATCTCAAAAAAAAATTCAAGTTCCTCTTCCGTCAGATCATTCGCCATTTTTTCCAAATATCACAGTCTCAACATGTAATTCTTAAAGTTTAATCCATCAAAACTTCTTTAAAGCCAGGTTCCCCCAGAACCACAGGGAGACAGGGTAACTGCTTACGCTAATACAACGTTTCCTTTTTGTTTCCACTTTCACTTCGCCTCGGCTACACAGTCCCCTGTTACATTGTTTCCACCGCAAAGGGATCGACCTCCGTGTTTAAAATCCCTTTCCCAGTCCAAATTAGTCCAAATTTGTCATCAACTTACAATTCTGGTGTTTCCAATCCTTTTTTCCTTTTCTTGGAGAAATTAAGTGCTCCGAACGGCCGGTGCGTGCAGCTTCGCTTAGTAAAGGCAGTCGATAGACCCGATGAGGCTCCGTCTCCACCCGGCTCTCTCTCGATCGCCCTTACTAGGGCTCCCGGGGAGCCAGGGAGACGTCTGGAGCCTCCGCCGAATCACCATGCCCCTGGGACACTCTTCCTGGGGTTCTTGAAGGGGTCCGCGGCGCTGGCGCGGTTTCCCCCCCCCTTTACTGAGCCGGGGATCGTGGAGCGCGATTTCCCCCCGACCAGCCGTTCCAGCACTTAACCGGAAGTCCGGTTCATTATTGTTTTTAAGAGGGAACTAAAGGGGAAATCCAAATAAGCCAGACTGGATTGCTCAATCTATATGATTCTAACAAATCCATCAACTAGCTTCCACTAATGTGCAAGAGAATGTGCTCTGCTAGCACGAGTGAGGAAGGACAATATATCCTCTCCTACCATTCACAACATTCCCACACTGATACTGAGAATCTAAGTGCCTTCGACCACTGGAGTCTCATTTGTGGCTGTGTTCCTAATACATAACCAAGTGTGAAGGTTCCAGTTACAGGTAGGTAGCCGTGTTGGTCTGTCATAGTCAAAACAAAATAAAAAATAAAAAAATTCCTTCCAGTAGCACCTTAGAGACCTGAAGAAGTGTGCATGCACACGAAAGCTCATACCAAGAACAAACTTAGTTGGTCTCTAAGGTGCTACTGGAAGGAATTTTTATTATTTTTTATTTTGTTTCAAGTGTGAAGGGTGTGTTTTATTAACAGCCCTCCTGTGAATAAGGAATAAGGATTTGAACAAGAAAGAACAATCTTGGAATGAACAGTGATTAGTAATAATGTGAAAAATCTATCCAAAATTTATGAATTTTTACTGGAGTGGCACACAAAGGATGAGTTGGTCAAGTGTACGATGATTAAATGGGCAATGGATTTAGGCCATAATATTGATTTTGATAAATGGCATAGATTGTGGAATACAGGGGTCAAATTCACTGCATCTGTAGCCTTAAAAGAAAACATCTTTAAGATGATGTACAGATGGTACATCACGCCTTCCAAATTAGGGAAAATGTATAAAGTGGCAGACAGGAGGTGCTGGAAATGGAAAGAAAAAGAAGGCGACTTTATCCACATGTGGTGGCACTGTGATCGGGTTAAAAAATACTGGGAAGATGTCTATAATGAAATTTAAAAAATCCTTAGATATAATTTTAGGAAAACACCGGAGGCCATCCTGTTGAGTATGGTGGGGGAGGATATCAGGAAAAAGGATGAAAAAATATTTCTGTATGCAGTGACGGGGGCCATAATATTACTGGCCCAAGTTTGGAAACAGCCACAATTGCCAACAATTGAAGAATGGAGACAAAAGATGATAGAAGAAGTCTTACTTCTCAGCTTCCATTGCATCCGCTAGCTCTCGCCCAGCACAACTATTTAGAATAATCAGGTCTTTAACAACCCTAGAGGAACATCCAAATTTAAATACGAATTTGACCCACAGCTGTGAGGCATTTGCGAGCTTTTTTGCGGAGAAAGTCTTGCTGCTCCGCCGTGACCTCCCTGCCAATTTGGATACAATAACAGAACTGGAGGCCCCTCGACTGTCCTCGGGTCCAGTATTGGACCACTTTGATCGGATACTCCCTGCCGATGTAGACAGATTCCTCCGAGCGGGAAGGCCCACCACTTGCCCCCTTGACCCGTGCCCGTCCTGGCTGATTAGAGCGTGTCCAGACGAGGTGTGGGCCCCCCTGGGTGAGATTATCAACTTGTCCCTTGGCACGGGGACCTTCCCACGGGAGTTGAAGGAGGCAGTGGTGCGTCCGCTCTTAAAGAAAACATCCCTAGATCCTTTAGATCTATCCAATTACCGCCCGGTTTCGAATCTTCCGTACCTGGGTAAGGTAATTGAGAGAGCGGTTGCTGAACAGCTTGGTGGATTTCTGGAGGAAACATCGGCTCTGGATCCATTTCAGTCTGGCTTTCGCCCTGGTTATGGGACCGAGACGGCTTTGGTCGCACTAACAGATGATCTCCGTAGACAGCTGGATCGAGGCGGGTCGGGACTGCTGATTCTTTTAGATTTGTCAGCAGCCTTCGACATGGTTGATCATGAACTTTTGGACCACCGCCTTGCCGACGTGGGGATTCAGGGCACAGTCCGACAATGGCTGCGCTCCTTTATCTCAGGTCGGGGACAGAGAGTGGCACTAGGGAGGGAGTTGTCGCCGCGGCGCTCCTTGGTGTGTGGAGTCCCGCAGGGCGCAATCCTTTCCCCGATGCTTTTTAACATCTTTATGCGCCCTCTTGCCCAGATTGTCCGGAGCTTTGGGCTGGGCTGTCATCAATATGCTGATGACACCCAGCTTTATCTGTTGATGGACGGCCGCCCTGACTCGGTCCCAGACACACTGACCAGTTGTTTGGTAGCTGTGGCTGGATGGATGCGTGGGAGCCGGTTGAAGTTAAATCCTTCGAAGACAGAGGTCCTCTGGCTGGGTCGGGACG